>JAPMUY010000501.1:0-150350 GCA_026901105.3 Galaxias olidus | reverse complement strand
CAAACGGACTCCAAATGCTGCTCTCAAGGGAAGGTGTATTTCTAATTAAGCCAAGAAACATGGCTCACTAATTAAAGTGAGAACATTAATACAGCTTTTGATTATAAAGTAAAGTCAATTTAGACCTGGTGAATAGGTTCACAAAAATGAATACGATATTTTTTTCTCCTAAAAACGTTTCATAAAATAAAACATAATGCCCAAGCACGCTGCATGAATAATTAATGCACTGATATCTTCATAACTTCAGCAAGGTATTCCAGGAAGTGGAATACCTTCCAATATTAAAAATGTTCCTCTCCTGGTAAAGCATGAAATTATGTAAGTGAAAGAAACAATCAACACCTAATTGTTCATACCTGCAACAGTGTAACGATTTAGCACAAGGCTTAAAGACAAGTATAAAAAGGTACAGGTATGAGTTCCATGAGAAACACTTTGCCCCTCTACTCTTTAGTCAATCCCTAAATCCTGATTTGAAAGTCCAATTTAAGCTTTTAATCAGGAATTGTCATGCTTCTATAACCCAAGAACCATCAGTAAAGAACAAAAAGCAATTATCACTAATTCATGCATGCAATCCTCTTTGAATCAGTCGACGTTGTTTACATAAGAAAAGTGGAAAATAGTCAGCCGGTTAAACATAGCTCATTTAACAGTAGACCTTTGGTAAGACAAATAGTAAAGGGCCCTGATTTGATTTGGAAAAGCAGTCAGAGAAGGCAAGAGCAGCAATCTTAATTCAGGTCTAAATGTTAACCTAAGTTCAAAAGGTAAATCCATTTTGACAATGAAAATGCTTTTTAAAAGATAATTTTACCGGCAGAAAAAATTAAATGTTTCCAGAAATTTAAAAAACTAAAGTTTGGCTTCTCATAAAATACAGCAACTGTGTCTTTTACTGTAAGCTATGCTGTAATTGAAGTTACCTCAGGAGAACACTGCGGCATTAGCCTGCGGGAGGTGTTGAAGGAGCTTGGCAACTGCACCAAAAGCTATCTTTATGGGCTGCTTTTTTCTACCCTTCAATGTATGTTGCCTTCTGCCAAATGACCTTCCATCTACACGGTCCATACTGAACAGGAAGCTGTAATAATCCTATTCATGAGCTCCGTTTTATGGGACTCCTGTGTCCAACCTCGTCTGAGAGCATAATATGTTTGCATGTGGGGGCATAAAGAATATAATGTTCCATAAAAAAAAAGTTCTTTAATGAACTTAATAGGAAGAGAGGGTATAATGGCAGCACACTACCATTTGACCCCAGCACACAAGGAAGGGCCAATGGCAAGCACCCATTAATTTCTGCCATTAAGGAAAGTCATCTGGCATGGAGATCTGATTTCCATTTAAAGGTTAAAAGTTCCAAAACAATAGTCTGTCTGGTTAAAGGTACGGAAAGGGCAACTTCTATAGTTCAAATGTCCCAATGTTCTTAATATCTATTTATCAGAAGAGAGTAAGGGATTCGATACGTCCGCAAGTGCCACGTTTTATATATTGTAATGTTTTATTACTATTATATTAATGATATGGTCAAACTGAGCCAAATATGTTGTTTTACTGATGCAGTTTAAAACTAACTTACTCAATTCATACAGTATTTCAAATTTCTCCAGTTCAGATTGAACCTGAGTACATTGGGTCCTGTTCACTCCAAATGTACATCATGTAAATGCTTGTCACACCTGTAATTTTCATGTCTTTGTTGACATGGCACCTAATTATAGCTACCATGAATATGTATTTTTAAAACATGTAATTTTCATGCTTCAAACCCTAATTAATATCTTACCTTTCAATTCTGGATAATTGAAGGATATCATTAGAGAATGCTGTGGAATGTGTGGCGTGTGTCCGGCGTGGGCTGTGGTTTGGACGGTCAGATGGACAGAGGGCGGGGGGAGGGGAGCAAAAAGGTCGAGTTGACCGGTGGACAGGGCAGACCCTCACACCTGAGCAGGCGGGGAGGGGTCGGCCTCATGCTGTCCGCATCATTACACCACCTGAGCCCAGGCCCTGTGGCGTAGACTCTGATTGATGGGCTCCACCAGCCCCTGCAGCCCCATGCAGCTCGTCCCACCCTGACTACGGCCCAGCTCATCCATCTTGAGTTCCGAGCCGAGCCGCCACTGTAAACGTCTCGTCCAGGGATCTCACCGGCTCGCCGCTATAGTTGTTAATCCAGGCTTGGTGATTTAATAGGCACTTTAAAAGCAGGCATTCAATATAGCTTCCTAGATTACTGCGGTGCCTTCCGGGAAACGGGGAGGAATTTCAGGAAGTTCAGCATTGATGATCGCAGGAGTTTTTTTGTGAGGACAAGTTCGATCTTTAGAGTGTTTGGCCTGTCAGCACTATCCGTGACTTTGATGATGAGGACATAAAGTGTTTGTGAAGAACGTATGGGAACTTTGAATTGAGATAAATCATTTTTATTTTAAACAGTCCAGTCAGGACGACGTACGATATGTTTAAATGTTTATTACAATCACGTGGGAATATACGTTTAGTGTCAAGGGTCTGCTGCTCTGAAGTGAAGGTCATATTCACACTCAAGTGAAAACATGGGTAGGGAGCTAATATCTGCAGATTCTCCTTGAAAGATACTGAGCAACAGACCCGAAGTAGGTGGGGACAAGGGTGGAGGTGGGGGCTAAGCAGCAAGCAGGAGTATAGTGTGAATGCATTGGTGCAATTAGGAGCCAGTGTGGTGCAGCAGTGAGCATGAAGTGTTTCTAGGAGCAATTGTGGTAAACGAAACTGCAATAAAAGAAGACCGTGCTAAACCAATGAGCATATGCGACTGGTTGATTGCTTTTGTCTGGGTTGCCTGGCTTAACTAGCTCTGCTGAGACGTCGCTTCATATGTCAGGGTTTTTCTTCCTGTTTTAGTTGAGGTGATGTTCACCCTATGTACCTGTATCTGTGACAGACACCAACGTAATCAACTGTCTCTATAAAGTAAAGGGATGTTTATGGTGATAGCAAGTTTGATGGAATCTTTAAATCTGTAACTATAGCAGCTATGTATTATTCATTTAATATGTCATCCTCTGCTCATATTCCCATATTTTGGTAATACCAAATTATCTGTGCACACCCCTGCAGTTGATAACAAATTGGCAATCCATCAAAATACAGAATACATTTTTTTTTTTTTTAAACAGCTGGTAAACATGTGATTTTACCAGTGAAGGAGCCTTTATGCAGATTTGGATATTAAAACAAGAGCTTGTCTGCCAATTTTGCACGTTTGGTCTTCTCCAAAGCTGTTGAGTCAATCTGTCTGTGATTAAGCCTAGTGGCCCTTAAGAGTGTGAACATGTCCACAATTTGCTAAGCCCTGCACCTGCGGTTTTTACAAACCACATACACATGGTGAATGGGGGAATATTATAGAATGCTAATGATATTAACCAGACTAACCAAATTCATGCAATCACAGAGTGAAGCAATAAGCACAAGCTGTGTGAAATCCACTTTGTAGTGGGTTAGAGAGGATCTAATCCAAATAGACAAGTTTATTTTGAAGCGGCAGCTGTTTAGCCTCATTAATATTGTCTCCTAGATATAAAAATTTTATCTGAATTTTGCTGAACATGATGAATGCAAAGTAATAAACTTCTAAGAGAGATTGTCATTTTGCAAAGATGCGCGGGTGGTCTCCCTTACACTTTAAAGACTTCTGAGGCTTCTTTGAAAGCTAGCTCTACGAATTACCCACAGAGGCATTTTTTAAGAAATACATATAATATCCTCATACTCTACAAGGATGTCCAACTCTGTTTCAATAACTAAGAAATACACAACTGCAACATCTTCAAATCTGTAGTGCAAAATCTGCACGGTAACATGCCCCCCCATTCCTTCTCTGTTGAGAACAATGACTCTGCTACCATCCCTCCATCCATCCACAGGGAAAGGGGGGAGGCCGTAGTAAAAGCCTGCCTCCCCTCCTGGCTCCTCGGATGCCCTGCCACTGCAGCCAGATGCGGGAGCCAGATGCACACAGCTTGTCTGCTACCTTGCCGCTTCAATACCTCTCATTACAGTAATTGTTGCTTAATGTTTTCATAATCTGCTGCTTAGAGGGGAAACTGTTTTCCTTTCTCTAATATCAGTGCAGGCTCCCCATGGGCCCATTCTCCATGCTCTTTCTTTTTACTCATTTCTCTTTTTCTCTCTCCACTCCCTCTCTTTCTCTCTCCTCCTCTCGCAATAATGAATCGGGACCTGTCCCAGCTGGCATCTCTCCCTGAACAGGAGTGCGTCTCGGCAGAGCAACTGCTGGCTCGAGCAAGCGACTGAACCATCGAGAAAGGGCCCATGGATTCCACCCTTCCCCATTTAATGAGTCGCTCACATGCCACGTTGGCACCCAGTCCGAGGCATCTGGTAGCCCGGCCGGCCATGCGCTTTCACAGAGTTTACTTACATTTCACCTCTGCCGTTACTCAGAGTGAATGATTGCCTACTTAACTCTGCTCCGTGGGGTGTGTTTCTATCTAAAGCGCCCCCCACACACACAGCAAAGTGCGCGTTGGTGGAATAATCACTGTCAACTCAAAACAGATATAAACTCAGAGTAGCACCAGAGTAATTGCCTGCTGTTGTGGGGCTGCATTTTCTGTACCCTGGAGGGTTAAACGATAATTGGTCATCCTAGAGTCAATAAAACCTGTTAACTAGCAATGTGGTAGAGTGTGAAAACCCTATTCATAGCGTTGGCCTAAGGTGCTAGTGCGTTGCGTTTAAGGGCCACAGTGGAAAGGTCGATTCTGCGATATGACTTTGTTGGCAAAACAGCAGGGCAAGGATAACGTAGATAACACCAGGGCAGTCAAACACACCACTCAAGCAGTATTCTACCTACAACCGCTTATTATTCATTTAACATTTTGAAAGTCATGTTTTATGATCTCTTCACATGTCTCTTAGATTTCCCTTTAAGAAGCAGAGAGAGTCACGGTTGACGGTTTCCTAAACGCTCACAGTCCTGGTAGTTTGTTATGTCTGCTGCCACCCCCCACGTCTTTGGTTTATGGTTTTAATAAAGGACTTTAAAACTATATTTTCATCCTTAAATCAAATTATGCCACAGAGACAACTCTCACACACACACAAAATCACAAAGCGTTTTACAGCTCCTGCCTGTCCGTTGATTGCACTGAGTCATCTGGGTGGATCCCCTGTAGGCAGCAGGTAGATTGCTTGCTGCTGTCATTTTTCCAGTGTGCCACATCACAAACAGCTTCACAGACAAACACGGACACACTGCAAAAAATTATTCTTGGCAACCAGCAAATACAGCTCATGAAAGCCAAGCATTGTTTACTTACATTAAGCAAGTTGTAGATTTTACTTGATATTTAATGCTGTTTGCAACACAGAAAATCAATTCATTGTTTTAAACAGAAAAGCATGTAACATGTAATAGTTATGGTAATTAATACCATCACGATGTAAACTTGAGTAAATATTATGTAGAATGGCGTCAAGTTTTGATGAGAATGAGCACAACTTTTTATTAGACTGTGCAAACGCAAAACACTTGATGAGAATGACACCAAATTTTCGTTTTCATTTTCATCAAGAAAATAATGTGCACTAATGTCAATGCGCTTCTCAATTACAAATTTGACAACTTTGAATGTATAGATTTTACGGTAGTGGAACTCAGTAAACCAACACACAATTTTTTTACAATGTCACACTCACAGGACTGACAAGTGCCACCTACATCCCAAGTGATACGTTTTCATAGAAATTAGCATTGCCATGTTCTGGGAACATAGACAAGCAGAAAGCATTGCTGAGGATCGATAACCCCTTAGGATACTGATCACTTTTAGCCCACTGAACAAATCCTTCTTTGTAATCACAATTAAACCCAAGGACAAAGACTTGGAAAGTTAACTTGCGTAACACTGTAAATTATTTATATGTTCCAATGAGCCTAGTCCATGAATGAGTATTGATCCTCGTACTGTCTATGTATGAAAATACATTCATTTCGCAGTCATTATCTCACACACTGCATTCTCCAATTCCATGACATTTAGCAAGGGCTTTTCCCCCAAGTGGCAGCGAGGGCCGTAGATGCCATTAGGTGATAAGGTTCATTTATTGTGGGGCCTTCATCAGCACATTTCTCCCGCCGAAAGGCATAAAACACTATCCACTGATTAGCATCAGTCCCGTATCAGACCAAACATAATAGCCCCCGCTCTGAAGGTGAATCATTCGAGGACAAAATCTTTACTTAGAAACACAGAAAGAACTGCAACAGATTTATGCCATTTTCATTGGATCATCTCTGTCCACTGCCCTCCACTCCCCAACTTCTTCTTTCGCTCTCTATTCCTCTCTTATTCAATCTATTTCTTGCTCTCTCTTTTTCACTTGCTCTCGAGCTCTGTGTCTCTTTCTTTCATTATCTTGCGTCTCTTTCTCCCTCACACTCTCTCTCTCTCTCTCTCTCGCTCTTTCGTTCTCTCGCTCTTTAGCGTCTCTCATTTCTCTGTCCTGGTCATGCAGTAGGGAATGGAGTCTTTTTGTATTCACATGTTAATGTGGGTTCCCAAGGGAGCTTGTAATTAACACTGTAGGTAATGTTGTGTCCTTCATACTCATAGTTTGTACCTTGAAGTAATGTAGCTGTCAAAGATTATTAATTGAAATAAAGACAAATTAGAATTACAAAGTGTTTATGCACGTCTCAGTAATTGAAATTGTCCAGTCACCCACAGTATTTGCCCTTGGGAGAAACTACCCAAACAATACCGAATTGAGGTTGTTTCCTGTGACATTAATTTAAAACTGGTGAAAACGTTTCTTTCCTACTTTGGGGGAACTCAGCATAATTGCTTTCGCCCTATACATGCATGGTATGTTAAGCTTGTTGAAAATGAAAGCCAACCCTATTGGAGAAGAGATAAAAGATGGTAATGTCAGATCAAGCAGGCACGACTCTAATATAGACAGTCAATAATGCACCTAAGCTTGCTTTCATGCAACTCTCTATTTAGCATTGATTTAGACCACTGTTGTGAAAATGGAAAATCATTTTCTTTTTTCTACTATGAAAGGATTTTCCTCCAGCTATGCTCTAGTCTACTGTTTCAGTACAAGATATGTTATGAGCTGCCATGGCATTATCTAATAATTGAGGCTGATTATGTAAAAGACACCCTCTCCAAAAGGATGTTGGCTGGATGTAATGGCAGGGACAGCTAATTAGTTGGGTTGGTTGTCTTTGATTTATATTGCCTCTCCTATCATTCCTTAATCAGCTGCAGCCAATGGTCCATGCAGACACAACCCTATTTAATTAGCAAGCCTATGATCGCGACTGAAATGCCGTACTCCGCGAGGAGTGTTTAAGAATCAAATGAGATTGCCACATTTTCTACATTGATAATTCAAGTAATTGAGTTGTAATTACCCACGGTGCATTGTTTAGGGAGTATGGAGTCAACAAGCGGGAGCATCATTTGCTTAGTTGGATAACGGAGCGAATAGCAACACATCGACTGTTTAAAAGGTGGAGTCCCGGTGTGCACAAATGCATGCGTTCACACACACACATATGCCAGCCCCACACACCGAGGGCTTACTTTGATGTGCCGTTTACATACTGGAATTGTTAATGTAACTGTAGAGTCATCTTCATTTTCTTCCCCATTCATTAATCATTGTCAAAACAAGCTTCTGAGCCTAAACATCAATACATCAACCTAACGACGTGATACTATATTCAGCAAATGGCGTTTCAATGTCATGTCTGCCCGTTTCATGATTTCAGCCGTTGATGTGAGTTAAACCGCGCTCACAGGTCTAAACGATTCACTTTGCTATCAAACATTCCCAAATTGCCGAGGACAGCAATCGTCTAAGCCACAGAAGCCGGCTTGCAGCTGCTGGTGTGAAAAAGCCCCACTCCAATCACTGCCACCAATGGGGACGCTGAGAGAAAGCAGACTTTCTGAACTAAGCCATTTTCCCCTGAAAGTAGAAAAGGTTTAGCGCTGGAGAAGGTGGTGCTGGTGGCTCCTGGGGAGGAGGGTGTGTGTGTGTGTGTGTGTGTGTGTGTGTGTGTGTGTGTGCATGTGAAGGGGGGGGGGGGGCTTGAACAGATTTGTTTTCCAAACAGGCATCAGTAACCATGGCGAGGCAGACATCATCATCATGCCGCGGACGTCTCTCGTTCCCTGCAGCAGGAAGCAGTGAGGCTTGATGGGAGAGACCAGCGGACCATGAGTCCTCCCACTGTCGCCGCCTCTGCTGCCTGTTCAGGAACACAAGGGCACCGTAACACCTGGCCCCGGTCTCAGCCCTCCCAACGCACAACCACTGTCTTCAATAGAGCCGGTCCGAAATGTAACGATCCACACCTCTAATTCAATGATTCAAAGCTTTTAAAAAACACACATAGAGTGCTCACGCCATGATTATTTCATCACCGTCTTCTCGCTGACCTCTGAGCTGACGTTGTGTTTAAACAGCCTCTATGTATTCCTGGAGCATCATGGAGACAGTCGTTCACCATCTTCCCGGCCGGTGAACCAGCGCCGATCCATTATGGTGCGTGTAACATTGCTCGGCGCAGCATGAGTGTGGCTGATAGATTATATAACTCTGAGGTATAAGGGTCGTTAAATGGTAATGGAAGATGTATATATGGGAGAAACTCTGCAAAGTGAAAGCGTCCACCCCACTCATTGCCTACACACCCATGAGGAGAGAGGTTTGTGGAGTGGCTCTAATGTTCCATTACTTTGAGTTTAGGGCAATCAGCATGAGGGAAGCACCTCTCCTATCATTACCTTTGGCAGCAATGTGCGGCCGGATCATTTTCTTCTCGCCGTGTGAAATTCATGGTTTCTGTCCGAGGCAGGGGGAGAATCGGCGAGTAGGAGGGAAGAGAGATGTAAGTAAGAAAGTTAAGACAGCTTAAACAGTTGGCCGTCTAGATTTTGTTTCTCTGTATATCATCAATCACTAAAACGACTGCATTTAGAAGAGTAATACATATTTTAACAGTATTATTATTTAAATTATAGAAATGTCTGTACTCTATTGTTTACCGGTATAATACAAATTAATGCCACAAATAAATATATTGCAATCATATAAATAATATTTTGTTAAGGTTTATGCAATATCTCTGTATTAACGGCCTATCTTTATTTATGACCTATTCTTTCAGTCATTTGTTCTAAGTGCAAATTACAAAATAGAATTTGTGACTGCTTGTTTGAAAGCCTTTGGGCGTGTGCCTCAAACCCATTTAGAATTAAAACCACAGCCTTTATAGAAGATTCCAGTCTCAGTAGCTTGGCTCTGCCCCCTTCATTAATTAGAAGAGGAGTTACAGCAACATGAAATGAAATGTACAGCCCCTAATTAGATCAACACATTTTAATTAAGATAAGATTAAGATTCACCTACTTTAATTACAAAATTGAAGAGTGGGTAAGAATTATCTGTCGACTAAAAAGCCCTATAAGCCCTTTTCTGTTTTCACAGCTTGCTCTTTTGACTTTAAATGAATGTATTGAACAGCACGATAACAATTGGATTGGCCTGTAGCACATATAAATGCACTGTCTATACATAGGGAGGTGAGACTACCAATCATATTAATACAAAAAACATACGGCACAACAATTGGGTTACTAGCTTCAGTTGATTATGAATGCTTTGTTGCACTGTTGTCATTATGAAATGTTTTGTTGCATTGTTATCATGGATGAGAAGTTAGTGATTGGGAAATCAAAGTTATGTTGGCTTCAATAATTTTCCATTCTTAGACTACAGCCAATCATTACAGTTACCAAAGTGTTTTGAAATTCTCTCAATCTGTTCTTCCTTTCAGACTCAAATATGTCCTGGTCAAAGTTTTCCTGTGCTGTTTTGCCAACCTAATTCACTTTCTCAGGAATGTACTGATTTTTTGATTAAATTATTTCTTTTCATATTTATTTATTTCATGTATTTATCGAACATATATAAAACAAGAAAATATGTAAGTAAAAAAAAAAAGAACTAATCCCCAAATTGACATTAAACAGAAACACTGAAATCTCGCAAAACAACACAAATAAATATCACATGTCCGAAATGGAGCAGGAAGTAGTAATATACTTATCTTTCGCTGCCCCTTTTCCATACCGACACTATTAATAATTATAAAAGTCCAGCTATCCACCCCATTGTCCATTATGCACAAACTTAAACAACCACCTCTCTGCTCATCCTACTTTCAAATACAAAATCTCTACATACAACCACAAATACACAACTACTTCCCCATCCAGACATACACCACATTCATCCTCTTTATATCAGCTTTATATTGCAAATCATTGAATGGCATACAAGCCTTATGGAAATGTGGTTGAGACAACAAGCAGACAGATCTGTTTAGCTACTGGTTAAACAGTCACAATTCAAAATAAATATTCCATCACTTTTATTAGGTAAAATTGATATTACGTTTTAATGTATACAACTCTGAAATATACACTGTATTATCTCTTAGAAAAAAAAATAGACAGCTCTAAAGCCACCTGCTCTCCTCCTGGGGCAAATTAGGATTCCTCTCCTCCATACCGCTGTTGTAAGATTATATTAATCTGATGTGCTAACCTCTCCTGGGTTTTTCCGATCCAATGCAGACTGAAACACTAATGCTGATCGACAGTGCATTCAACATTTTTCTTTAACCAGCCACTGTAAACCTGGCCATGTTTGCTGGATTCCTTGAACTATTCTGCCACTGAAGATTGTATTGAACAATATGTGGCATGTGATTTGACTGTGCAGTGTTGTAATTGCATGCGCTTGTAGACAGTGGTCCGAGCTAAATAAACAATTGTGACCTTAACACCTCTTGTCTGTTGACAAGGAAGCGTGTGCTATCTTGTTTTGCAAATCAGCTGGCGGCTCAAACACAAACTGTGCCTAGCATTTTAATTATTGTGTTTATCCTCATCAAACAAAAGATAAAGTAAGGACAATGTCGAGGGTCACTTTTAGACATAAATAAGTTTGGACACAACCGACTCACAGAGGGACCCATTGGATTTTATCTGTGTAGTTGGACAAGGCCAAATAATAGATTTTCTTGTGACTGATTTATGGCAGGTATGCCTATGTATTATTTTCTATAGGTTCTCACATTCAATACTCTCTTGTGTTTCTGTATTTTTGTAAAGTGTGAAAAGTCCCAGAGAAATCAATTAAAGGGGGGTTGGGGGTCGAAGAAAAGAGGTCTTTTGAGTTCTTCTTCACCTGACAGGAATTAAACAACCCGAGGAGAAGGTGAGTCAGAAAAAAACTGAAGTCTATTCCACAGATAGAACTGTTGGAATACATGAATGTCTGAATTTCTGGGGGCCTGCTGCTCAAATGTCTCCATCTGGATGGGAGTTGCAAACATTTCCAACTGAGACGATATGCTTCACCCCGTATCCACGCTTGGAAATGCATGACAACTTTCTTCTCAGCCCCCCCCCTAAAAATGAGTGTTTATAAATACGTTTGCACTTCGTACCATTTGACATTTAATTAAATTACAATAAGGGCATGTGAATAATAACATGTAAGCCAGCCTTTGCGGTATTAGTATCTGAAGTGCTGCCACCCACGTATAGGCATTAGAGATTCCTTTTCTATTGAAAACGTCTGATTTGCGAGTTCCAGTGGTGTAGTCAAAGGGGTGCTTCAATGGGCCCTAGGCAGAATGTGAAGCACAAAATCATTTTAGTACATGTGGCTTTGTTTTTTATCATTTTGCTAAGCATATACTGTTACACCAGGCCCTGAATATTTACCTTTACCCCTGCAGAGAAGAGCCAACATGTGTTTGTAGAAGGAGAAGCAGCAGGCAGCACTGGTGACATTCCTATTCAAATGTTGTGTTATGTAACACTACTTAATTAATTTTGTTCCATTCTGAAAAGAAAGGCTGAGTAAGGAGTCCAATCGCAGACAAACATAAAAGTAAATTATTTAAGACAAACATACAGACTTTTTTGTTTTACTCTTTCTATTTTTGGAGGGCTGTGTCAATGCTACCTTCAGTATAATAATTTAATTAATAACTACAATATCAATTAAACAATTACCACAAATTATACATCTTTAATTTGTGTAGGACGTTTCTGACCCAAAGTTACAAAGTGCTAGCTGAATACTTTGATTATGTACCAAGGTTCCATGGTGTGCACTTGGAAATGTGGGCCTAGCATGACATTTAAATCAGATTGGTTGTAGCAATATGCCACAGGTACTCATCATGGAGTAAAAAGAGGAAGGACACCATATGACCTTCGCCCGTTTTCAGTGCATCTCTATAGCCCTTGCAAAGGTTACCATGGACACATTTCAATAGATATCGGTAAATATTGTGTGCGCAATACTATCTGCAATAGTGTTCTGTTTCGAAAGCTTGCCCTTTAAATGCACATATAGTGGTTGACCTGGATCCTTCCGGGTCAAGGTAATGGAGGGCAGACTTGATTGGTGTTCTGTCACAGAAAAAGCAGCCAAGGAGGAGCCGGGAGACAGTGATGTTTTAGTCGCTGTCGCTTCTATGCTGAATCAGATTCATTTGCATGCTGATTTTGATTCCCATTGTCTCGGTGAATGACTTGTCAATGGAAGCCATTAATGCGCCGTCATGACTGAGGATCAGCCTCTAGGGCGTGAGTCGGTATTTGTTAAAGCTATTGACAATGTACCGGTTCCTGATGAGAGTTTATTGATAAGTCTATAATCACCCGTTTAATGTATGCAAATGTCGGCATACTAAACAGGCATTTATTTCAGGAATGACTTTGCCCCTCTGCAAAAATGATCAATCATATGCAGGCGAAATCATCCATCATTCACGCTTTATCCAAATCACTCCAGTTAGGAGCTTCATGCAAATTGAAGCGGCTGGTGTGTAAAAAAATAAATTGTGATGATTTTATTTAGCTAGAGCTATCAAGCAAGTTACCATGTTCATTTTGTATTTGAAGATGCCTAAATTAAATACAGTAGGCCTATAGCCTGGTTTCTATGACAGTAGGCTAGAAAGGTAAATAAAGTTCTCCTCCCGCCTAGATCCTTTGATACACGTATCATCAGTTGTTGAATATTCCACGAGGTGACACTGAAAAAAGACTGTGCCATCTAAAATGTGACTGCTGTGCCAAAAACATCTGTTAGCCATTTGTCTTTGTATGGTCAATGAACCAGTATTGAATATACAGCTGCTCCAGAGGATCCCACTTATTACCCACATCTGCTACAGAGTTTCTCTTGGCACTTTGCAAGCCAGCATAACTTAAATTACAAATGTAGGGAAAACTTCTGAGGATATTTTTAGGGATGGCAAAGAAATCAAATTCAAAATAGGTTTTTTATTATATGTTATGATGTTACTGATGAAATATTTTTTGATTTAAGTATTTTCATGTTTGTCATCTTTTGTGTCCTGTAGAATTTAGAAATGAAGGTGGTGTTTTTAAACACTGTAGTAGTGAATGCTCTAGTGAATGCTGTTGAAGCTTCTGTAACATGCTGTCATTTGTAAACACAGATAAACCTGTTTTCCTGCATATTAAATCAAATACAGTCTAACCTCCTTTTTTATCCCTTGCACAGATGTCTTGCCTAACTACGACACCCACTTTGAAGCGTCCCTCTAAATCAGACTCTGATTTTCCATGTTTAATTTAGATCTTATGACTTAGCATGGCCATGATACAGTTCATTTAAAAAGTATTCAGACCCATCCACTTTTTTCACATTTTAATTATGTTACAGCCTTATTCTAAAATGTATTAAATTATTTTTTTCCTCATCAATCTACACACAATACCCCATAATGACAAAGCAAAAACAGGTTTTTAGAAATTTTTGCAAATGTATTAAAAATAAAAACAGAAATACCTTATTTACATAAGTATTCAGACCCTTTGCTATGAGACTCGAAATTGAGCTCAGGTGCATCCTGTTTCCATTGATCATCCTTGAGATGTTTCTACAACTTGATTGGAGTCAGTAAAAGGCACGACAGCACGTTTGGAGTTTGCCAAAAAAACACTTAAAGCTCTCTCAGACAATACGAAGCAAGGTTCTCTGGTCTGATGAAACCAAGATTGAACTCTTTGGCCTGAATGCCAAGTGTGGCGTCTGGAGGAAACCAGACACTGCTCATCATCTAGCCTATACCGTTCCTACGGTGAAGCATGGTGGTGGCAGCATCATGCTGTGAAGATGTTTTTCAGGAACTGTGATACTAGTCAGGATCGAGGGAAAGATGAACGGAGCAAAGAACAGAGATATCCGTCATTAAATCCGGCCCCAGCGCACTGTGGACCTCAGACTGGAGCAAGGATTTCCCTTCCAACAGGACAGCGACCATAAACACACAGCCAAGACAACGCAGCAGTGGCTTCGGAACAAGTTAGCGAATGTCCTTGAGTGGTCCAGTCAGAGCCAAAACTTGAACCCGATTGAACATCTCTGGAGAGACCAGAAAATAGTTATGCATTGACGCCCCCCATCCAACCTGACAGAGCTTGAGAGGATCTGCAGAGAAAAATGAGATACCCATATTACAGGAAAATTTGTGGCCGTAATCACTGCAAAAGATGTCTCAACAAAGTACTGGGTAAAGGGTCTGAATACGTCCATCCATCCATTAGCTTTACCGCTTATCCTGTACAGGGTCACGGGGGGGCTGGAGCCTATCCCAGCGGACACAGGGCGAGAGGCGGGGGACACCCTGGACAGGTCGCCAGTCCATCGGTCTGAATACGTGACTGTAATAAATTCAAGTTTTTTTTTTGTTTGCTTGTTTTTCTAATACATTTTGCACAAATACCTACAAACCTGCTTCACTTTGTCATTATGAGGTATTTTGTGTAGATTGATGAGAAGAAAAATGCATGTTATCAATTTTCGAATAAATAACTACATTTTTAAAAAGTGAAGTATATGCATTGAACCGTCCATTAATTAAAAAGTTACATCCTAAAATAAACTGTACTCTGCTATTGCTGACTGCAACAAATATTTGGGCATTGTATTTTAAATCCATAGCTTTGTTTGTTTATAATGATGCTCAGATTTCTGAACTGTCTTCTTTATTAATGATTCCATTGTAATTACTATTGATACAGTTTGAGAGGTAGTATGCTATATGAGGGTATATTGTTTTTTTTAACAGCAGGCATTTAATCAAAAGGGATAAAAACATTTTGGCCCCAGAAATATAATCTATCACTAATTTGGTACAACATAATGTAAGCAAGCAAATCCACCATGACAAAGATGCTAATGCTGGATTAATCTACATATATTTGCATATCAGAAAAACTAACAAGGACATGAAAAAGCATTGTGTCTTTACGACTCCGCTGCATTTACTTTCAAACTGCAACCATTGGATAGAATGTATCTTAATTTTAAGCACTACTAGTGGGTATGTATTTTTCAAGAGAAAAATTGTATGTATCTTATCAGTTTTCAAATTATGACAGAGAAGAATAATAAAACATATATATACATACCAGTTATTCTGATAAAGAATTTATTTGTTACCCATCTTTCATATGGTAAGGAAAGTAAGAAAATAGAGATTATTTTTATTGGACATAAGAGTTTGAATACGAGTGGATGTTGTCAAATGAATACTAATGGTGTGGGCATTAGTCAACGCCACTGGCCAATCACTACCCAGAGGAAAAATTGTATGTCTCATTGTTGTCTAGGCGCAATAAATTAGTTCTTAATCTGTTCTTAATCTTGTCTCATTTGTGCTCGTTTGTTTGTGACTTCTTGCTCCTAAAGGTCTTTTAGGAGCAAAAGAAGGGAAGTAAAAGAGAACTTGATTGGATGAGCTAGCCAAAAAGCACTTAAATACTTGGAGATACAAATGAGACTCATCCGAAACCATTCTAAGAAATCCTTTACTGCTTAGTTTAAGACAAATGTGAGACCATATGTCAACATTTCTCCTGAAGAGATTCTGAGAGGTAAGAGACAAAGCTTAGTCTCATTTAAGTATCACAAATGTCTCTTTTGTGTCTAGGAGGAAAAAAAAGAGACCACATTTTTGGATTTTGCTTTTCTATGGGTGCAGCTGATCCTAACGTGTTCTCACCATTCACCAATGAGAATTAAATTCTATTGAAATGACATAGTATGTGAGGAGTACGCTAACATCTATTGTAAGAATTGTAATAGTTCAAATATAGGTAAACCACTCACCACATATCTGTCTCTTTGACCTACCAGATGACTAAACACTTGCAAAGCCATAAATACAATGAAAAAATTTGCACAGCATTCACACGGTCTTGTTATTTAATTAGAATAGCTTAGGAATGACTTGCCTAATGAGAAGGGATTACACACTTCACTATCGGGCCTTGAAATGAATACCTTGAGCGTGCTGGCTTACAGTCAGAGGTTGAACCCATGGAAATTCATCTATCTCACTGGAAATGCAGAAATGTACTTTGCAGTGTCACATTATGGAAAAGGACCAAAAAGAGAAATTAACGTAATGGGGATATGCTCGACGATACAGTATGCGTGTGGAATTACTCACTATAGGTTACTTACGCATGTAAAAACAACTGCCATTGGAAGTAATTATTCGCTTACACATTTGAATGGGGAGCCATTCATGAGCTTTGAGTGAGCAGTGAGCCGTTTTATTATTCAGTCAACAGAATATCTTAGATGTGTATAGTTAGAATTTAGCAATGGCAGTTGATCTCACTGATTTTGACCTGAAGCCTCTGGTTAAGTTTTTTTTTCTGTAAAAAATCCCATGTCAAACGTTCGTATTAAATATTTCACTCCAATATTATATTTCACATTATTAATGCCTATTCTTCTTGAAACAGAAGCGTGCAAACCTGAAATGAGGCAAAACAAAATGTCAAAAAGGTTGTTCCTTCATTCACTGCCTCTCTTGCTCAAGAAACATCAAAAGCTGCTGGCAACAAGGAACTCAGTAAACAATTCATTAAAAGTGGAGACCTGCCCTCATCCACAAACATGCTCCACTCATCCCACACAGAGAAGTAGAAAAACAAGACAAACAATACAAAGAACCTCGTCTAATGATCTTTGGAGTTTCTTTTCTCACGGAGATCCCATTTAGACAAAACAACAAAAGAAAGATTCGAAATGAAGTGACAAACACAAGCCAAGCAAACAGATGAGAGCAAAAGTATGAGTGAAACACTTTTCCAGAGCCAGTGCCATTGGGACATCAAAAGCAGGGATAGTTGCCTGGATTAGCTAGGCAGCAGTTTTTTCTTGACCATGTTCACTAAACTACAATAATAAAAGTAATTTTCACTTACATATTTACAAGCGGGCAAGCTGTAACAGGTCTGTTTTCAACCTGTAGTTAGTTACATGCTAATGAAAGTGTCTGGCAATGTCCATTACATCATCACAGTTAATTCTGTGTAGGAATTTGCATCTGGGTTGTTTATCTGTTGGGAAAAGATCAGGCCACTATTTAGCCAATTAAACATGTGTATAATTGGATGGCCTGGATATTTTGACAGGACTTAATAGGGTGGACACAGGTGTAAAGATGCTCTCCTTTTCCACGAGGGTGCGCTGGGAGTCGAACAAATGACAGTTTAGACCTCTAGCGATCTGGGCTGACAGATATAAGTACATGAAGATACGGATGCCACTGCCTGCCTGTCAAGGAAGCAACCCTCTCCACAGGGTTCATGTTGTCCCATGAGGAAAAGTCACCATGTAGTGATTAAACACCTACTTAGCCCCACCTTTCAGCTGCTGTCATACATGTGTGTGTTCTCTGTGTGTGTGTGTTCTGTGTGTGCGTGTGTGTGTGTGCGCATGCTGAAATATTACTGTGCTAACAAATGTCTTTTAATTTGTGGGTGTTGACAAACAAAAAGTACACACTTTGTGAGAGATTTTACATTGGGCTTTATATGTTTTGGAAGAATATAACTTTCATGGTGTTTTTGTTTCAATCCCACCGTCTTGAAAAGGGTGGTGTTAGGGGGGGGGGGTATGGCCTGAGAAAAGGTTAAACATTGAAATAGAGATGACAAGTCCTAAATAGATGTCCTCTAGATTCCTCCTGCAGATATGGTCCCCTATCAGAGTTTGTCTGTGGACAGTGTCCTTCACCTCCCAAAGGGGAGGCTCTGGCAATTATGAGGGAAGAAATCTGTGACAAGTAATGGGATTTTCTGCGCTCTTAAGGATTATTATGCCTCTCAAGGGATGTGCAGGTGGTATAATACGATTTCCTTTGGATGATAAGTACATCATTTATATCTTTAGATCTGATCTTGCCCTCAATATGATACAAAGAAAGATAGCGTCCTCACCGATTTTTTTTTTTCAATCAGAACATCCTTGAACATTTGTTCCCCTGTATAAGCAGATGATATATGACATACTTTCTCTGGATATTAAGATTAATGTCTAAGGACATTGTTTAAATATGTAGTTATGGATATTGAATATGTTAACCATACAAATTTTTTTAGTATGCCTGTAAAGTGTGTAAATAAACTACGTCGTCAAGAATTAAGGGAAACTTTCAAAGATAAGAAAATAATGCAATATAAAATGGCTTAGTTCCTAATCAGCTTGATCTTACACTCAAAATCTTAGGGAAATCTAACCTTTCACTGAAGTCAAATTAATCGGGAATAAATCCTATGAAAAACAAGCATTTGTATGTAAAATGTTACATTTCTCTCATATGTTCAGGGTCAAACTGAAAGATCAAACTGAAAAACAACAAAGCCACTTTTCATAGTCTTTTTTTGGTAATCTTCGTCCAAGGGCACCCATTATTCTTAAAGGCACTGTAGACTAGTTTGAATGTATTATATAGTGCATATTGTTGACTGAATGTATATTATTGTAATAATATTCACAAATTTACAAAACCTCTAATTCAGTCAGACAAATCTCCGTCATTATGCATTTATCAGTTTTGGCATGGTTGAGTCTGCTTCAAATTGAAGCTCCTTGCTGTACATATCTGGAACAACATCCTGAGGTACGGAGCACACATATATTGATCCCCCTTTTGGACACATTAGCCGAACATATTAGTAGACCCAAGGTGGCAGTTGGGGTGGAGGGGGGAGCATTTCCTATCCCCTCATCCAACAAGCACAGAAACTAGCTTTGACACAGACTGTTAATATTCGAAAAGGCAGTTAGATCATGCAACATTTTAAACGGACTACAAGTATTAATATAATAGGTATTAATAAGATTGCATAGTCTAGATGACATGATATCCTTACAATACCAAGTTACTAATACTTTGTAATATTTAAGTGATGTCCATTCATTCAAGGTTTCTTTATTAGTACCCAAGGGTAAATTTGGTGTGCAGATGGTAGTTTCAGCATTCCGAGTTAAAAGACAAAACATCACACTGATACAAATTGTACGGACATCAAAACAAAATACATTAGAACAAGTTATCAACTTGGGCAGCACGGTGGCTCGGTGGTTAGCACTGTTGCCTCACAGCAAGAAGGTCCTGGGTTCAATCCCCACCTGACCCAAGGGCCTTTCTGTGTGGAGTTTGCATGTTCTCCCCGTGTTCGCGTGGGTTTCCTCCGGGTACTCCGGTTTCCTCCCACAGTCCAAAAACATGCAGGTTAATTGGTGACTCTAAATTGCCCATAGGTGTGAATGTGAGTGTGAGTTGTTGTCTGTCCCTATATGTCGGCCCTGTGATAGACTGGCGACCTGTCCAGGGTGTACCCCGCCTCTCGCCCTGTGTCCGCTGGGATAGGCTCCAGCCCCCCGTGACCCTGTACAGGATAAGCGGTTAAGTTAATGGATGGATGGAAGTTATCAACTTAAAACAGCATAAAAAGCAGTCAAGGGGATGCTTCCTAATCTTTGGTTATAGGCCTACTGCCTAAGATTAAATATTTGAGTCTTATTTGCTTGGATTATTTTCAATTCAGCTTTTAGATCATATTTTCCCTTGAACTCCTTTAAGTAAATGAACATCGCTTTAGCAGAGCTCTGTTTGTAAACATTACCCCATGTTATCCCTCTGCTAATGTTCTAACCAAGCAGTTGCTGCAAGAGCTTGTCAGGAGGATTGGACCAGCAGGTGAGAAGAAGCTGATAGGGATTTGTAGCACTTGTGAGGAACGTTGTTCGACTGAGAGAAAGCGATCTGTCAGCTGAGCTGGAGAATGGCTTTTAGAATAAGATTTATTAATATGATTTGCATGAGAGATTTGTGTCTTGTCAATTTCAACGGCATCTGCTGTGGTTACGAAATTTGAAGCAACATTCTCTTTGATCTAGGAAAGATTTATGTCAGCTGCACAGCTTGCAATTGTTATCACACAAACACACAGATGCAAGTACTTCCTCAAACCCGGTGGAAGCAAACACTGCAGAAAACAAAATTTAAGGTGACTACATGAATGGAGAGAGAAGGTAGGGAACCGTTTCTTTCTTCGTTAGCAAACAATGACTGGTTGTAGTTTATAGGCCCAAAATCAGAATACACATTGTTTGCTGCACGTTTTTTGTTGACATAGGCTAGCTGCAGGAAAAGCTAAATTGGGTCGGGGGACGTCAAGTTCAAGGAGATTCACAATCTCCACTGGAGCGAAACGGTTGATGTGACTTTCACATGCAAGTAGGTTTTCCCTTAAAGAGGGTCACTGATATTCTTACCGTTATCCACGTTGTCTGTGGTGACTCTTCTGTGTGTGCACATGACTTGTACAGTAGGGGTAGTGCACGTTGTATCACATTCCACCTTGTATAACAGTGCGAGAAACCTTTCAGGCGGTTGACTACATTAGCGGGTTCACTTGGGTATTTGGCAATTGTAATTCAGGTCGACGCCAAAGCAAATTTTGTTAATCTCTGACCAACATTACGTATCCACTGTGCCCATATGTCAATGCAAGCAGGATGAATCTGTAGTGAGTCCAACAGAAAGCCTAATCTGACACAATCAGCTGGTGGCTGTTCTGAGACAGACACTTCTTATGATTCATGTGTATGCATGTACCATCTAACGCATGCCTGGTGCCTAACGTTATCGTTTTGGCCCGCCTATCACAGGGCTCAGTATTTATTTTACACTGTCGGTATATTAACCTGGGGAGGAGACCTCCGGAGTAGACCTGCCCATTGCACGGATTTTGTTATGCGAGTAAAACTCTACACAAGTAGCCGAATCCTTTTACAATTGTGGGAAAACCAAAAGGGAAGCGATTGAAGTATGGGGCTTGGTTAGGTTTTACAGCACATTCACAAACATTACATTTACTTATTCAAGTAGGCACCAATGGTAGCGCTGTAAAGAGACGCCCATTTATTTTGTCCATATACATGTGTAGGCAAGGTAAGGTCAGTTAAAAGTTCTGAAAGTACAGATGACCAAAATGAAGACGCGCGGCCTGGGCATCCAAGGCACAACACTGCCATCTAGTGTTTTGTATGATGGATTTAGCTGGTATTTTTATAGTCTGTAGTGTCTGAAGTTGTTACCAGTTCGACAGCTACATATTTTGAAGTCTAACAGTGCCATATGATTTAGGATATATGAACCTAGGATAGTTCTTGGACGCTAGTTTGGTCAAAACTAGATTCTAGGGTAGAAAAAAAAATCACTATTTACACAGGTAATTAACGTAGAAACTGTGATTACAATTTGACAAAAAATATAGCGTTTAGAGATAGAACTTAATACATCGAAATTCAGCATGTGTTTAGCTTCTATGTTAATTTTATTTAAAATTTCTAAAATAATGTTCTGGGTAACACTGCCAGCAGAGGGGGTCAGCAGCATCTTAATCCTCGTCGGCTCCGTTTGACCAGCAGGTGGCGTAGGGGACAATTCTTTCAAATGCTTCCAAAGTCCCCCAAAATATAGATAACATGTATATTATTACATGAGTTCTTTTACTTACAACTTCTGTGAATAAAATAAAATAGCACTTATATATTTTTTTTTTACACCAATGCTTTATTCTGTTAGATATATGAAGGACTGTGATTAGGAATACCAAAAAGTGACACATTTCTTTTGAGTACAATAAAGACCAGCTTTATTTCGTCAACATAAAGAATCAAATACATTTTATTAAAAATTAAAGTTGTGGTGCCATGGTGACCTTAGAAACAAGGAGTTAGCCCCCGATTCTGAGGTCCATAATGTGCAGACATGACATCAGTGGCATTCTACCTCGGTTTGTGGGCTTATATAGTGTTCAGTCAGTAGGGGTGAGGCCTAAAAATGATTTTTACAGTACATAGTCAGTGTCAACAAATATAGTTTTCATATCATTGGCAAGTGAAATGAACAAGTTGCCTAAAGACAATTATTCAGAAATAAATCTGACTTTCTTTGATGTTAAAGGTGTGGGCTAAATCACCTTTTATTAAAATTTTCTCAACAACAAATGGAACCTATATTTCACCAAATAAAGCTATTAACTAACTATACATAATATTAAGGATAGTGGTATTTGTCTTTGCTCAGGGAATAGGGGAACATTTTTCTGTCACAGAATACATTCAGCTTTAAGGACCAGTAGGATTACCATAAATTCACTTCTGTAACAGGTAATCAAAAACAATATAATAACATATCAAGGTTTTCCACACGTTATTTCTCGCAACACGTTTTTACATCAGCCTTATAAGTAAAAATTTTTGTCAAACACTGTCCTCATAACGATGCAAAACTCGATCTGTTGTAACTACCACTCAAATCATATGTGACCTGAGAACCAGAGAAGTCTGTGAAGTAGTTAGGAAAGGCCAGCGTACACAATGTGGTATCCTCTAAAGGGTTTGAAACGGATGAGTCTGAATGTCCGTATACTGGGGGTGGCACCGGGCCCGAACGCATGCCCTCCCCTGCCTTCTTGGAAGAACCAGTACATGTACTCCAGGGCTCGGTATACAGGAAGCCCCCTACTAAATGATGAGGGTCGTAGGGCTCCGGGCCTACCATCTCAGGCTGCAGCCTGACGGGCATGCTCTGAAAAAGGTCCTGCTCACTGACCATGTTGCTGTATTCCGGTCCCAGCAGCTCAAAGAAATCTGCGGCCTCAGGGTTGCCTCTCTCCAGGTCTTTCAGAGTCATGCCGGACGTGGAGCTGACTTTGGAGGAACAGTTGGCTGGCTCTGTGAAAAAAGAGGGGGGCAGATTTCGGTGCCTCAGCGGCTTCTTGGCTTTTTCTCCTCGAATGTCTTTCACGGGGTTGAAGAGGGCTGCCAAGCTCTTGGTCTGTAAATTGGCTTGAACACCATCCCGTTTGGGCAAAGTCTTGCCATGGAAAGGGCCGGGCTGAGCCAGAGGAGAGCCCTGTCTCCTGGCAGGGGCCTCTGAGGCAGCTGCTGCTGCTGCCGCTGCTGCCGCTGTTGTTGTTGTGTTGTTCTCTGGCGGGGATATAATCCCAGTGCACCTTTTAATCTGCTTCTGGAGATATTTGCGGTGGTTGACTTTCCTCTTGGACTTCACGGGTTTATCCAGGGCCAGCTTGATGTTGCTGGAGGCCGTGTCGATGAAGCTCAGCAGGTCCTTGGTGGTCTCTCTGTAGTCCCCGCCGTCGCTCTCCGCCTCGCCCAGGAGACCCCCGTCCAGACTCTTCTCCATGTCGTACTCCATCACAGACCCCGGGAAACAGATGTTCATGAACTGGGGGTTCATGATGGCTGTTTGAACAGCCATTCCTCGACTACGTGTCCAATGGCTTTACCAGTGGCAACTGTAGCAGTGAAACCCACCCCCAAATAAGGTGCCTCATCAAAGCATGCTTTTTTTTTTTTATTCCGGGGCAGCTTTCAAACCCTTGGTTGTGATGGTGCTTACGGGCATGCTGCTTCTTAACACACGCCTAAGTAGCACTGAGGGAAAACTGTTTGAGGAGAGAGGGGAGATCTTTCAGGGGGCTGGACCGATGATGTCAGAACATCAAAGAGGAGGGGCAGAAGGGCCGCAGGACTTAACTCTTTGCTTTCGCCTGACCACCTGCAACTAAGAGGGATTTGTCTGAGATTCCCTGCTGTGTCAAAAGACAATGGCCTCCCCGCTAGAACTCTCCCTCTCCAGTTTAACTGTTTATGTGTGCTGTGAACCCAAAACCTTCTCTTGAAACTGGAGGATATTACTGTGACCACACAAAACTTCTGAGAAAGGGTGTTATGGAAATACATCAAATACAGAATAAAACTATGCACATGCTTTGAAATCTGTAAAGATTGAGTTTATAATAAGATAAACAAATTAGAATATCAGTAGTCAAACACTCTAAACAAGTATTGTTTGTACACTTCAGAATTGTAGAATAGAATAGAATCTTACTGCATTCCATTGGGAAACAAATATTATGATTTTGCAGTACATGTAAGAATGTTCATCCCTATATTGTTATTTCACACCTTGCTGTCTTGAGTCAACAAGCAGTTAAAAAGTGAGAAACTAGTAGTTTTTTCTTTTTTGGTTTACGTCTTCACGCTAGGAACAAACCATACTTTGGGTGTGCAGTGGCCAACTGTTTAGAACAAGGGTTCCCTATGGGAAAGTCTTGGTCCTCGGGTGTATGGCAATATTTGAGGGAATCTTCCCAACTAGTTTCTTGTGTCTTAATCTGCTCATGGTGAGAGTTGATTTCTTGTGAATTCCCGGACCATTGGGAATTTCTGCCCCGTCCTGACAACTATTATGGGCTGCCTTTGACATACAGCCCTACAGGGTCTAAATAGCCTCTATTCTTCCCCTAGCCGTGAATGGGAGCTTTGTGCCAGAGATTCATTAAAGTGCACCTCACAGCCCCTTCGTAAAATGGGTCTCAATAATGAACAGTCGATTTAACTAGAAAAGCTGCCGGAGCTGTTAAATTAAAGGGGAATAAAGTCCAGTTCAGGATCAGTGTGCCAGAAGAAATGTTGACCTTAAGAAATCCTGGGTATGAAACTTCTGTTGTAAACAACAATGCAGTTAGAGGAAGCCTCTTGGCTGACAGTGAAAACGCTGGGAGATATGCTGTCCAAAGTCTTGAAAATGGTGCCGTACAGCGCTTATCCTGATTTAAGTGGAACTTCTAAGAAGGAAAATCAGGCTATTCTACAAAGCTATTGCTGAGCTCACTTGGCAGTACATGGAGCGAGGGCAAAGTACTCAAATGTGGTACTAACATAAAAAAAGGTTTCATAAAAAGTTGTAATAGCTAACATTTTGATTAAAACAAAATACAAGGCTGCTTTAGTTTTTCCCACCCATGTTACTATATTAATCGGCTGTATGACGAAATCCGTGAAGGCATATACATTTCTTTTGCTTATTATTCTTTCAGCTTGGCCACAGGAACCCAAAAGAAAAGCTAAATTCTCCCTTTAAAGGAAACCGGAATTCCTTTCCTCTCTTCTTATAAGTGCATTTCGAGGTGAGGCAGTGAATCATTTAGAGTCGGAGGGAGGAAAATGCCTAAGCAGTGAGGGAGAGGGACCGTTAAGAAACTCTTTATTCTTATGTAAATTCCTTGGGAGAAAAGGGACAGTGAAACTGATAGCACTGATCTAATTATCTGTGGCCTAACACAAACCCCAGCCTGAAAGAGACCCCAAGAAAAGCTGGAACTTGGAGGCCAAAAAAAAAGCTACCAAAACAAAGAACACTGCAATTGTGCTTAGGTTTCTTGTTTAAAAAAATATCATCATCCATAAAACCTGAAATAAACTAAACACGTGATTATCAATCCAGATTTTTTGATAAAAATAAATAAATACATACATAAAAGAAGAAAATGTTCTGAAGACTATAAATGGTAGTCATACCATGAAATCTCTATCAATGCCATGTTCTTGGCTGACTGTTGGGCTTTTGACCACTGCTCCGTCCAGCTTCTCCACACCCCGTTAGCTGGGGAAGCACTGGCTTGGCACTGTGACATCATCGCAGAAATGGCGGATACATCCCCCTCTTCACGGCTCCGAGGCTTTGGCTTTTGTACCGCTGGGTCATTCACGTCTCAGAGACTGACGCTCAGATTCCGGAAGCCAGTCTCTATAGCCACATAAAGGGCAATAGGCTGAGAGGGGGTGAACTGCTGTGGCACAGTGACCACAGAAGAAAAAAAATATCCGCACAATCGACCAAGAACCCATAGAGGTTTTGTTTCACATGAATATGCCAGACTTGACCCTTTTCAAGAGTTTTTTTGTTTCGTTATGTTCGTTCGTTATGTTTTAATCAAATTACACAAACAGCATCCCAAAAGGGACCGAAAGAAGTTAACGTCTCAAATGTGCATGATCAAAGGAAATCTATTTAGGAGAAAACATCATTAAAATTGGCTCGAGCCTTCCCCTATGTTGGTTCCCACAGCTGTGAGCGAGCTGTTAAGTACACACATCCATATTATGGAGATAATGTTCAGACAGAGCCTACCACGACCTTTCCTCACCCTGGGTTTTACTTCATCAGCAGCAGCACCCATACCCCCCTCCGCCCCCCCGGAGGCAGTCAAGCAGGGGCACCCCAAAAGCTGTCCCCACGGTCCTCGCAGCAAGGCAGGGTTCGACACGCACACACACAGTCTTAATCTCTTCCCACTACTGTGTGGTCCCTGTCTGAGCAGTGACACACTCTGGGCCCTGGGGTCAGCACAAATACTAACAACACCTCTGATTGATGGCAGTGTCAGGAGGAGAGAGAGGAAAAAGGGCGGGGGTAAATTAATGACGGCTCCAAGTCCTGAGAAAAGTTGTAAAGTAAGACCTCCTTTTTCCTCCCCCATGTTTATCGCTGTTTTCTTTAGAATAAATCTGTTTCAGACCAAAGTCTCACAAGCTGCTGCAAAATCTGTCTCTGTGTGCCTCAATAAACATTTCTCTTAATACAGCAACAACATGTGAGCTGTCGTTATCAGAACTGTGTAAAAAAAATATTAAAAGGTGTAAAATTCTAAATAACTATATAACTTCAATTTAAATCGAATACCAAAATGCTAAATACACAATTTACATTTTGCTGATTGGCTGTTGTCCCTAGGAAAAAATATACACAAATATTATTTGCGTAAGAGCAATAAGATTAATCTCACTCAAGTCTTTCCATTCAAACAGACATAAATAAACGTGACCTCAAAAAAGCAGTGACTTTGTGGTGAACTACAAAAGACTCCCTCCATCACCCTTTCCTCTTCCCATCCACCGTGCCCAGCATCCTCCTGCCTCACTGTTAACCTTCCATCAACCCCTCCGTCCCTCCCTGGCACCCCACGTGCAGTATTAATAATATTACTAGCAGGAGGGAGCCAACCAGGGATCATAGGCTGTCTTGGTACAGCAATTTAGAGCCTTTGAGGCAGCCAGGAAATGAATAGAAGCCAGGGAGGGAGTCCCACAGGTTGGTCCACATGGGGCAAGGTCACCGGGCATTGGAGCAAAAGTCTCCCACCAGTCTTGTTATTGGCCTCCACAGATTGGTATTTTATTAAAGCATAAGCACACGCAATTGTTCTGACTTGGTGGAGGACTTTCTGCAATACTCTAGCCTTTTCCTGCTTTGTACTTTCAGTGCTGTTGAATTGCTGAATGGCTGATACCATAAATGATGATATCATATATCATGATACCATAAATGATACCATAGCTTTAACATAAACAAATAAAGAACAAATACGTTTAATAATACTGGAGTTTTATTTCAAAATTGTACAACATGTAAGGAAAAAGGATTAGCATCTTTTGCTTGAGCTGCATGATATTGAACTCTGAAGAGACACAGCAGGGTCCAGCCCTTATTCTCTAACCAAATAAAAAGCTATGACTTTTTTTAACACAGGACGGTGAGAAAATCTGGACAAAAAATAGTCGCAAATTGGATTTTCCTGAGAATTGTCTAAAAGTATGCCCTTTATTTAGTGCATTTTTGTGCATACTGCACTTATTTATTGAGATGACAAAACAAAAACTGAATTAAATGTTTCCTATCCATTCAAAAAAAGACAACTTGAGAAAACATTAACTAGTTATTTGAAAACTTAAATTATTTAGTAAAGAAATCTCTATAGAATTTGTGCTTTTACTTCATTCTGCCATAGATTATCTTTGGCACATACCGCTGAATGCAAACTGCGTAATCGACTGACATTTTCAGCTAAAGTTTTTTTTCTGAATCAGAAAGAAAAAAAACCTCTGAAAGCATATTTAGTAAATTTCAAACGAAGACACCTCTGATCAAATAATAAAAAGATTTTCAACCACACTGATTTAAACACAGAAAAAAATGTAAACTTTGGCACGCATTACAGGACACTCCAGCTAAGTGATTGGAAGCCAACACAAGGAAATCATTACAGCCTGTTGGTGTGAGAGTTCTGCAGCACATTGTCGTTTGGGGACCATTCACAACTCACAGTGCCTTCTTAGCTTGTCTGATCCACTTTTTAAAGTACTCCACCTCCAAAGCCCGGGCAACGAGGACAGAGTGGGGGTCGTATGCGTTATTGTAGCGCAGGTCCAGGTGATGGGCTCCATCGGGAATCACTATGGCAACCAGTGAGTCGGAAATGTTTCGGGTAACTCCGCCACCTGACCACGGGTCGAGGCCTCCATTACTGAAATGAAGCAGCAGATGAACAGCAGAAGGGCCCATCAGATAATGAGTAGTAACATAATTAATGATACTTGAATCATTATAGGCAGCATAAGCTGTGCACAATACTCTTTTTCTGAGCTTGATTTATGAATAAAAAATATATTGTTAACCTAAAGATGATGTTGCTGTGCGATGCAATGTCCATTCCGCCATAGGACGTCTGCGCCCAATCGGGCCGCGGCCTGACTCCAAACAGCAGGTTGCACTCGTCTGAGAAGGCCTGAAAGTTCCACTCCTGGGGCTCAAACATGTCCTGAACTCCGTCTGTACACATGGGCATCACCATCTCTGTGCAGGCCTGGGGTCAACAAGGGAAAAGATACAGCTAGCCTCACACAGCCTGTCTCTCTGTCTGTGTCTGCCTGTGTCTCTGTATTTGGGACACAGCGCACTGAGTCACTTGAGAATGCTGAGCAAGCAAACAGCACATCAATTGTAGAACAACTCTTGAAGAAGAGGATGAAAATAAGGGAAATTAAAAAAATATATTACGAAACATTGTTGAAGTGGGGTTATGAGTGATGCACTCAAATTATATTGAGTTTTCTTATGGGGACCTGTTGTAAGAACATTTGATTTAACCTAATGTCTTTTTTACCTGATAGTACCAGCCCATGAATCCAAGGTTTCCAGTTGCTGTCTGGGAGGTGTTGAGGCAAGGAGTATTTCCTGTGTAGTTATAATACACCCTCGCCGCTTGGGAGATGCCATGCAGCAGCTGGTAGTCAGACACTGTGGGCTCAAAACCCAGGTGCTTGCAAACAACCTGGGCAAATAAAATGTACAATAAAAGGAAGCACAACGCAGTTATATTTTGTTATGGAATCAGTTATGTATTGTTCTGAAAATGATAATGATTGCATTAACTATACTTGTATGTGAATAACATAGATAGGCTTAGTGTTGTCTTGGTTAATACTTCCAAACACTAGGTTTACAATAAAACATCCCAACAAAAATGTTTCATAAACAAAAGATCCAGTTCTATTACATCTAAACTGCTTACAAAACTTGTTTTCATGAGGCCAGTAAATGTCCTTTTACCCAGAAAATGGTGGCGCCTGATTAGCATATGAAATTTAGTGGAAAGACACTAAGCCTAACTTGAATTTATTGCTCCAAACTTGGCGTGAGAGGAAGCACATTTTGTTCGGCCATGCAGAAGGATTGGGAGATATAAAACTAGACGTGGTTTCTCCACCCCTTTTTCCTAGTGCAACATTCACATCGACAGAGTTTAAATTCACACAGCTAAAATAAAAATAAAAAACATTTAAGAAATTAGAGAATGTATCTTTTGAGAGAACTGTTTGTTTTCTCTGTAGTTATTGCACTGGTAGTTGTTATGGTTGCGGCACAACAGTTGGCTGTCGCCGTAGTCGCTGTACTCTTTTTAAGTGAAGAGACTGTGCCTGCTTGTTTTGTAGGGTTGGAGGGGAGCTGTGTGGTAGCGTGGGGTCTGTTACTAGGGCTTTTGTCTGCAGTCTGGGAGGAGGAGGTGGTCGATGGATGAGGAGGGCTACCGACATGTCCGACCGCAGATTTATACCGCGGAGGGGAAAAAAACTGCAATAGCTCCAAAGCATCTTCTCTCTACTTTTCAGATGGGATTAAGCTTATACGTTCATCTCTGCCAACAGATTTCCCCCTTTTAAGCCTTCAATACCCCCTTCTCACAGTCACTCAGATAATCACATTAGCTTTGTCATTAAAAAAAGCTCCTCTTTGCGCCCACTGCCTAAACCGCTTACACCACCCATAGGGGTCGCATACATTACAGGCTGTGAGCCCCCCAAAAAAGCTCAAAATGGCCATTTAGTGTTTATCTCACCCAACCTGTTGCATCCAAAGCCATTCTGTAACTATACACATTTCACTTCATAGTTTAATGAAAATAAATGAAAAACAGCAACAGTCACTCGGATAAATAATGACTAAACACGTTGTTAATAGTTACTGTATCCATTAACTATACTGGGGGGATAGCTGCAGGAGGGTGAGCAAGCACTAGAGAGAGTGGTTAGGGTCAATGGTGGGACTAGGTTTGTTCACGTGACGTGCAGAGGGGCACAAGTAGAACGTGCTGTATCCATGTCGATTAAGCTTCACAACACAGTCTCTATCTATTCCCACACTCTCATCAACTGGAATAACGGTTGTTAATTTTACAATAGAAAAGAGAGCACAGAAAAAGAACAAAAGGGGTTTTCCACACCTGTAGGTGTTATATGTCATGTAAACTTACTTTGATAGTGTTTACACATCATAACCTGCTTTTAATTCAAAATAAAAAAGCAACTCTTAAGCCTTCCTCCTTTATCGAAATAACACATTTGGTTACAGTATTTGTTGCCAGGTCTGTAAAATGGGGACAGGAAAGCATTACTCGATGCCCTCATGAGTTCTACTGGGTGCCATGTCGCCTGTCTGCTGTGTGTTGTGAACTACTACGGACAGACATCTGACGAGAGTGCAAATGAAAGGTTTAGGGGTTATATGGAAGTAAAGAATGGTGGCTTACTTGTAGCCGCTCTTCTAAAGAGAACCCAAATTCCAACAAGAAATGAAACCCTTATGAATATTAATGAACTTAATTGACAGCTGTTGTAAACAAGTAAAAGAAAAAAGATGGACGGTGGTGACACACACTTGTTACAATGAATGAAACTGCCATTCAATTAACAAGAGAATGTGGGGGCCAAACTATACATTTAAACTATGGACATACAAAAATTATTTATTTAGTAAAACAGAATGTTTTTTATGTGAAGCGAAGTAAGAAGAACGAAGTAAGTGTTGTAGGAAAGGAAAGAAAATCTAAATTAAACTCTCTCTTTGTCTTTTCTGAAATAATGACTTTGCACACTGTCTTTCCTTATAAAATACTTATACACAGTAGCATTGATAGTACTGTTTTTGCATGTTTGTTGCTTCGTTTACCTGTATCGGCCATCGTGGAAGTGGCTGGAGAAAGTTGGCTTCGTAGGGATAGTCTACCATCGCCAAATTCACCCAGGTTTCCTGAAGCCATGCTTTAAAAGCAGAAGTGCCATCCTTTTTTAGGGGGGAGCATAAACCAAATTCTTTTGACAGCCACTGAAGACCCTCATCTGTAGGAACAAAACAAATAAACAAAGCCATACGCATACATCTCAATGTTATTTTCTTATGGTTGTTTTATTCCCATCAGGTATTCATTTTATTTCAGTTTTTAAATAAACTACACACCACTTAAGGAGATGTTATCAATGGCCGTCCATGACCTCTTGATGTTGGCATCACAGTTCTTGCCACTCTTAGCAAAATCCTGAGTTACAATTTTGTAAAAGTCTCCACATGGCACCATTTCAGGGAACTGCCATATGGGAGCCGAGGCTGCTAGCGCTCTGAAACACACATAGATTGAATTGCCCATGTTAATGAAATGGGCAATGCTTATCAATTTGACTTGACTTGATTAGATAACTTTGTATGACAAAAACATTTCTTAGACACACTAACTAACACACACACTAACTAAACTAATGTTTTTGTTTGGAAATACATGCATCATATATTAAAAAATCTGTACATGCTGAGCTACTTTTAACATTTAACCAATCTGGGACACCCCCCCCCCCCCCGCCAACACACACACGCACAAAACATTAAACTAGTGGTGAAATAGCAATATGTCTTTGGGGTCACTTACCCAATGACTACATTGGGATACTTCATCCTAAGCCAGGCCGACAACATTCCTCCATACGATCCTCCGACAGCAATCACAGGGCTGTGCTGGGCCCCTGGTCTGGTTCTCTTCAGCTCACGGATCAGAACTGCAAAGTCTGCCAGAGCCTGCTCTGACGTCAGGTAATTCAGATGTTTGCTGTCCTGAAAAGGTGCACCGTAAAAAGTGGCATGAGTTCTAAGGTATGTTAGAATTGTTGATTCGGGAGCAATCAAACATAATTATTTCAATACAGAAATATATGACAATCTAGTCATTGAAATAATGTACTATTGGAAATAATGAGTAGTATTAGATGGTACTAGTGTTATTTCACATACCATGTAGGAGTCTTTTCCAAATGGCAGGGACTCCCCATAGTAGCGATGCTCTGCAAAAACCAGCATGGCTCCCAACTCTTCTGCAACGTCCCACATGAAACCCTAAAAGCAGACCAAGGTTTGACTGGGGGGGGGTGGGGAAGGCAATATGCAGCAGCAATAAAAGCAAAATAGAACTCTTTGTCCAGCTTCATAACGGACCAGGGTACAGTATCAGTACTATTCAAGGTTGCTCTAATCTAATTTTATTTAGTTTGGAGGTGCATTCTACCAGGAGCTCTACCCACACACCCCGGTTTTCTTACTGTATTGTTGCAGAACCATGCGATGTCACCTTCGTTGCCAGTGTAGAAAAGGATGGGCCCCCCCACTTTGTGCCAGTATTGATCGGCAACAAGGTAACGCTGCTTGAAGGTACCATTTTCAAAGAATCCAAAATGATCAATCTGCAAAAAACAAATATACACTATTAAAGTAGAGATTAGCCCCTAGACTACAAGAATAGTTTCCTTTTTTTAATTTGATTTCAGGCTATCTCAAATGTTGTCAAGTTGCTAGTTGTAAATAAATTATTTATAATAGTGTGATACAAATATTTAGGTTGGATTTATCTATTTCAAACAGTAGAAAAAGTAGCTGTATCAGAACTTATAGAGACTAAAGTGTTTAAATAAATGGCTTATATCCCTTCTGAGAGAACATTTTTATCAATATTTCAAAGAAACAGTTAAAGTAGTAGTTACGGGGTTAAAATAATATAACTAGGTTTGGGAGTTGAACTTTGTCCAGAGACACCGTTACACAGTGTGATCTAGGAGTGCCTGCTCTGCTCTGGAGCCAACTGTGCTGTTGTAACATGCCATCCCAGAAGCTGGACACTACCATAGGGATAATTAGCCTCAATTTGTATTAAAAATCCAAATCCAGTTTCAGGGAAGCCACGCATTAGTTCCAGTTTAGAAAAGCTCACTGTGATGTCCTTTCATCAAACCTCAGTGGTTAGTGTGCTTACCCTTCCGTGTTCTATCTCTTCTGCTACTATCTCTATTTTCCACATAAAAAGGAATGGATGGGGAGAGAAGAGATAACTTTGCAAAGTAGCCAACCCCCCATGTGACTGTGGTGCAGAGAGTGGACAGTTGTCCCCCCACTTGAAACTTACCCAACCCTTAATACAGAATGTTTTTGTTTGGTTTGCCTGTTCCCCTCCCTCTCACTCTCACTTCATCGCTTCTTGGTGGATACAAAAGAGTCAGCAATATTTTGAGCCCATGACTGGAAAAAGATTCTCAGGCTTGAATGTGTCCATTCATTTCACTTCTTAGTGCTTGGCATCAGTTATAAAAAGTGAAAGAGGAACCTCCAGATTTAAAAGGAAAATACATTTTCAGTCACCCTTAGCTATAAAATAGGCCCCAATATGTATGAAAGAAATCTACCATGAAACATTTGTGAATCTTTGCTTGCATGCAGTTGGCATATACAGTACATACATTGATAATTACAATATTGAAATAACCAATTGCTACAAACAATTCAACACAGCTTTAATAGTAATTTATGAACAGGTATATCAACACAATTACTCAACTCCTGTGGACACCACAAAAATGTAATATTCAACTTCCAAAACAATAATTTTTAACAGCAGATGTGAAGACATAATTTTAGTGGTTAGCCTAATAATGTCCACAGGTTGCTAAATAGTGCCACCAAGTGGCTTTATTTTGAAGCCTTCTCAAAGAATCTTTTTATTTACAGGCCCATTACATTTCTCCTAATTTTCAGAGAAGACCCACAGGGTGTTTATACAGAATTTGTCATGGTTGCATAACAATTCTAATCCATTATCTTATTTGTAAACAAAACAAACAAAAAAGGTTTTTAAGCCAACACCGACACACATTGCCTCCTGCAGGAAATGAGCCATGAACAAACCATACTAGTAAACCGAAGCTGACAATTAGGGAAGCTGAAGGGATGTTTTAAAGAGGACTTCCATTCATTGTCTTAACGCAGAGCGAAGCCAAGAGGATTTCCTTTAAACACTACTTGCTATTTCAATCAGACCACTTCATAATTTCTACACAAGACGCTGATGAGGAAAGCAGGGTTATAAGAAAAATGCATGATAGTCAGCTAAAATAATTATCTTTTAAAATTAGCTATTCGAAATATATATTCTAAAATAGAAGATTGATAAATAGCTCTAATCTTCCAGACGGTACAGCATGTACTTGGCCAAGAAACGGCATCCTCTTCACTGTAGCAATTAGATGGGTTGGGCAGCAAGACAAAAACAAAACAAAAAAACAAAGACAATGGACAGCAAAGCAGATGGCCTCAATCTTTCTGATCTGGGGGAAGATAAGCATGGACAGGCAATGGCGTGGGTAGGATTAGTCAACTGCTTTGTAGGGGAGACTGTCCTGTCTTGTGATGATGAGTCAAGATCACATGGAATACAGGTTGTTTCACATGAGTAGGCCTATGTGATGCCAATTTGGACTTTGGAAGCAAGTTTGGCTTAGGCCATAACACAATCCTAAAAAAAAGATTGTTTTTCAAAAAAACTATTTTGTTATTACTGCGCCAGGATAAAGTAGGCATCTTGCATTAGTTGCCCCTTTCTTAGCCATGTTAAACGCAATAACAAATCTATATTGCAAGGTTGACCATGTGGCCTTTATGAGGAAATTGCAACAAGTTAACTCTTCCAGCTGCCAACACTAATTCTATACAATATAAACAAATATATTGCCCACATAACAATTCAATTGGACAATGGAGGTCCTCTGGATGAGAACAGGAGAAATTCTGCAAGCAGGATTACAGCAAAATGTTTAATGGCTTGCCCATCACACCAGAAAGTCAAAAAGTAAACATTGATTACCTACAAACAATTAGCTGATCTAATTGAGTACACAAAAAGGGCAACATGGTATGACTATGAGTAAACAAATACAAATAGGAAGCAGATTGAATCTGCACAACTGCACTTCATCAACAAGGAACAAGTGAATAACAAACAGAAACTAAAATACACAAAGTTAGCCAATTATCTGGAAACGAGAGCAGAAGTATTTCAGAGCGTGGTGTCTACGTTCTTCTATTCCCTCCAGTCTTTTGACTCTCAATCCCATAGTGGCTTCAAAATAATTCTTAATCAGGCATACTCAAAACTCACCTTCTGATCAATATATAAGGTGTCATAGTTGATGGAGTTCGTAGAAGTATAATCTAAAACGCCATGTCTGGTTAGAAGTTTTGACTTAAGAGCTATCACATGTAAACAATAGATGCATAAGATAACGATGGCCGTGACTGCAGGTTTAACCACTGTGTTACTGTATTCCGATGTCATAGCTGTCTGTGGTGGTCTGTGCCGTACTGTGTCTGTGAGCGTTTGTAGAAATGAGCTCTCTCAACTAAGTGATTAATGCGCATTGTCCATGCACGAAGGAAGCTGTCAAGTTGGTGGAGGAAGTAAAGAATCGCGCTAGTCAGCATATCAGAGGAGCTGATTTCAAAACCACCGATTTACTTAAAAATAGAAGACAAAGAACGGCCAAAACCTATATAAACAAATGTAATGCGTCAGATAATTTTTTTAAAAAAAGCATAATTTCTATTTGTGAGTTTACACCATTGCACTAACGTTGCAACAGTAAAGCTTTGCAATGGCTGATGGGACTTTGAGTGTTGCGGATGGATAGTTTTTTTGTTGCATGGTTACGCCCATGTTCATGTTTTTGGAATTTTATTATTCATTCTTGCCGAAAATAAATAAATTCATACGGAAGGCAAATTAATTGCACCAAAAACATTTGCACAAGGTCATTTTATATTTCTTGTTTGGTTTTACAAAGCTGATAAAGAAAATATGCCATCAACCAAATAACCAATTTATAGAGATTATCAATAAGCATTGAAAAAGGTTTAGCGTTTTTATTCAATGTAGACTTTAGGATACTACTGGTACAATTAAAATGAAAGGAGTTCAAATTCAAATAAAACAACGTTTTTCCTATATTTACCACAGTAGATGACAAACATGTGAGGGAGGGATAAACAATGAGCCTATCTAAACATTAATCATTCCATAGTTAAGGCAAAAACAAAATACCTAATATGGAGTTTCACAACATTCTGTTCGAAAAATGACTTTAAAGAGTATAAAAGCAAAGTGCTAAGTTAAATACAGGTCTACAACATGAAGGTCACTACTGAACAACAAAATATCGATTTATAAAAGAAAACAATGTGTGCAGTATATGGCATTGTGCAATTCAGTACATTACAGTTATGGCAAATATTTTGCCACATAAAGTTAGACACAAAAAAGTTTAGCAAACGCATGCTGGCGATCAACTAATGTGCCCAAAGGTATAAATGAAATACAAATACTAGTAGCATGAACACAAATACAAATATCCCTCCCATTAAAATATTAAAATGTTAATCATTTAATTTCCTAATTTTAATTAATGGCTAGAAAAAATAGAAGGCAGTAAAAGAGCTTTCAATATAGAATTATATTGTAAATGGAAATGTTTCGTATTTTACCAATAATACAGGCTTTTTAGCTAATATTGTAATTGTTTAAAATAGTACTTGGTTATTAAATGCATTTAGCAATGTGCTAATGAAGAATATAACATTAACCAAAATTATACATAACCTGTGATATCAATAATAACAGCACAGTATGATTTAAAAAAATGATCTAGTCATGAGTGCTAGACTTCCTCAACATTCGTAAGCATGAAATTAGAATACCCATTTATATGTTTACCATGAAAGTATGAAAAACATATAGTAGCAGCTGGAAATAACAATATGGGAACAACTAAAGATATTCACAGTTTCATTGTCACAACATACTGTAAGTGTAATACCTAAGAGCTTTCTATATCGACAAATTAAAAAGGGGAAAAACACTGTCATTTATGCAGTTCTGCATTTCAAATCTAACAAATAAACAGTACAAATCTGAAATCACATTTTACAACTTGATCTTATCAAAAGCACTAAAACTACTATGACAACAATCTTATCACATGATAATGACTATGTTGGTAAAATAATAACTGTGAAATAATATGACACATAAATACTTGGTAGTTTGGTGCTTTTAAATTAGATAGTACTGCTGGTCAATTCTGTATTTTTCTTTATCAAACTATAGGTGGCGGTTCTAAGATTTCAATAGGAAAAGAAACGATGAATGTCTTGGATTTGTTGAACTACGAAAGTATGTATAACTACTATTCATTACACGTTTCTAAACATGATGCATCAGGTAGCAACAAGGCCATTTGTAGTTTGCATCCTTTTGCACTGAGGCCAGAAAGTTCTCCTATAAGGGCAGCAGCTTTTATTGTTCCGTCTGAACATACTTGTTCCTAGGGGAGCATATTAGTTGACTAACTCCCTTCTTCAGTAAAGGCATGGGATTCAAAGGTGGCTGGCATCCTGACAACTCAGACGAGCACTGTGGCATTGGATCCCTGCCATCTACGCTCCACAGTAAACAGGCTAGCTAGTGCCCATGGCCATGGAGCTGAGCTCTCTAATTGATGCTGCAGCAGCTCAAGTAGCTGATGCTCTTCCCCTCTCCGGGCATTGGGGCAGTGTCATTATTGTCTAAAGTATTCTGCTTGGCCCCTTGGATTAGTTCGCAGGCTAGGTCCAGGAAGAGTTTCTCAACATTATCGGACTCTTTGGCTGAGGTCTCCAAATAGACCATGCTTTGTGCCTCAGCAAACTCCTCAGCCCTCTGCCTGTGAACCTCTCTCTTGTCAGCAAGATCAATTTTATTACCTGTCAAAAAAACAAACATCAGTATATATACATATGTCAAAATATATAAATTAATGTAATGAATGTACTGCAGCCTAATCACTGTTTTAAAAAGCCTTTTATTTGGAGTACCTTAAATACAGTATGTAAAACCAAACCAAAAGAACATAGTACAATGTACTTACCAACTAAAATAGTTACTACTTGGGTGTTGGCATACTGTTCAATCTCCTTTAACCATTCTGGAAGGCACCTGAAGGAGTCCTCACAGGTAATGTCATAAGTAAGGATAAGGGCATTGGCACTGCGGTAGTAACTCTGAGTAATGGAACGGAATCTCTCCTGTCCAGCTGTGTCCCATATTTGCAGCTGGCAAACAATGTATTATTAATTAATAGAAAATTGCAATAAGGTTATCATTTGGACTTATTAAGCTTACTAAAACATGGAATGCATTAATATAACATTTAGCCACCTTAGGAAAATATCTAAATGTACACACCTTAACCTTCAATCCTTTAATATCCACAGTCTTGATCATAAAATCAACCCCTATGGTAGCCCCTTGTCCAGGTGGAAAAAGACCCTATAGATGACAATAGATAAGGGGGTGAATCTTTGAGTCTTAATCCGCAATGCTTATCTCTACTTTCAATCATATTTGAATTCATAAAAGTTTAGGCAAACCTGAGTAAAACGCCTGACAAGACAGGTTTTCCCAACCCCGGCATTTCCTATCAGAACAATTTTGAACAGGTAATCATAATCCTCCATGCTCATCTTAAACTGTTGGATGAGACAAATGACAGGAGGATCAACACAAATGCATAACATAACAAGGATACATATTATGTTCGGCATGAAGACCGTCTCAATGGCAAACTATAAACATGTAGGCTAGGTTTTCTTGCAGGAAATACAAGATGCAATATGAATTGTTAAGCAGTGTTACAAATTAGAAAATCAGTCATTATTAAATAAATAAATAAGGTTGAAGTACATCACTAGGATGTTGTACAATCAGCCAAACTCACATTGAATGCCTTTGTGTTGCTATGGCAGTCTACTAACCTTGCGTCTAGATTTATTACCAGTGGCAATGCACTATGCTGAAAAGGTTGCATTGAGAAGTAAAACAGCAGCCAAGCTGTGCTATAACTTGTAGCATAAGTTAAGTTACATTAAGTTGCTACTGTAAATATTCATATTTATTACATCAAATAAGCTTGACTGTGACCTTAAACTTGGTTATTTACATTGTAAAAAATATTGACCTGAACGAAGTTATTACTGAACTTCTACAAAACGTATTTAAATTGTCAGGGAATTGTTTGATTGACGGCAATATCGTAGAATAAACGGTACCACGCCATTACCAGGTCTACATCGATCCACCAAAATGGTAGTATCAATCGTGGATGGTGCAAAATCCTGGAAACATTTACTGCCTGGCAACAATGTTTGCACCAGTGGAACTACTAGGCCTAACATTATTCCCTGGCAAATCCTCATACAAGCAGATTACTGATGCTATTACTATACCCTGAATCCCTTTTTTTCCTTTCTAATTGCGTATTAATTAAATGGGTTATCAATGAATGTAACACTTCAAAATTCATTTCCAACGATCAACGACCAGCTTCCTAAAAAGAATATCTGTCAAGCTAGGCCTTTCCATATAGGGAGCAGGAGGTACGCTTTTTATTACGATAGCGTTAGTTAGCTCAAGCAAGCTAATGGTAGCTACTTGACAAGGCTACATAAAAAAATCGATACTTTCTATTAACAACTTGCACTTACCAAAACATGGGGATATTCCCCGATTTATAGCTGATTGGTATGCATGAAGTCAACTCTTCAACTGCGTAAGGATAACTACTGGGCAGGGCATTACTATCCAGTAGAAGCACGCAGTGGAGCTCGCTGCAGATGCAGAGGCCGAAAGAACTGATCGGAATGAGGTCATTTTGCATAGACAAGTCGAAGCAATCCAGCGATCACTGTACGCCACCTGCTGACATGTCCGTGCAATGTTTTTTATTTTGGTTTCACAACCTTTTCCAACCTACTGCACACTATTCGTTCACATGCGGCTAAATTGAAAGACTCCGCAGTCGTATCTGGCTTTTTCACCTCCGCAACTAACTCAGAGATAAAATATCTAGCCTTCATTGCTTTTTTCAGACACACATATAGCCTACATTATTTTACATAATTTTCACCATGCCTTTCATTTTGATATTTTAAACGCACAAGATATCCAAAAATAAATCAACAATGTTTATTATGTTCATTTGTTTTTCTTTCCCACAATTACTTTCCCAAAAATTCCACAGCACACCTTATAGCGTGCTAAGCAACGATGGTGTAAGGTGTCCACCAAATAGATATATCCAGAAATTTTTGAAGGTTGTTGAAAAATGTATGATAGAGGAAAGAAGTAGGACATGGATACCCATAACAAGTGCCTCAAGTTCACATCAAATGTAGATGCTTAACGGTATTTGAATACTGCCTCATATAGTGCCATCATGACAGTTGGAAAACATAATCTAAGTTTTTTATTTGCATTTGAAAGATGATATCTTCACCACAAGGTTTATCCAAACAAACTTTATCTATGGACTACTGTATCAACTATGCATGTACATTTGTGTGGTTATTTTTTCCTCTTTTTAATAATACTGCCTTTATGTTAAGTCCCTATTAGTTGTATATGTAAAAATTGTACTTGCTATAGGTGATACAGAGCATATTCGGCAACGTACTGGCAATTTCTTCACGCTTCTAACAAAGTTTGTCAAGCTCTCATTGAAAGCAATGGTATGGTAAGTTTATTTTGCCCAAAAGAGGGCGCGGCCAAGACGACGGAACGTAAGTGACGATAATATCTACGGTGCTGTTGCAGGCCGTCTACCTGTGCGTCATATGAGAGTCAGACCATAGAGACTCTGATTCAGACTTTCTCACGAGATGTGCTGTGGGACAGCAAAATAGCTGTTGTCCTTATCCAAGCCTAACCAAGGCTAATGACTACAAGTTCCTAGACCACTGACGTCACCGCTTGGCTATAAACTAGGGCTGGCCGACATGACAAATTTATTTTTATTTTTATAATAATTCATTTTATTTAATTTTTAGCGCTTTTATCGAGACTCAAGGCGCTTTACACAAATTGGTCGCCAATTAATTACACAGAGTGAACAACGAATGGACCAACAGCTATCAAACACAACACTCAGTCTGTACCACTATACATTTTTCTGTATCACTCGATTACGATTAATGTCTCGATTATGTGTTTTTGGCACATTTGCATCTGAGCACACAGTGTATTATCTTCAACCCTTATGTACATATAATGAAAAAAAGGTGCACTTAACACAATACATTGTAAACTCAACTGGACCACTTGTCTGTTGTAGTGGAGAAAATGTACAAAATAATGAATGTTGAAAAATGTTTAAGCTCTTCCTTGACCCTTCCTCTAACCTTGTACAATTTAGGCAATGCCGTCTGAGAAAAATGCTTTAGTTTAGGCCAGGGTGCTGGACCGCCAAGCCTCTAACCTCACGCCAGTCGCAGCTGACATTGTGAATTAGACCCAAATTAGATTAGATTATTATTGGACGTACAATCATAAGATCGATATCGACGACATTATTATTCTAATGTTTGACTTAGTGACGTAGATAAGTTGCGGAAGAAAATGCTGGACTACAAACGAGGCGTTTCAGGCAGTTCAGGAGCAGTGTTTTCTGTGTCAGGGAGTAGCTCCCTTTGGCGTGAACTATGGGCTTTGTAACTTTTCAGACTTTTTACATGCACAAAAAGCTATATAACATACTAAAGGAAAGGGAAAACCCCAAAAAGCATAATAGGGCCCCTTTAAGGATAAAGATGATAACATTAACTAAAAGGTCTAAGTTTAGCATCAAAAATAAAAAATAATATTTGAAATAATCATCATGTCACCGGCTAACCATTACAAACTTGACCAGATATTTCAGTTTTTTTGTCCAAAATGCAAAATGCTTATAGAAAAAACAAACACATTAAGATCAAGAACCCAAATTAGGAAAAGTTACCTGGCCTCAGGCTAAAACAAGTATGTTAACTAGCCTTTTAGTAATGATAAACACCTAAATTCGGGGGTAAGGCTTGGACAAGAAGGCAAAGAGCCAACAGTACATATCGCGAGACCGTCAAACTTTCCTATCACGTATACATTTGTGTAGACGGCCTGGAACAGCCTCTGTGTCAAGTGTCACATGATCCTTCAGATCTTCCGTGAAGTTAATGTTAGCTTGCCAGCTAATGTTTTTGATGCAACGTTAGCTTTAGCTTAGCAAACTTTGGCTGTGCTGAAACTAACACTCTAGCGTCTAGCTAATATCAGTGGATTGCAAAACGACTTTGTTGATTTACTTGCTCGCCATTTTCAAGGGATTAGGAAGTAGCCAGCAGCTTTATTAGTCTTAGTCTAGTGATTTAAAATCAGTTTGCTAGCTCTCCAGCTATTGTTGAATAAAGTTGTTGTGGTTGTGCTGCCGACTGTCTGTGGACTACGACTTGCTGAGTGAGTAAAATTGTGACAAGCAGCAAATAACTCGTAAATTAGCAAGCCTAACTTGTTCATACTGTGGAGTACTGAACTAGCAGCAATTAATTACGTTGATTTCGCTCACGTGAAATGGGCATCGGGGCTAGATAGGCTAACATTACACCTCGAGAAAAGTAACGCTACGTTAACGCCACGTATTACTAAACGTTACTAGTTAATAACAACCTTCTTTAGCTAACGTTAGTAACATTCCTTATATATCATATTAGCAGACGCTTTGTTTTTATAGACACTTCTTTGTTTTAACCGTTAGCTAGCTAACGTCCATTTACTGTACGTCTATCTCGGTTAGTTGGCCAAACAATTTTGGTAATAATTATAGCCAAGCAAAGCATCATTTGTTAGCCCTAGCTAGTAGTAGCTACGCTATCTAAACCATGCAAACCGTTTCACGCGTACAGTTACTGAGCAGGTTAGTTTATGATAATTCTTATAATGGCTCATTGTTCTGTATCTGTAGTATTGTTGTATTGTAGTATTGATGTTACGGTTCTCTTGACAGAACAGCACTACTGTGCTACTGCCTACGTTAGACGATAGTGTTACTTGTTCACTTGAGATGCAAAACACCTCAGGGTATGCCATCACTCAGTAAGGCTACGTTGATTTATAAGCAAGCTAGCTAAATCACATGATTTTAGACTGTTCCTGCCAAACAGGACATTTACAGATATTCTCGGGTTTCGACTACTGACGTGCGGAATAGCACTATGGCAAGAAGTTAACTTTGCTTCCCGAGAATACACGATTGGGGCCTGATCTTAGTCTTGCATTAGCTACAGGCAAATAAGTTCCATCAACTTCATAACTTGTCTTATATTGTCACCCTCATAACATGCAATGCTACAGTATAGTGTCTCGTCCCAGGACCAGGTGTTATCTTATCAGAACTGAAAGCAGATGTGTTGGTATTGATGGCGTTTGAATGTTTCAGGTAATTTTAATGTAGTCCAGGGATTAAAGGTTGAAAGCAAAAGTGTTTGTCAGTTTTGCATTGGTTAAGTCATTTGATAACTTAAAGCCACTATAGGCAACTTTTTTATATTAACAGATTATTAATACATTTCTTCTGATAGCCCATTGTAATGTCTATGGGACAATAAAAAAATGGCGGTTCAGATCAGTCTTCTTGAAGTCTCAATGTTTAATACTAGTTTTGCCTGCTGCCATGCAGGTACTCCTGCGAAACTGTGAGGAATGGCTTTACGGTACAATGAAACTTCCTTCACTTGACTTGTGCATCACTTAAATTGGGAAGTGATGCCCTTGGAGTATAGTCGTTGATCATGTTAGCAATATACAGTGACCACGAGCATTCTGGATGTCTTTTTTGCAACGGTTAGGGAAAATAATTATACTAAGCAAACTGTAGGGGTCGCCAAAATCACCTAAGTATAAACTGCCTCTAGTAACTTTAATTTGTTGATTGACAAAAATGTGTTTTGTGATTGATATTAAATCATGTCACTTTTTAGTTGATTTCAACAGAATGTTTTGGGGGGTAAAATTGCTACTTGAGTTGTCAAATTTTGCATCACTGCTTACTAATTAAAAATATAAGACTAAGTAAACAATAGGCTACATCTTAGATGTGCTAAGCCTATCAAGGACTATATTTTTATTTTAGTTACTACTAAAGTTATTCTATTGTAGATTGAAGAAACTGCAGGCCAGTTGTATAATGTGTGTTTTAACATGGTTAACACTATTCTTGCTTGATGAAATTGTATTGAAAAAAATTATGTAGTAGATTATGGCTGTGACCCAATGCTCTTGCCCGCAAGCTGTGGTTTCAAGTTTTTGTGTTGCGTATGCATCCTAGGTCTAAGGAACAGGATGTAGTTTCAGGTCAGAATAAGTGTCCTTGTGTTCCCACTTTAACACATAGGGGTCGTACTCATGTGTCCACTTCAGAGAATTACAGCTGACTCAGAGATGTCTGTGATGTGGTCTACACAATGAAAATTTAATTCCTCTAGCTGGTATTAATAGGATGCCTTCATGTTCAAAGTGTAGCCTCTGAACCCGAAGATCTTTATTACGTCAATAGGTATCATACCACTTGCGTCATCATCATTAGCTTGTGTGAGAGTTTGTGTGTGTGTGTGTGTGTGTGTGTGTGTGTGTGTGTGTGTGTGTGTGTGTGTGTGTGTGTGTGTGTGTGTGTGTGTGTGTGTGTGTGTGTGTGTGTGTGTGTGTGTGTGTGTGTGTGTGTGTGTGTGTGTGTGCATTCAGCCTTTTTTCGTCACAATGTTCTGTCAGAATTTGTCATTGGACATCCTTAGTTTTCTGACACTCACTTTGTCTACCTTTTTAAGTCTAAAATATTGCCTGTTTGATAGGTTGTTCAGCAAGATGCTCAGTTGGCCTACTCGTCAATAATTAAGGTTTCTCTTGTTTATGATGTAGGTTTTGATAGTAACTGTGGAATTTAACCTGTTGCTTCCATCCTCCTCATCCAAATCCAATCAGTAATGCTGGGCTAATCTCAAGCGAGGCTTCTTCTCCATAGCAGCCGTTCTTCGAAATCCACGTCTTTGACCACCACTTTGTAAACTGACTTTGTTTAAGCTTAAGGAGAGGGGAGTGGCTAAAGCTAACAGATAAGCCAGATCACCACCAGGTTTAGGCGCATGCGCTAGATAGTAATTAAGTTCAAGGACACATGTGCTATTTCTCTTGTAGCGCTTTGCTGTTTATGACAGATTTCCTTCATGGGTCCAGATGGGTCTGCCAGGTAACATCTACTGTAGTGTTGTCTCTGTTTTGTATGGCTTGCTTGAAGCCACCTCCCATTGTGCCTAGTTGATATGTTCCTCTTTGATACGAGGCTTGACTTTAGCTCGTTATCTTTCTGAGATTGTACACACCTTGTCAAAAATAAGAAAGAAGTGAATGTAAGTCAGGGCTGGGTCAATATCAAAGCATGGAATGGCAGCAGCAGCTAAAGTAATAGGCATATGCCAGCTTGGCCTGATGATGATATTTATTCTTGTCCTTTGGACCCTGTCGGCCTTGCTGCTAGTTGACACATCCCTTTTTATTGTGTGTGTTTAGGTATGAAAGAGCGTTTTTAAAACAATTAATATAGGCATACTATTTAAGTTTATCAATGGCAATTGAAATGTGTATGTGCTTCAATTCCTTAGCGTGATTGTTCAATCTCACCTATCTCTACCCTTTCCCTTTTCTGTTGCCTGCCAGTAGCTTGGAATACCTCTTCAGTGGTGTGAATGAGGGAGACATGGCAGACCACACCCCCCCACTGGAGCAAGGCCAGCTGCTCAACCCGGATCTCCCCCTCCTGGCGTCCCCACCACCGCCACCAGCCATGGTCAATGGAGATGGCCCCCAGCAGGTACACTATGGCTGGGGAACAGGCAGCTAAGCATACCTCTCAGCAGTTAACCAATTGACCACTGTGTGTTTAGCCATCAAACCTTACATTAAGTTGCTCTTATATTATAGGAAATGGTGAGTTAACTGTAGAAGGGTAGTGCATTTGTAAATAAATTTTTCTTTCTTTTACATCTTCTTTTCGAATGTTGAGCTTGCAGTAGGGCTGCAGGATAAAAAAAATATTTATCGCAATTACGATATTGCTATCCACAAAATATCTTGTAAAATGTGTGCATATTAACCAGTTAAATTAAAAACTCCCACTCGCTCCACTGCATCAAAGCAAGCTCAACGTTACGTTTCAACTTCAGACGAGCGCTACGGCCAATCACAGGTGTTCCTGTTGAGCATACGAGTTGACCCTCACTCACATGAGGCAAATTCAATTGTGCTAGCTTACCACTTTTGCAGGGTGGCGCGTAACAAACGATAGGCAGCGGCAGAGCTCTATTTTCCACCCGAGGCAACCATACCTTCAAAATAATACGAATGTTCCCAAAACGTTATGGTCGTCTCGATCAAACTATAATGATCGTACACTGGTTTTTATTTAAAATGTTAGGTTACTGAAATACATTCCTGTCCATGCCAGCAAGAGTCTGAGACCAGGGTGTGTTCATGTGTTGTGTCATTTTAATTTTATATATATATATATATATATATATATATATATATATATGTTATATATATATATATATATAGTTATATATATATATATATATAGTTTATATATATATATATATATAGTTTATATATATATATATATATATATAGTTATATATATATATATATATAGTTATATATATATATATATAGTTATAAATAAATATGAATATTTTGCATATTACATTAGTTTGTTTTTCAGAAATCAAATATCGTTGAGATAATCGTGATAACAATATTCACATAAAATATCGGGATATTCATTTTCGCCAATATCGTGCAGCCCTAGCTTGCAGTGCATCTCCACATTTTTCTGTAGCCCTTGTGTTTAAAATGGCATACTGAAGGCCACCATGTACTAAAACATATGCCTAACTTATTAAGCCCCAAGACAACAGTGAACACTGTGAATTGTCCCAATATGTTGTTGACGTCGTAACCATTTGCCGATAATGGTAAATATAAATAGCAGGTTGAAGTGGAAATATAAGGCTGTTATTTTCAAGGCTTTTTGAGTTGCAGTCTTGACCACTTTCTTAGTGGAGCTAGAGTCCATTGTGACGTTCAAGTGACTGTTTACTAGTAAACCTGTTTTACATATGGTGTGACCTGACCCTTGCCGTTTCACCTTATTGTCATGTATAATTTGGCTGTTTGCAGCAAGTGAGGTAAAACAAAGTGATTATTATAGGTTTTGTTTTTTTACACAAACTGCTTATCTGTTCATACCTAAATGACATGTTCTATTTTTGTCTATTAATTTCTTGTGCTGCATGTAAAAATGTATTCTAGCACAGAGCAACTTGGTTTAATGTGGAATTCTAGATTGAGATTGTTGTCTTTATTTAGGAGTCTCTATAGTACGAGGGTGTGTGTATTTGCATGTGGGTTAAACGATTATATAGATGTTTTCTTCTGGGAACACGTTTGTGAAAACCTTTTAGGGAAATGATGCGGGGGGTTTTGTTTTTACTTGAGCTCCAGCTGCAGAGCGAGTTCCCAACAACATTTCTAGTGCGATAACCTCCTAGGCTGTGGGGAGTATCGAAAGAGCCCACAGCTGTGTGCTTGGTCCAGTTTCACAGGAAGCTACAACTAAAAATAGTTGAGGCCACTCTGAGGTGCTTGTAGAGGATGAACTTGCCTATAGGTCTCTTTTGATAGTGGCGTTGGGCTGAACGGTGAGGTCCCCTGTCATTTCCCCTTAGCGTTGTAGTGTGAAGGAAGGATGGAGGGTGTTTTCCCTTCTGTCATTTTGATGGTCATCATCACGTTGATTTGCCTAAGTGTCCGTGACGAACAAGGGGAGAGTAGGCGAACCTAAGCCGAGTTATTCCCCTCATTCCCTCACAATGTTCCCTTCCAAAGGGTTAAGATAAGAACAGCAAATATTGTCTTTCATTTCATAAACCTGCCTTTTCACTCAACTTGTCATTGACTTTTCCACTGTGTAAAAAAAAAAAGAAGATAAAAAAAATGCTATGTCGGTCCGTTGCCTGTTTTTTTTTTTTTTTTTTTTTCATCCAAATGATATTTACAATAGGCTGTTTTGTGGCAGGGAAAGGCTTTGTTCTACTGGAATGCAGTTGCTTGACTAATTTACACGTGGTTTGGTCACCTGACTCCCTCCCAACGCTGAATATGGCTCAGGGCTCACTAGCTACTTAAAGAGCCAGAAGAAAAGCGCTCTTACTCCTGATTTACATCATTACCACCCTGCTGAGTCAGACCAATTTGAGGCTGCGCCTGTGTTAATGACGACTCGAATGCCTTGACAAGGGCCCTCTCATGGAGGCAAAGGCCCGACAAGAAACCGAAAGCACGGAATGATTGTTGTTGTTGTTGTTGTTGTTCCATTGTTCTAGTTGCACCTGACAATCGTTTTCCTTGCGTGCCGCTGTGCGGAGTGATTTTAATTGTCGTGGGTTTCATTAACCTTTCGGCAGGTTGAATTTTGTGGCACACTGGAAGCGGGCACTTTCCTGATTGAGGCAGCACGGTGTTCCGCTGCTTAGCTGGAGGGCAGGTATAAGCGGCCGCCAGGTACGCCACGCGTTCCATGTGGCCACCTCAGAGGTGCAGCGCTGATTAGCCTTCTCCTATCTGTCCAACGGAGACCTCTGACATTACGCACCCCTTTCTGCAGTATGTTAGGCCCACGCTTAGTGCGAGTGATGCGTAGCGTGTGCGCTCATGCGTCTGCGGAGGTATGTATACTGGGGGGGGGGGGCGGGGGGGCGCAGGGTGCAGGCCGAGAGGGAAAGATGGATGTGACTGAGCCGTGCAGGACTCCGGTGACGTTGAGGAGGATTCACAACGAAGGCTGACCCCTTCTGTCACTGACCTTTACCAGTAGGAGATGCAAAGGACACCTCATCCTTCTTTGTTCTTGGTTTCTCTGTTTCTCTCGCTCTCTCACTCGCTCCCTCTCTTTCCCTCTACTCTCTTTCTCCTCCACTTGGTATTGGCTTGGTATTAACGCTCTGTTGGACCAATTAAACTGACTCACGTCGGAGTAGAGCCGCTGTCTGGAGATCATTACCCAAGAACGTGCGCTTCTTTTCAGATCACTTCTTTAGCAATGATTCACTGTTTCCAGCCTGCCCTTGCCTGCTTGGTGGGTCTGTAACCGAGTTGGAAACGGATGAATCAATCCGTTGTATATCAATGTTTAACCAGCGGTTTAGGTACCCAGTGGTTTTCTCAAAAGGTAAATAACCATAACTCCCCCCCACCCCTCTCTCCTTTATTTCGCCCCCTTTTCTCTCTCTTTCTTTATTCTTTCTTCTTTCTCTCTCTCTCTGTCTGTCTCTCTTTCCACAAAACATTCTCTGACGTATTTCAGGACCTGTCTTCTATTACCTACCTCAGAGCCTGCCTTTTAACTGCTTTGAAAGCGGTTTGTTTTCACATGTCTCCAGGTTTGTGGCTCTGTAAACTCAAGGGGAAGGTCTTGCATTCGATGAAACTGGAAATTTGATAGAGAAAATGCGCCGTAGGAACCTTTGTGGTGCGCTTTTGGCAGTGGGGCCCACTTTTCATAAACTACCAACTACACAAATGTAATGTCTAGAGCAGGCAGCCATGAGTGTCTTTGGAGGCCATGTGCGTGTGCGTGTGCGTGTGCGTGTGCGTGTGCGCGTGCGCGTGCGCGTGCGCGCGCACGCTTGCTCTGTGCAGGGGCTTGCGTTACCGTTGCATAGGGATGACTTGCTCCCGGTTCCCCCCTTTCTGACGTCTGAGGCTGCAGCCTTGTGTGTCACAGCCAGGCACAGGAGACAGGGCCTTGGCTCTCATGTTCTCTTCCCCACTTATCATTCGGACGGATATCGCATTGCGCACCGTGCTGAGTGCGGACCCCCGCCCGCACGCCCTCCACCCCCCTCATACTGAGTCAGCCCGGGAGACAGGGGTGCGGCGGCCGTTCGGCCTGAATGTCAGCCGACGGTGAGGAGGTGGACAAGTGCGTTTCCCTCCACACGGCAGAGACCACCTATGTGGGCGTGGGTTTACATGTCGCTGTCTCTCCAGCCCAACAAAGTACCCGAGCTACGGCCACTCCAACCAACCCCCCCTCAGCTGGGTGGATGAAAGGACGACGCAGAAACACATCACGTCTGTTGTTCTGCGCCCTCCGTCTGTCCGTCCGTGCCTCCACCTACTGTTGTTCCAGTCCCTCTGCTCGGTTTCTGCGGAGAAGACAATGTTTCCATAGCAATGTTCTCTCGTGGTGGGTGTCTGCAACTTAACACCTAATAGACAAATAAAATTGCTTCTCACCTCTTTTGTTGTTCAGGCAAATAGTTCCAGAGAGCTGCAGCTCACGAGTTTTTTTTGCTCCCTTGAATTCTACCCTTTGTTGGTTCTGGGAAAAAGAGGATTCTGGTCGACATGGCAAGACCGTTTATATTCTGATATTTCTTTCTTACTGTGTAAAAAAAGGTAATTCTCTCTATCCCTGGACTTTTGCAAACGTAAGCCACTTCACTCTCGACACCCAACAGTCTGGAGAAATCATCCAGTTTTCCGCTACTTGTCAGACGTAGCCCAATTGTAGCACGTGCATGTTCCAGGTACAACAACATATAGTTGAGCCTACTTAGAACACAAATAATTAGCTTTAGCTACTTACCCTGAAGAATACCAACTGTTTGTGGTAACAGTTACACCGGATCAGAGTCCTCACCCTGTCAAGGGACCCGTCATTGAGAGACACCCACTAGCCCCCTCAGTTCTCTGATCTGTTGAGTCGATCAATGCCGAGCTTTGTAAAGGTGCTTCTGCTTTCAGACCTGTCGATTTATTAAGGCCCAATGTGTTTTACCATTGCAACATGGTATGTTTGACCTAGTTAGGCTAAACATAACTAAAAGGAATCTCTTAACTGTCTTTTTCCCAACAATATGAATAGTAAAATGATCAGAGGCCGTACCAATAAACTACCATCAGGTTTTAGTTTTTTTGCAATCGTGACTTTGCCTCTTTAAGAGACAAAGGGAGATTTGTTGTACTCCCCCCCCCTCCCACCTATTGCCCACCCACGGCGGCTGGCACCAAGTGGCTGTGTGTTTGTGTCTGCACGCCTTAGCCTTTTTTCTGCGTGTACACCGAGTGACATAATTTATGCTCAGATGAGTATTCATCAGACCTGAAGCTGACTAGACTTGGACATGTTTCAGAAACAGTGGAAACAGGACTGGTATTTTATATATATATATATATATATATATATTTTTTTTTTTTTTTTGGGTGGGTAGTGATGGTGTTGTGGAGTTGCTGATGAAACCTCTAAGCAGTAGGGCTATCCCGGGAGGCTTTCTTTGAAGATTAAACCTATTTGTCTCTCTGTCTCTCCCCTACTCTGGTGTATTGGCCGCTTAGTGATGGTGTGATATTTCTAGATGATCAGACAAATGCTTTCCAAAAGGATGTTTTTGTTCTCACCTGCTTAGTCTAGCCTAGTCTCAGCATATCTGGGTTCCCCATGGCAGTTCTATCAAATCACTCCTAATTGAGGATGTCACGATACCAGACATTATTTTGCAGTCGATACCAATACTAGTGAAATTCCACGAGCAATTTGAAGCAAAACGAATAAAAAGAAACATTACAGAAAAGAACATTGGCAATTCAGTTATTTATAACAAACAGTACTGTTTTTATTTACAAACAAACTTTTAGTGATGGCACATCATTTCAATTGCAGTACCCAGCCAAGACATGAAAAACATGGACGTAATAAATAGACCTGGGCCTATTTAAAAGAAGCGTTATAAAAAAAGAGGCCTATTTATGTATAATAAAAAGAAACAAACAATTTATACTTCTCCAAGCGAGATCAGGAGGAGAGTAAAATGTTCCCCTGCTGCATTGGGGTGTATGCTACTGCAATGAACTCATGAGTCGAGGCTGTGATTGCCTATATAGGCCTACTTGTTCATTTCTGATTTGAGTTTGCAGTAGCTTACAGCAGGGGAGCTGAACACATTAGGATTGAGCCAAACACTTTAAGGATCGTGACAAAACATTATGGGTTCTTTTAGCCTTGGAGAATTTAGCTAAAAAAAATGGGCTGCACAGTGCCCCACGAACGAACAAGCAAAGAAGTGATGTCTTTTTGCTGGTGTATGTTCGCTTACATAACACGTTTTTTTAATTGCAGCCCCGGTTCCTCCAGTACTGTAAAAAACAAGTACCATCACATTTTTTGAATTTTGCCGTCGGCATGGTACTGAAGTATTGGTACTCGTGACATCCCTACTCTTAATTTCCTCCATTGTCATGAGCATCAGTAAGTCTGGCTGACTGGTTGACCTACTGGCTGGCTGTCTGGTTGGCTGACTGTTCTAGTTCCTGGGTGGTTGAAGCATTGGCAGCCTCTTCCTCCCACGTCACTCGGATCCCGTTTCCTGTCCGCCCAGCTGGTGTGCCACATCAGTGCACGGTAAACAATTAAGAGGAACAAACAGGGAGAAACCTGAACCCTGAGTCACCAGCAGGAGAGCAACGTCAGAGCTAACAGCCATGAACGACGCACAACACTGGCTGGCCCTTTCTCCCGGGTAATAAAACACAGACAGCCGCCGCTACTGGCTAACTGTCTGGCTCTGCACTCGTGTGTGTGTGTGTGTGTGTGTGTGTGTGTGTGTGTGTGTGTGTGTGTGTGTGTGTGTGTGTGTGTGTGTGTGTACTGATCGTCTCTCTCCTTCTCCCTCCCTCTCTCATATCAAGGTGCTATCCTGATGTGCGCAACAGAGAGAGAGTTTTCCTGTTTGAAGCGATGAAGTTTAATCATTAAGAGTATTTATGCGTGTTTGAGTTGACAGGGTGTTTCCTTGATGCACACTTCTACTCCGCTCCCTTGCTTTGTTTGCACACCTTTTCCCGTTGTAAATTTGAGCAGGAAAATATTTCACGCTCGTCTGCTCAGTCAGCTGTAAGAGATGTAACCTTTGCGATATATACCAGCTGGCCTTTCCCGCATCATGGTCGAAGATTTTCCATTCCCCTTATCTGGCTGGCTCAAGAAGGCCAAACAGAAAAAGTGAATTGTTCTAAATTTGACTAATGTTGCAATAATGTTAAACCTTTAAGTGTTAAACTGTTTATAGTAATCTTAAACTGTTTTAAGTTGTTGAGTAACCCTAAAAATCTACAACGTTTCTGAAAAATAGCAATGTGACATTTCGGCAGAGAATTATGTCCAATGCAAAATACCAAAGTTAGCATATCTAGCCACCCATTGTTACTTATATATATTTTTCAAACCCTAGAAGTGAAAGAGTGCCTTCCAACGGGTTGCACTGTATTTCTCACTGCCATTCTTCATAGGTTTGAATGTCATGGCTAGGCTCTAATTAGCATTGTGTGTTACTGTTGCATTTTGTGAAAGGAAGGATCAAGAGCCTACTATGAACAACGGTAAACATTAAAAGTTGCCATGAACTTAAGTGGTGAGTATTATTTTTAAATGTGTAAACAAAATTACGCCATATGTTCTCTCTCTGCTTTCGATGGGCTTGCGGTCTCCAAGGCAAGACACATGCAACCCTTTGACTTAATTTCCCCTTTACTCCAGTTTATTCACGTGTATTCTTACCCGATGTTTCAGTCTAGAATTTTGCATTCCCATGACGTTTCTTAGGTCTGTCTGTGTGCCTATGCTGTGCTGTCCAGTCCTTCGTTCTCTTAAGCTTTTCTGTCTTGAAGGTGGCACCTGAAGGTGCTAAGGCAAGGTCTTTGTGTTCGCAGTGTCCACTGTGAGTTACACCAGACAAAGCCTGGCACGGCCCCCCCACAGCAGCTGGCAGTTAGCTGACAGGTCCACTGTGATCCTCGGTGCTGATCCGAGGCCCCCCAGGGCAGACTAGTACTGTGTGATTGGTGCATGCCATTGCATCCTGTGAGTGACAGCTGCCCTACAGTCATTTTAGTAGCACTGGAGTCCCTAGTGTCACTACCTGTCAACTTAGCACAATTTCACCCTTCTGTTCTGCGTTTAAAGAGACCAAAATCAATGCTATATGCCCAAGAGGGGTTCTCGACGAGTGACGTTTTTGCCGCACATGAAAATGAGCACGGCTTTGTTACTCTTTCAATGGCTCCCACCTGTGGTGTCTCGCGCTCTCTCTCTCCGTTTCCGTTGGCCGTTGGAGTGAGTGAATGCTAACAGATGTGATGGAGACACTGGAAACACTGGGCCTTGCTGTTTCCAGCCCCCTTGTTTGTGTCAGTGCCGTACAATGGCCTTTTCTAGTTGAACTCCTCTCACTCGCGCTCTGGTTTTCTCTGAGAGAGAGAGAGAGAGAGAGAGAGAGAGAGAGAGAGAGAGAGAGAGAGAGAGAGAGAGAGAGAGAGAGAGAGAGAGAGAGAGAGAGAGAGAGAGAGAGAGAGAGAGAGAGAGAGAGAGAGAGAGAGAGAGAGAGAGAGAGAGAGAGAGAGAGAGAGAGAGAGACGGAGGAGGGAGCGCGGGTGGCAACGTACTCGTGTACATGTCAGCTTCTGTAGCGGCGCAGGTCGTTGAGCTCCCACACCATTGTTGTCTTTGTGAAGAAGGGGAAGAAAAAGAAAGGAGGAAAAAAAAAACTGACGAATAAAGGATTCCCCTGAGAAGTTGTGAAAACCACGGTGTATCTTTGCTGGCTTGCAATACTGCCTTATGAATGGCTAGACCTTGACGGAATGCCATTGTAATACGCCAGCAGATCCCACAAGAGGGACATGGCAGCACGCATGCACGCACGCACGCACGCACACACACACACGGACGTGGGGGGGGGACGGGACCTTTTCAAAAGGTTTGGATCACCATCTCCCAGGCTCATCAATCACTCCCCCCTCCCCCCTTCTATCTAGACGTCGGTGTCCAGAGAGAAAACAGCAGCCTTTACCGATAAGCCCCGCCGTTGTCCTCTCTCTCTCCCCGGTGCTGCGGACATCGCCGTGGCTTATTTGTTGAAGGGGTTGCCGTGGAGACTGACGGCGGGCAGCCTGCGCTGGAGCCAGAGGCAGCAGCAGAGAGGGAGAGCCGTCTGCGGCAGAGAGAGAGAGAGAGAGAGAGAGAGAGAGAGTGAGTGAGTGGGAGAGAGAGAGAGAGAGAGAGAGAGAGAGAGAGAGAGAGAGAGAGAGAGAGCACCATCGTGCCGCTGTTTGGAGCAGACCAGGCTCTCTGCAAACATGGGCTTCACGCCACGCGCCCTGTGAATGCAGCTTCCGACTTCCAGCTAGCCAACCTGCTAGCCAGCCAGCCAGCCATCCATCCAACCAACCATCCATCCATCCATTCAGCAAACAAGCCTGATCCCAGGCTGCCTCTCCTTTAGCATTACGCCTCTGTCAGTCTTATCTGAGGTGGTCGGGTGCTCGGCGTCGCAGGGGGTCAGTGGGAGTAAAAGCGGTCTCCGCTGGGGCCAGATGTGCCGCTTCCTCCGCTGCTGCTGCTGCTGCTGCCATTGCAGGTCAGCTGGTCTCTGATGAAGGCTGCTGGGTAAAGGAGTGGGAGAGAAAGGGTCTATTGGACCCTGGAGCATCAGGGGGCAGGCTGCCTCCCTTGTCAGCTTTGTTTCTGTGATCGTGCGAACAGCGACGCCTGAATGAGAGAAAAGCGATGCGGGCAACAGTAAGTAGAGGCAGTGTCTTTGTGGACTGGAATTGTGGTTTGTCAGTTTTTTTTGTTTTGTTTTTTTTCATTATGAAACGAGAGGCAAAGCAAAAGGACACGTTGGGCTGTTGGCTTGAAAGTTGTAAGGGGTTGGAGAGGTAGGAACAAAACGGTTGAGGTGTTTTCTTTACAAAGAATGGGGGATGGACAACACACACAGTGCACACACTCACTCTCGCAGTGACACACACACCCACCCACACCCACACAGCAGTGCGGAGTGCCTTGACTTTTATTCAATTAGACCTCCCTTGGCCACCCCCTCTTAGCGTGCTCTGACACTCTCACTCGGCTACACTCGCTTCCTACCGCTGCCGTCTGTTTGGGTGGGGGTGGTGTGTGTGTGTGTGTGTGTGTGGGTGTGGGTGGGTGGGTGTGCGTGCGTGCGTGCGTGCGTGCGTGCGTGCGTGCGTGTGTATGAGTGAACGTGACATTGTGTGCGTGTGCATGCGCGCTTGCGCGGCAGTCAAAGGACTTGTCGGTTTCCCAGCCGAGCTCATGAATGGGAGTGATGTCGGAGATGGAGGTGCTTCTGATGGCTGTGCCGGGAGAAAGCCGCAGCCCCAGCCCGTTGCCGTGGGAGCGTAGTTTCTATGACGGCGACTTCCACAAGAGTGAGGTAGGCTGCCTGTCTGTCGCCCCCACACAGCATAGCGTAGTGCCGTAGCAAAGAGCCACATAAGCCTAATTACACACACCCTTTTAGACCAGATAAGATTCAACGGAGGAGATGATTTGTTTGTAAGAGCGGTGGCATTGCCAAGTGGTTTTAAGCTTAAGAAGAGCAGGCTGGATTGTGTAAAGATGACACAAGCAGTTGATTCTGTTTTTCTTAGGGAACGGGTGTAGTAGTTTTGTTGTTGTTGACTGTATTTTCGGTCTGCTAGAAAAACAAACGAATGAATGAATGGACTGGCTAAACGTAAGCTGTGCTAAAGCCTGCCTCTGTGCTGCTGTGATGTTTGGCAGTAGTCACGTAGGAGAGCGACAGAGACGGCTCGGTGTGTGCTGCGTGTCCCTGCTGTCACCCTCTCCACTGGGCTCGGCTCGGTGCATTCTGTTGGAAAGTGGCCACTTTCACACGACAGCTGTTGCTTCTAGCCCTTTTTCTTTTAGGGCTGGGTGAATAGAAACGCTCTGTTTTTGTTGGGCGCGTCAAATGTTGTTGTTTTTACGGTACTATTATGACATAAGACCCTGTTGCAGTTAGTTCTTAGGCTGTTTTATAGGCTAAGGCCGGATTAGCCACAATGCATTGAGTAGGCTAATCTAGGCAGCTCTGCACTCAGTCAATAGATTATAATTAAAATCAATATTTCATTAACCTAGACAAAATGAATATGTGGTAAAGCCTGTTATAAACATTTCACTAATATGAAAGTGTAAATACATTTGCTGAGGGGTTTACTTTGTTTTAAATGGCCATTTCTTAACCCAGGTAGTATACCAGTCATGCTGTCATTTCTCTTTTCAATTGTCTTTTGTACCTTTTTTCAAACTGAATTAAACCAAGCCTGACAGGCCTCACTGCTAATAGTCTCATGGATTGACTCTTGTCAATCAATCGCGTCTGGACAACTCTTATTGTTCTCTTATCCGTTGTCTCTTCTCAATGATCGTAGATAGATCGGTCTATATTGTGGTCATTGTTTCAGTTCACACAGGGCTGCTCAGAGTAGAATAACAGGCTCATCCATCGCATATCATATCAGGGCACGTGTCATGGTGCTGCTGACTCAGAGCACTGTCAGCAAACCCATCAACAGGGGCATAGGATTGTAAACGGCCATTTTTCTCCCATCTTCCTCGGGCACCACTGTTCCAGTGACGTTAAAGAGACGTCAGTCTATCCCCAACCCCACCTCCCTCCACACCACCACCTCTCCTTTACTGAGAATTGATCTGGTGGTCTGTGCAAGTTTTGTTTTTCAGGATTTTCATAGTTGTACAACAGTCCTGATGTTTACGTGATTCTTGGGGAAATGGTTCTCTGTTGGGTCTCGCAGTGGAGGGGGGACGACGACTCTTTAGTTGAAGGAACTGATAGTTGATGTGGTTTCACGATGGGACTGCAAAGACAATGAGCCTTCATTTACACTACTGTGCTAAGAAGCCGCGGCCAGGGCCGTCGAAACATGCTAATAGCACATAACATACATGTAGCCTGTGTCAACAACCACAGATGAGGAATTGACCTTCTCCGGGTTTCTCATATGGAAGAACTGAATGTTCCTCATTGGCTGTGTCTGTGGTGGACATTAGAATCTGGATGCCTGAGGGCCACCAGTGACACTGAAAATACCCGTCTCCATGGGGATTACACTCCATATGGTCTCCGACGTTACATGTTGTGATTACAGCATTTTCTGTTCTGAAATGGGTGAACAAGACATTTTTTTTCTTGGGCCTCATACATTTTGATGTTTTGCTTAATGAATGGTTTTGGTAACGGGCTGCCATTAATTTTTACTTTTATCTAGAGAGAGGAGGTGGTTCTATATTTTCCTGATTCCAATGTTGTCATATCATTTTGTATGTGTTTACAGGTAATCCTGGTGCAGGTAAACCCAGGTGAGGCCTTCACTATTCGACGAGAGGATGGTCAGTTTCAGTGTATCACAGGTAAGATCACCTTTTCCATTTACAGTCTCCAACCGGACATAATTATTGACTTTGTCTTTATTGCTACGTTTGTATTTTGTAGCAAGAGAAAAAAAAAAAATGTCTGATCAATTTCCTCCTGCAGTTGACAATGTGACAATGTTGCATTTTACTTTTCCAATCTAGCTCGTCTCCGGGCCTCGCCGAAATAAACAATCAATTCTATTTCCGTGAGTGACTCTGCTGCCCTAATGCGACTTGGCAGCCTTCTGTTGCTGTTTAATTTGACAGCTGATTGAATGAGCTGTGTACTGATACTCTCATCGCAATGTAAAATCAACGTTTCCTCTAATTGCAGTGTGTATGTCGACAGTGTACCGCGGCAACAGGCAGCAGCCGGTGTTTGTGTGAGATGTGTTACCCATGCGCTTATTTGTCCCGATGGCAATCATTTCCGTTTGTCTCCATTGTTTGCCATCGTGCAGGCTTTTGCGACGGCTACAGAACCCGCCCTGCTGCAAAGCCTATCTGGCTGCCAGCGTCCACAGAAACAAAACCCCAAAAAAAATACTGGCTGCAGTAGCAGTGGAGGAAGTTGAGCTACGAAACAGTAATTGTAAATGATTATGATAAATGGCACTCAAATGGGAGGGTATCGATTTTGGAAGAACAGGAAAAACAAAACAGATTTGCTTTGTTTGTTTTTAAGACTGCCATCATTGACGGTTTCTGTTGCCATCCGAGGGGCCGTTTCTCACCACTGCCGCGGCGCCTCCGAGAAATTCAATATTAATAAAGGATAATGGAGGCCAGGCCTAATCCATGTTAGCCTGTAATGGACGACACTTGATCACATGTTGCGGCCACAGTTAATGGGCCACTGGACTAGCCGAGATGTATGCCTCGCCGCAGTGACACATTAGCATTTATTATTCAAGTGGTCTATTAGCTTTTAGCCACGTCTCTCACGACCTTTCCTTCTGCAACAGCGGCTCCAGTGGGGGAGGGTGTTGTTGTAGTGTAAATGGCTAGAAAAGCCAAACCTGTGGACTGTGGTTCGACACAGGAGTCCTTGTGACACGGATTACTAAGCTAAATAAGGCACCGTGGCCCTGGTGGGAAGCCGCGTCGCAGATGGTTCAGTTCCACTCGTGCATCTCTTACCCACCCAGTAGCCCCCACGGTCTGAGATCCCCTCACCCCCAGTGCTCTGATGGAGGAGCCTACACTGTTCTCTACGATAGGGAGAAACTACAATCAGATAGAGAAAGAGAGAGGTGGAATGAGAGAGGAAAGGGTGGTGTGGGGGGGTGGGGGGGGGGGTGGAAGGAACGAAAGAAAGAGAGAGGAGATGAAGAGGGAGCGAGAGATGAGCCTCATGGAGCAGTGTGCGACTGCTGCTGCTAACTGGCCTGTCACTGGGTGCACTCGTCTTGCGGTGACGTGAATGGAGGGATGACTCACCACTCGTGGTGCAGGCAGGCAGGCAGGCAGAGGGAGAGGGAGGGAGAGAGAGGGAGAGAGAGGGAGAGAGAGAGAGAGAGAGAGAGAGAGACGGTGTATATCATATAGTGTGCGTTAATGTACGTGTCCTGTATCCCATGCTATCCCCAGCGTGTGCTGGAGGGGGTCCAGATGACGGAGCCCCCCAGGGGGAGGGGACTGGCCGACGCTCCTATCTCCGTTCGTGGACAGTGTTCTATCACGCATCTATTTGTGCATTCATTCATGTTTTTTTAGCAGCCGGCCCTGCGTAGCTGCTACGCGTTCGTGCTTGACTGCATGATACGCTGCTTAATGTGGAGAGGCAATCTTATAAAAAGGAGTTCAGGAAAAAAAAAAGGGAAAGGAAGTTTTTCCCTTCCCATATCTGGCCCGGAGCATGAGGAGTTTGAGCGGGGTGGGGGGGTTGGTGGTTAGCTAATTAACAATGCTCATTTAGCATCCTTCTGTGGTGTGCTCCATCTCCCAGCCACAGAGGGGACTCTGACTGTCTCTCTCTCTCTCTCTCTCTCTCTCTCTCTCTCTCTCTCTCTCTCTGCCTCTCGGTCTGCCAAGTGGAAATGCTTGGCCGCCTACCCTGGTCGCGCTCCAAGCCTCTAAAAGCCCCAGCGGACCCCCTTCCTCTGCCAGTGGCACGCCCTGCCACCCCTCCCCCGAAACAGATCCAGCCCCCGGGCCTGCCCTCCTTGGCACGGGGTTGGAGGTTGTGGTTGATGTAACAGCTAGCAGCTAACTCGACAGGGACCCCACAGGGAGAGTCGAGTCATTTATACCCATTTCTCTAATTTGTTTGTTTTTTCTCCGTGTTCAATTAGACTATTTACTGAACATAATCTGCATTTTAACTTTGCTTGCTGTTTGTCATTAAGCCGTCTCAAATAGAGATGTTACGAGAGCTTGAAATTATATTGTAATAATAATAGCGAGCTCTGCCCACTACGCTATGTCATTCAAGCTCTACAGCAGTGCAAGGAGATGTCACCGCTAGACAGGATGCAATGGACAGGACGTGACCTCACGTTGCCTCGAGAGTGGTGGACGTTTGTCTGCCCTGGAACCAGTGCTCCCTCAGTGGGCCCCGTGGCGGTGGTTCAGAACCTGGCAGGTGAGAGCCAGTGATAGTGAGCAGACCCCCCGACACGCCAAGAGAGCGCTGACGCTGCTCGCCACCTGGGCCCTCTGCTCTGATGAGGTCCTCTCCTGTGTCTGAGTGCCCAGTACCTGGCCTAACAGATGATTCACCCAGCGGGATCGTTGGGGCTAAGAGCTCCCTCTAGGAGCAAGGTGGCCGTGCCCGTTTACCACTCACTGGCTGGGCCTGTTTCTCATCTTCTCGATGGAGGATTTCCGTAGGCCAGTGTGTTGTATTATAAACTTTGTGTAGTAGTCAAACACACATTGGAGTTGACTGGAACAGATTGCTCCTGTGGATATTATTATCCTCCTTTTCTACTAGAAGACTTATTTTGTTTGATTACAAGGTTTCACAAGGAATGGTTGCCCGATGCCTTATTATTATGTATCATTTTCTTTTCCTGCCTAGTTCTAGAAACAAATGGAGATGAGCACGTTGCCCGTTGAAGTCTGGCTTGGTTCACTCCCTCTCAGTTTGGTAGGCGCAGTGTGTGAGTCAGACATCCCAGCGCAGCTCTCAGACAGGTAGCTGGCTCTGGATGAGGAGGGCCCTGGGACTCGCCTCTCCCCTGGTCCTCCTCACCCTACCCCCCCTCCTGTCAGCCCCGTGCAGGCTGGCGGTGGCAGTTACACTACTCCTGTTGTCCCTGTAGACCCACGCCTTCCATCGTGGTGCGCGTGGCTCCCCTGCCCTGCTCTCCAGGGCCCTCCCCCTCGGCCCTGCCCTGTCAGAGGGGCTTACTCCACACTGTCAAGCTGTCATACAGCGCTGACCAGAGGCATCACCTCTCTAACCAATGGGGAGGGAGAGAGACGGCAGGGGTCAGAGGTCACCCCTAACTAACTGAAAGGCCTATGGTAGGCCTAAGTTTAGCATCAAAAAAGAATAATAATATTTGAAATAATCATCATGTCACTGGTTAACCATCTCAAACTTGACCAGATATTTAAGTTTTGTATCTATATAGGACAGGTTTCCCTTGATATTACACCACTCATTTTTCATTACAAAGCACACAATATGCACTAATTATTCATCAAACTGGCTATGATGATCATAATGTCCTTTAAAAAATTGCTGGCATGCTTTTAGTATTTTGTAAAACACTTGTAATGTTTGTCTTGCATTTAGAGAGAGAGAGAGAGAGAGAGAGAGAGAGAGAGAGAGAGAGAGAGAGAGAGAGAGAGAGAGAGAGAGAGAGAGAGAGAGAGAGAGAGAGAGAGAGAGAGAGAGAGAGAGAGAGAGAGAGAGAGAGAGAGAGAGAGAGAGAGAGAGAGAGAGAGAGAGAGAGAGAGAGAGAGAGAGAGAGAGAGAGAGAGAGAGAGAGAGAGTTAACACCAGAGTGGCTGGGACCAGATTAGACCGGATCACTAGCTGAGAGGAAGGGAGATAAAGATAGATAAACAACAGTCCATTATTGAACTCCTGATGCTGGTTATTCTCCTCTTCTGGCGTTTTTTCCTCAACGCAGCCTGTTATTGAGTTGTATCTTTGCCTATTTGTTTGTTGTCGTTTCTTTTACCTACAAACCGCTCTCGGGTCGTTTACAAACACACGCATGGTGAGACACTAACGCTCGCCCATACAGCTGCCGCATTGACTCACCACTGTGGCTTCCCCTCATTTACGTGCATTAAAGCACACCGCCCACTCCGTGTCTGTGCGAGTGGGCAGCAAGGACAAGCAGTGCACCGTCCAACTGGACCTGGCGCGGCTGCTGAAGGGCTGCCCTGGTACCACGCGCCCCCTGTCTGCCATGGGGGGCATTGTGTGAGGCTGGCAACGTGACTGTCAGAGCTAGCCGGATTGATCTGGGAGATGAGCGTCGTAATGGCTCACATATGTGAACTGACACATGTCACGCATTTTTTTTTTTTTTGCACAACAGGCCATGTGCAAGGCCTGTCTGAAAGCGTGTGAAAGCCTCTTCATATACGTGTGTGTGTGCACTGAAAAACACACTACACCACACGATTTCCTAGACATATTGCGTTGCCTCGCACTCCCACTCGACCCCCCTCTCCCCACCCTTAAAAACACCATTACACACGTGCAGACACACACACACACACACACACACACACACCGGTTCATTCACATCCTCTGTGAAAGTGAGTGGCTTTGAGAATGAACGAGCGCGTGTGACTCATGCTCCCGTAGTGCCCGCAGGGGGTGGGAGGGAGGGAGCGAGGAAGGAAGGATGAAGGGAGCAGGGGGAGGGACTCGGCGGGCGGACGGGAGGTGAGGTGGATGATGGAGAGAGAGAAGCCTAGCGCATGTAAACATCCTTTGTTATTGTCTCAGTTCTTTTTTGGGAGGGGGGGCAAATGTTGTTGTTTTTTATTGATTTAATCTGCGTGATAGTCACACTAGCCGGAAGCCCGTGTATAAGACAGTCTTTTGCATAACAACGAGCCCGGTCTGTCCATTAAAACCGTAGGAAGAGGGTGAATGGAATTAGAATCTCCTCGTCCTAAATATGATGACATCCACAGCATTAGCAAATTGGTCCCCAGTGCCCGTCGCAATTGTTCTCCCCAGATCTCTGGTCTTGTCTGACGGGCTGAGGGAGTGCGGCTCGGTGTGGAGGAGGAGGAGGAGGAGGAGGAGGAGGAGGAGGAGGAAGCTAGGCTAGCTCCGGGGATGCAGAGGAAAGCCTAGCCTTGGCTCTCTTCCGGTCGGGCTACTGTCCACGGGCCCCAGCCACGTCAGAGGGGGGGCCGCAGGTTCTCAGCACGGCACTGAAAAGAAAAAAACACACACGGATGTCATGAAATATTCAGTGTTTGGCTTTTCCAACCAGACCCCCCACAACAAATAGCTGCCTACTCTTATTTAATCGCTGTGCTCTTTACATAACGACCGCTTCCTCCCGCAGGCTCCCATCGGCTGATGTCAACAGGACTGTCTCTCGCCCTCTAACCCCCCCCCCTCCCGTTTTCCTCACTGTAGTTCTCTTCTATTCTCTCTCTCTCTCTCTCTCTCTCGCTCTCTCTCTCTCTCTGCTTCTCATTCTCTCCATTTCCTGTTCTGAATGTCTTTCTCACTCCCTTTCTTTTTTGTCTTTCTTTTTCTCTCCCCCCCCCTCCTACCTTGCCCCGCCATCTCTCTCGTTTTCTCTCATGCCGCTTTCTCTCCTATTTTATTTCTCTCTCTCTCCTATTTTATTTCTCTCTCTCTCATTCTCTTTCCTACATTTCTTCTTCTCTGAATGTCTAATTTCCTTTTGTTTTATTTCTATCTCTCCCTCCCTCACTATTTCTTAAATATATTCCCATATTGTTTCTTTGAATCTCCATCTCTCCACTCTGTCTCTCCGCCCCCTCGCTCTGTCTCTTCACCCCTATGCCCACCACAACAGCATGGCAGTTAGCAGCACTGTTCACCCCTGCCTCAGTAATCTACTAATGCAGTGTTACACTGATAGCAAATTACTAGCCTATTAACAGGCAGCCCCCCCCCCACCCCCTCCAATCCCACCCCTGTGATTGTAACTAGAAAACTGACTTGGCATCCCCTAAATAGGCAGATAACCAAGCTCAGTCAGTCAGTCCGTCACGCTGGAGGATGAGGCCAGACGTCTTGTTGGCTATCTGTACTTCTCTACTATAGATTTTGTGAATCGTCTCCACGTCTCCTTTCTCCTGGCTGTGGTTATTAACCAGAGTGAATGATCCTTCCGGCCGGGCCCAATCCTCTCTGCTCCTTGGTGTTTGAGGAGAGATGCTTTATTAAGTCTTAATTAATTAATAATCCAACCGACTCACGTTGTCTATATCTGCACACGGTGTGCTGCTGTTGGCATCTCAGCCAATCTTCTGTGTGTGTGTCTGTGTGTGCGTGTGTTAATTTTCTGGGGCCTCCCTCGAGAGAAGTTTCCTTATCACCTAATTACCATAGCGGACAACTTAGGCATTTGATTCCCTACTATAACTTATTGGTTCGGTAATGCTAGTGAAAATCAATGTCTGTGTGTCAATTCCTTGGCGTTGTATTTTGGACAAATCTATCCTGGTTGATTAGTCTTATCAAATCCTGTCTGGTGGTCACATTGCCACTCAAATTCAACAGGCCAGGGGAAATTGCTCGCTGTAGAGAGAGACCCTCCGGCTTGCTGAGCTCCCCCTCTCAGGCGCTAATAGGAATCCAGGCTCCTCCATCTCCTGGCAGATAGACCAAGTAAGGTGTCATGGTAACCCAGCTGGGGTGGAGTGCCCCAGAATCAGCCTGGAGCGCTTTGTTTGGATGTAGCCTATCATTTCCAGGCAGGGAGAAAGAGATGGGTTTTGCCACCTGAAATGTGTGTGTGTGTGTGTGTGTGTGTGTGTGTGTGTGGTATGTTAATGCGTGTGTCTAATCTCTGTGTGTATAGATGGCCCCTGTTGAGCCTCTACCCTGGCTTTGATACAAAGAGCCCGACAATTATCCCATTTCCCCGTGGTAACCTCTGCCCCTCCTACTCACTCCTCCTGACTCCATCAGAGCAGAAGAGGAGCTAGGTGGTCGGATGGGTGACTGCCTGGCTGACTGGTTAGCTGGGTGTCTGCCTTGTTATGCCAGCTGAGTGAACGACTGGATGGCTGGCTGGTTTTCTGTGGAACGAATGTGACTGTGCCAATATGACCTATCACTATCGGCATATATGTTTTCCGATATGTTTTTTTATTTCATTGATCTTTCGTTTAACCTGGTGAGTATTGAGATATATATCCCTTCTACAAGGGAGCCCTGGTCTAGAGTAAAACATCAGCATAAAACATTAGAACATATAACAAGCAACATAAAGATTAAAACGACATGTGATTACATATCTTTGTTCCAAGTGTTTGATAATCACTTCTGAGGTCTCATTGCAAAAAATGTATTTATAGTGGTCAACCAATATGTTTTTTGTTTTTTTATGGCCGATACCGGTATTTAGAGAGCAGGGTGGCCGATGGCCGACATATAATGCCGATATCACGTTGTTTTTTTGTTTTTTGCATTTGATAAAATAAACGTCTTAACATTTGAAAAAGACAGTGGTGACTGCGGACATTTAGGCAAACGTTTATTGCAGGGTGCATAGGATGGTGAAACTAGCTTTCTCACCACCTTCCCAAAGCTGTCCCGAAGCATATTTTTGTATGTTTGTTGACAGACTGACAAGCAAAATTGCCAATCTAAGCGATCAAATACATAAACAATTTGACTTCGTTCACTTGCATTTCACAGCCTGCTCGTGTCAAGTTGTGACTGGAGGTAACAACGATGTGATAGTAGTAGATTTGCGGGACAGAATCTCCGCTCTGTCTCTCATTAAACACTGTTAGCTTATTAACAAGTTATCTTGGTGTATTGAAGCACAGACAACCACACAGTCAGGCACACTCAGGTGCAGCGGGAGAGAGGCACGCAGAAGTGCTAGGAAGCTAAGGGTTACAGTCTAGTTTTATCTCAGATAACGTCACATCCAGCAAAGGCACGACTGTTGCCACAGTACCCACCACTAACGTATGCACGTTCAAGTTCAAAGTATTGTTTTTGTAGAATGGCGAAATGAACACAAGGGGAAGCGCTTACATCGTTGTCTGCGGACATTTTCGCTAATCGGCCACGTGAGAGCAGGCATGCCGATTATTTGAAAAGGCCAGATATCGGCAAAATTAATCGTCCGGCTGATCAATCCGTCGAACACTATAGTATAAACTGTGTAATGATAATATCTTTATCGCACTCAAAAATCCAGTATAGGTTTGACTCTTGTTTTCTGGCTGGATGACTGACTGATTTGGCTGCTTGGGTGACTGCCTGCCTGGCTGGCTGGGTGGTTTTCTGGTTGGATAACTGACTTACCTGACTGGCTTGCTGGCTGACTAAATCTCTGGCCGGACGACTGAATCATTTGGCTGTCTGGCCAGCTTGTCTTCCGCCGTGTGAGGAAGAGACAGCTTTTCCACTGTGTGTGTGTGTGTGTGTGTGTGTGTGGGGGGGGGGGGGGGGGGTTTTGTGTGTGTGAGATGTTGACTGGAGACATGGCGCTCCCACAGCGCTGTGGCCCACTGTTTACTCTCCCGGGGCGGGGCGGGATGGGGTGTGTTGTTTTGGATTTATTCCTGGCTCAGCCCGCCGCCCGTGCACCGACGCAGCCGTGCCATGTTTGTGTTCCTCCCGCAGGCTAATCTTGGCCGCGCCTCCTCTTCCTCCTCCTCTTCCTCCTCCTCCTCCTCTGGAGGCCAGGTTGAGCCGGGCTGGCACGGCGCGGTGTGGAGCAGAGCGGCTCGCCACGTCAGCACCACGGCAACCAGTGGCTCAGTGAGCTCAGATGGGAAGAGAGGAGGAGGAGGGTGGGGAGGGGGGGCAGCGGTGGTGGAAGGGGGCGTTGGCCTTTTGTGTCTGATCCACGGCAGCTCTTGTGCGTCAGTCTGATGTAAAAGAGTGGGTGTTCTACCCTCCTTCCCTTCCTCTGTTCTCTTCACTCCACACACCTCCCTTTCTCTTTCTCTCCTCTTTCAGTGTCTTTCTTTTCTCACACTCTCTCTGGCACTCCTTCTCTTGGTTCCTCTGTTCTCTTCCTCTTTCCTTCCCTCTCCATTCTCTTTTTTTCTGCCTCTCCCACCCTCCCTCCCCCAAACGCCTCTTTCCAATGTCCCTGCTACCTTTCCCCTCCCTCCCCTTCTCTGTCAAACCCTTTGCAATGTGAGCAAAGCGTTCATTTTTAACACAAACAGTAGGGCGTTCATCTGATAGCCTGTCGCCGTGGCGTTGACAGTAGCAGAGGCAGCACTATTAGGCTACTAGCAGTTAGCTGTCTGTGTTAGTCACCATCAGATGTGTGCGTGTGCGTGTGCGTGCGTGCGTGCAGCGTAGGAGGCTAGGCTACCCTGAAGACTCCGTGGCTTTGGGGTTGAATGGTTAAAGGTACTGCAGCGTTCAGAACCGCCCACTCCAGACACAGTTGTAATCAGTAAATCAATGGTCAGTTAGTCCTCTGGGCAGCCTTCACTCAGGTGGAGAGCACTCCCGTCCTCGCACTTCCTCCGTCTCTCTCTACCTCTACCCTGCAGCGGTAGAATTCTCGCTCTCTTTCACACGCTCTCTCTTTCCCTCAACCTCGCAAACTTCGCTCTTTCTACACCTCCGTTTCTCACCTCCCTCTCTCTCTCTCTCTCTGCAAGACTCTCCACGGTGCTATCTCTCCCATGCCACCTGGCCACAATGGATCCTCATGCAACCTTTTTTTCCCCCGACAGTAGGAAGTGACTCACTGGCTGCCCATCCATTATGATGGCGGCCGAGTCTCTTGGAGAGGCCCATTAAAGTTTTCCCCTCCCTTCCTCCCTCCTTCCCAGGAAGAGCATCAGCCGCCTGCCAGGCTCCAGTGGTGGCCCTGCACAGTCAGGCCCTTGCACTGTTGTGTGGCTTCTGACTGTCAGTGTGTCGTTGTCGTAAACATTTATGTCTTAACCTTTTATTTTATTACCAGATATTGCCTTTTGCAAGCCAGAATTTGCTAAAACTGCAGCAAGACATAGAACATGAAGTTACATATACAGAACATAAAGTTACATACCGTAAAAAATAAATAGTAGGCTATGCAACATTGGCTTCCTAAAATCCAAATAATCACTTCTCACCATAACCTTCCAAACATGATTGAATTGTAACATAGGTATGGATTCCAATGTGGCATTAGCTTTGGACATATATCGACTTTCAAACCGAATAGAAAATGTTTGCCTTGTTCCGGGTGCCTAGTGTGATTGTTTTTGAACAAGCACAGCGCAGTCTATTACCTCATTCAATTCAACTCAATAAATCTTTATTGTGCCCGGAGGGTAATTCTGGTGCAGCATAAGAAACAGGAGAGATATGCTGGACATACTGCCTGTCACAAACAATACGAAGACCGAAGCACTAAAAACAACAGGTCATAGCAAACAGCACGAAGTGCGATGAGCAAACATAGCATACTGCATCAATATGAAGTTGACTGCTGTTCTTGGTTGATGGCAGCCACTGCCTTAGGGATGCCTGAACTCTGGAGCTCCTGAGCCTAGGGACTCTGTATCACTGCCCAGAAAGCAGAAGGTGGAACTCCTGGTGCCTGGGGTAAGATGGGTTGGCGAGGAATGGAGGCGGCCTTCCTTATTGTAGCTGTGTGCCTATGTTATCTGGTCAGAGTGACACAGGATTGTCCCAGGTTACAGTGACCCAGCCAGAGTCCGAGACCAGAGTCCTTGCGCGTCACGTATTGAACTCGTGTTCTCGGAGCACTCCATTAGACGGGTAAGGCACCAGGCCTCTGCCCTGAGTTGGAATAGAGGTGGTGGAGTTCAGCTGGTTCTCATAGGGCAGGGTGGCCTTGGGCTGGGACAAGGCATTTTTTACAGTGACTGAAAGTTTCCGCTGTTTCCATCACTACGTCAAAGCAGTGGATCAAGGCACTTAAGGCCAGCTGTAGTAGTCGTCTGTCCACTCTAGGGATGGCGTCATTAGCCGGAGTCTGTGCTGCAGCGCAACTATGCAGGAGTGGGACAGAATATGACTAATACTTTGACCTATGTGATTTTTTGTTTCCAAAATATTGTCGGTAAAGTATGCTAATCTTCATCCAGAATAGTTTTGAGAAGTCTGTTGAGCTCTCTTTAAAGGTGCATATTAATCAAAAGGTCCATTGACTTTAGAAGTAAAGAGGGCTTGCCATTAACTAAAAGTAATTGCTGTCGTCCCACACGAGTTTAATGATGGCCTGAACCCATGAATGTGTGGGTCTTTCAGGCACACTTTAACAGTAGCAGTGTTGCTATGCCTTTATTTGGCAGCACACTCATTGTGATTAGCCGCATGCAGAGCCTCGTCCTCCAACCGTGAACACGTTTGTCTGGCGGTATACAGTAGACGCCAGCGATCTCCGTGGTCTCGGTATCACAGGCATAGCCTGACTGTGGTGGTACTATCAATAGAGTGCGCTCTTGGATGGGGTGGAGCCTGAGACTAGAGAAGGTGGGGGACGACTCTAGTCCAATCTCCCCAGCGCAGGTTGTGTTGGTGTGTTAGCGCGTGCTTACTGTGGACTTTCAGGCCTGTTGTCTCTCTACCTGGTTCAACGCACGCCGCTCACCGTTATGAAGGAAAACGATACACCTTCTGCAGGTTAGTTTGTAACTGGGTGTGCGTGTGTGCGTGTGTGAAAGAGAGAGTGAAAGGGATCGCTCCCTGCTGCAGCAGAATGTGGACTTTGTGTGTTTATCTTCTGTGTTGTAAGGCCAGGAATGTGAGATGGGGGGGAGGGGGGAGCAAATGCCAACTAGGCAGACTGAGCTCCCTACTGTTTTCTTTCTCTTCGTCTCCTCTCCTCTCTCTATCTCACCATCTCTCTCCCTCTCTCTTAGCTCAGTGTGTGTGTGTGTGTGTGTGTGTGTGTGTGTGTGTGTGTGTGTGTGTGTGTGTGTGTGTGTGTGTGTGTGTCCCCGCCCCTTTCCCAGTCTTATGCTGAGCTGTCACCTCGCTGAGCTGAGCTGAGTAGCCTGTTTTCCAGCCGGCCTGCCCCCTGCACTCACACACACACGGTGAACATGGTGTTCCTCAGCACTTTTCTAAAGTGCCCGGCGCTGTGTTTGCCGGGATTTTAATGGCCGCTCGTTTGTCCCCGGCTGTTTTCTCCCCCCCCCCCCTGTTTCCGCTCCGTCTCAGGTGGTTTTTAAGAAAGCGCTGTGTGAAATGGGGGGCCGGTGTGGAGCAGGGCCTCATTAGACGGTCTATGGGAGGGAGAAGCTCTCTGCTGTGGTCATCCTGTTAACAGAGGAGAACAGGTGAAAGCCACTGTTTTAGAATCTGTTGTTACATGACGGCTGACATCGAATGTCCCCCAAAGCCATCCCAGCCACCCGGCTCTCACAACAAGTCGTTTTGCTGTAAAAAAAAAAAAAAAAAAAAAAAAAAAATCATTCAACTTTGGATGAACGATCCCCTTTTTTTTAGTTTGCTGATGTTAACGGATGCATTTATTATTCACGTTTCATCCGTTGCTGTGGCGACGCAGGCTACACAAAGCACATTTTAAAAACTACATCCCCCAACACGTCTCACTCATGGCAGCTGCTTTTTCCTATTCATGCAAGCTGAGCTCCAAGGCTTTGAACTGCGCACATGCGTGTTCCTTTGTGTCTCATCAAGCACTCTGTTGGATTGCACGTCGAGGTGAGAAACGTGCTGTTTGGTCTAATTGGAGGTTTCTGTGTAGCTCCAGGGTTGCTCCTACTCACGGTCTAAGGCGGCCCCAATAAGGAGTCTGGCTGGTGGATGTATTTTGAGCGCCTCTCCCCTGTGTGTTGCGTCTTCTCCAGGTCCTGCTCAGGTTCCCATGATGTCCCCAAATGGTTCAGTGCCTCCAATCTATGTGCCTCCTGGATACGTTTCACAGGTAAGCAACTCAATCAAAGCCCCTCCCCTGTGTCTGGAGGTTTCATAAAAAGCCACCATAGACGCTCAGTTATGCCCTGGTCTAATTGATAATATACCATACTTTGATAGGAAGTGTTATCATATAATAAGATACAGCTAGACTAAACTTGTCTCCCCCCCCCCCCCCAGATCATAGAGGAGAATGGAGTGCGGCGTGTTCTGGTCTTACCTCAGCACCAGCCAGAGTTCCACCCGGGGGGCCACTCTCCGCTGCACCACGCGCCCCCTCCGCCCCACGCCCACCTGCCCGCCTTCATCCCCCACCCAGCCATGATGCCCCCGCCGCCCCACCTCTACACGGGCATGGCCGGTGGCGTCGGCGACATGGGCTCGCAGTACATCTCCCAGTACCACCCGGCGCTTTACCCAGAACAGGGTGAGTGTGACGCTGGCCGTGGACAAACGGATTTTACCACGCTGTCTCGTTCTCTGCCTCTCTCTCTCTCTCTCTCTACCTCTCTCTCGTTACCTTGCTCTCCACCTTTCGCTCTCTACCCCTCTCTACCTCTACCTCTCTCTCGTTACCTTGCTCTCAACCTTTCGCTCTCTTTCCTCAGCCGTTTCTCTGAGCTCCGACGCTCTGCTTTTTCTATGGCCATGTATTTCTTTCGCTCTCTCCCTGTTCCTTTTCTCATTCTCCATCTATCCCTCTCTCGGTTTTGTCAGTTTTTCTGTGCTCTGACGCTCAGCGTGCCTCTCTGCGTCTCTCTCTTTCTTTCGCTTTCACCCACCGTCTTTGTGACTGGGTCTCAGAGAGCCGTGTGTGGTGTGCCTTTCGGTTCACTCTGAAGCGCTCACGTGCACTCTCTCTAATTGTACAACCAAGGCCTTGCGCGGATGCTGGGGTGATGCCTGGCGTGTGTGAGGTCCTTCATCTCCCACACGTCATCTGAACGCTCCTCACTGTGCCCTGTCTGGCTTTAGTTCCTACATCGTGCACAGCTATTACCGTGCTCTTATCGGGACCGCCGCCTCCCTCTAATATGCATATAAATACCTCAAAGCGGTCCGTCAGCGCGGCGTATTTGTGTGTTTGTGTGTATCAGAGGTTCCGTTAGCCGACAATAGCCAGCTTTTAGCTAGTAAAAAAACATCAAAAGCCGATAAATTAAATAGTCACCGGACATTGTAAACATTTTAAATTGGCGACGATGTCTTTATTTATTACTGTTTCCAGTGTGTCTGCTGAATAAGGATTCTCTATTAAAACAGACTGCAGCCTTATCACGGCTTCTGGAGGGCAAAGTAACGAGGCTGATGTGCATCGCAAGCGGCTCCAAGTTGGACAGCTTTGATTCTCAAAAAGCAGCGGGCGGCTCACTTCGAGCATGTAAGAGGCCCCACGCAAGTGATTTCTAATTGAAATGGGGACATAGTGTCCAAAGCCGCATTTTAATGCACATTTCAAGTAGGCCCTATTTCAAGTTGTAGGCTTATCTAGACAAAATAACCTAAACGAGCGGTAGGGCTAGGAGGGCTAGGGCGTGTACCCTTGGGCTTTTCTTCTTTCTTTTTTTCACCTTTTAGAATTTTTTTAAAGATCACGTTGTTTTGTCTAAAATAAATCTTACTGTGAAAATGCCATTGTGTATATTGTTTTTGAAAGTCCGAGCGCAGAAGTAGTCAGTTTCTAAAGTTATAAGGGTAAACACCTGTGTGACTTGCGCTAACAAATAGGCATCGTCTTGTCTTTCTTCCATCTCTCTTTCCCTCACACACGCACACATGAGGTGTTTTTAAAAGAAATATTCATTTTAAAAAAGCATTCCTGGCTAGAAACATTCTGGGTTAAAGCCCCTGAGTAATGACCTATTTAGCGACACACTGGCACCACTGAACGCACTCAACGCCGGTAAATTTATAAAAAGTTCTGTAGATTTGAAGCTAGCCGGTCCCGGTGTCCGACACCAAAATGTCCTAACGGAAACGTGTGTGTGTGTGTGTGTGTGTGTGTGTGTGTGTGTTTCCGCCTTATATAAGTGTTCTGTGTGTTTTGTTCTCCCAGTCTCCGCAGATTCTCACTCCCAACACGGACGCCCCCAGTTTGTTCACAGGGACGACCGGACGAGCAAAACCTACGAGCGCCTACAGAAGAAACTCAAGGAGCGGCAGGGAGGAGGAGGAGGAGGGGGAGGGGGCTCGATGAAGGACAGCCCTCCTTCCTCGCCGCAGAAGAGCCGCGGCAGTCCCAACTCGCTGGACGTCCACAACGGGCTGGGAGGTCCCGGGGGGCTGGAGCCCGAGCAGGGCCAGACCAGCTACACGGGGACCGGGGCCGCCAGGCACACCGGCCGGGAGAAGGACGTCGAATCTGGAGGTAGGAGGGCCGCCAACGTCAACATGTGAAGGTCCGAGAATTTGGTTTTCATTTATTTTGTATTTTCAGGAAAGATACTGGAGGATGGATCAGATAATGATGTTTTCCTGTCATTTTTAGTTCCTTAAATTTATATTCTTCCCATAGTGGGGTTTGGTCTCTTAGTTTTCTTTTTCTTGGAAGTTTTATATCGGGGATTTGTTTGTTCGTTTATCCCACCTGACTGTCATTGCACTTACTGTTGTCGAGAGTGAGACCGTAATCACTGAGAAACTGTCAGTATTGTTTTCTGCTATTCAACACTTCCTCAAAAAAGAAAAACAAAACATTTAGCGGTAGCTCCAGCTGCAGTATAATATGGGAGCGACGGCTGGGAAGGAGAACAGAGGGGGGAAGACAGAAGAGGCCCGTGAAGGAACAGAGGTGGAGGAGTGATGAGGCCTCATTAGCAGCTCCTGGTCTCTGTGAGAGAGCCCTATCTGGGGCCACCATTAGTCCTGATTACATGAGCCCCGGCCACCCATTCATCATGGGGCAGATCACTGTGAAGGAGGCACCCTTTGCACTGCTAATAGGCCCGCTGAGCTGCCTCGGCTGACTGCTACGTTCCATTAAAAGCCATTCTCCCCCCCTACTTAACATCACACTGTAATCTACCATTGTACGTTCCATTAGAATTTATTCTACCAATCGACGTTCCGTTAGAATCTATTCTGCCGTTCCCTGTTCTGTTAGAATTTATTCTACCGATCTACGTTCCATTAGAATCTATTCTACCATTCCCTGTTGCATTAGAATCTGTTCTACAATTCCCTGCTGTTTTAGAATTTATTCTGCCGTTCCATGTTCTGTTTATAGACTGTTCTACCATTCGATGTTGCATTAGAATCTATACTACCAGGCTACATTCCCTCATAATATGTTCTATCGTTCTATTAGAATATGTTCTACCATTCAATGATCCATTAGAATCTATTCAACATTTATGTGTACCATTATCATTCTATAATTTAGCGACAGGGTCTTGGCCCTGAAGTTGTTCATATAGATATATTCCCTTCCCACCTGTTGTGTCTTTAGAGCTGGATGAGGAGGCTAAGGCGCTGCAGGCTCTGCTGGGAACCATCAGTAAGCCCCTGGTGAGTATTTGATCCTATTTCCTCTGTGGATCCGGCCAACCCCCAAATCCTCTCAAATCTAACGTAATTCCATAGACACAGAAAATGGTATTTTATATATATATATATATATATATATATATTTGTATTTTATATTTGTATTACACACGTTCATACAAAAGCTATACAAGCCCTGGTTTATTATTTATTTTTGCACTCAACACAATCCCAATGTGGTGATTTACATGTCATTAGGCTTCCCAATGAAGATTTTTTGCTCACCAAGTCAAATCTGCTGACTATAGTCCATATGGGGATTTCTGTTCCGGTTTCCATTATCTACAGCACAATGTACCCTGGTTGTTTTTGTTGCATTTAACTGTGATTAGGGGTTTTGTTTTCACTGCAGAGCAAACCTTCCCATTTTTTCCATAATTTTTCACAATGCAAACCTTTCTGTGCTGCTTTTTGTTTTCTCTCAAGTCGACACCACAGTGTCCTTTTAAAACGGAAATGTGCGTCCAGCTCGATAGTTAACGGGACTATTGACTATTGCAGTGCCACTGTGCCACAGAGGGAGACTCACAAAGGAGCACTTGTTTTGCTAGGAGGTACAGTTGTGTACCAGGGAAGGGAGATCTGATTGAAACTGAATGGGAAACAGGCTATAAAAGATGATTGTTTTCTTTCCAAATGATCTCGGAGTGATTGAGTTGCCCCTCTGGTTTTTGCAGCGCCTTTTAATAAGGCGACGAGGGTTCGGTGCCGGCTCGCACTGTCGGACCAGCACAGTCACTCTCCTCCATGTTAGGTCAGGTCCATCTATCCGCTGGCGAGCTGCTCCCGGTCACAAACCCTCGTTTAACGGCGTCTTGACTGCGAATCAGTTAAACACCCCCCCCCCCCCGAAATAGATCTCTGTTTGACCTTATATAAGGAGGATGCGTCATCCCTGTCTGTCATCTGTGTCAGTCTGGGACCCATGTGGGAAAGAAGCACCAAAACAAGTCTTCTGGAAAGGAGAGGGGGATTGGCGTCGGGAGCGGTTTTAATTGCATCGGTTTTGGGCTCACTAAAGGGGGGGGGGGGGGGGGTTGTGTTTGGGGGGTTTTTCTCTGCCAGATCGGTGGCTATGGCAGCCTCTGAAGTGAACTGAAGGGAGTGTGAGTGTGAGTGTGAGTGTGAGTGTGAGTGTGAGTGTGAGTGTGAGTGTGAGTGTGAGTGTGAGTGTGAGTGTGAGTGTGAGTGTGAGTGTGAGTCCCCCAAACCCTCCTTGAGGCTGTGAAGGGAAGATGGGGCGGAGACGGAACAGACTGGGTCTGATTGAGTTCTTCTGCGTACGTACCGCTCCTGCAGCGTGACCCAGGCTATTTTTAAACCTCCTTCAAAAACACTGGTAAAAAAAAAATTTTTTTAAAAAACCATCCCAAGAGGTGCAAAGACAATTCAGCATATTATCAACCCAACTCGACCTCACTACTCACTGTGACATTCTCAGTGTGTCTATTATGTCTGTTCGGAGTCCCGGTTAAAGGACTTTCACCTAAATGTCAGCTCCAAGGCCGTGGGGAATGACATCAAATGTTTCCTTTGATCCAATTTTTTCTCCCCCTGGATCATTACATAATTTATGTGATATGACGTTTGCCTTCCTAGTCTACTATTCCCAGGCACTCTAATTAGCGAGGGTGATTGACAGTGTGTGATAGGTGCTTATAGCACTTTGTTTTCACAACGGTTATTAGAGGGTCTCGCTGGGTAGAAACATTGAACGCCAACCTAAACGGCAGTGAAACATCATCCTTCAGAGTCTTCTAAACGCAATGAGGAGAAGCACAGAATATACACAACACCTCCACTTGACACTCCTCCACTGTGCGTTGCGTAAGCACCGTACGTTTAACCTGACATGTCTGTTCTCCCCCTCTTTTCTCTCCCACTCTTTCTCTTCCCCTCTTTCTCTCCCCTTCTTTATCTGCCTCCCCCCAAGGTGTCGGACATCCAGGCCACAGGGGTGGTGGTGAGCTGGAGTGCCCCAGCCAGAGCCTCCAGTGAGGAGGGCAGCCCCGCTAAGGCCCAGCCCAGCCCCGCTGAACCCTTCAGCTACCAGGTGTCCATCTCCTGCACCGGAAAGGAGGGCCCCTACAAGAGCATGTACAGGTACGACAGCAGTTAGCCAATATCTGACTAGTATGTACTTTATAGGTCATTAGACCTTTATTTAGCTATTTGTGCTGAAACAATGCCAGAACAGCATACACACATAATTTTTAGGCTGTACCAAGTACACATATAGTCCTACTGACAGAATCTGAATGGTACTGAGGCTTTGACCGCTGATCAGCACAGGCCAAACAACATTATCTCGGAGGATAAGGTCATATATTCCTCTGCTTATTTTCGCGTGTTTTTCCTTATGTATCTTTAATGATGCCGGTTGCCATTTCCTGTTTTTTTTTCCCTCAGCGGAGAGGATCTAAGTACAACTTTAGACGACCTTAGACCAGCAACAGACTATCACGTCAGGTTGGTGGATTATTCTGATCTCCAACGGCTTTTTTCATGAAATGTCAGTAGAATAAAGTCATAAATGCCACTAATGGAGTGAGATATGAAAAGAAATCACTCCGGGTCTTTAGTACCAAAGCCTTTTATAAAAGAGGTTATCTTAATCGGACCGAGCAGAGTCAAACGTCTAACCTCCGTGTTGGTGGGTCAGGGTCCTGGCCGTGTGTAAGTGTTTACAGGGAACCCCCTCAGAGGCGGCGACTTTCACCTCTCTCAGCAGCGAGCCGGACCCCCCTAACCCCCCCAGGAAGGCCAGCGGGACTAAGAGCGCCCTGGTGCTGCAGTGGAAGGTAAACCCAGCCTGCCTAAAAAAAAGCAGGACTTAAACACGGCTGTCGTTGTGCTTGTTTGATCCATAGGGATGTACATGGGATGTTGTCGTGGCGCTCTAGCTAGCCCATCCCTTCAGTCTCTTTATTTGGACTGGTTAACAACCAGTTGTTTTGGTTAGTCTAAGGTTTAGACTATTGAAAGCACTGATTGGAAGTGGTTGTTTCTTTTGGAGACAATTGTCAGATATGTTCGATGATAAACTTTGACCTTTTCAGACCCTATTAAGGAACCAGGTGGACGCTGTTAATTGCGTACGCGTTTAGGTTGTCATTTCCAATGCGGACAGAATACCCTGTTGTTTCTTTGAAGGGGAACGATTCTTGCTGTAGTTTATATCAGTGAAGTAGACACTTAATGAGGAACTCTCTGATATCATGTGGAGGTCAAAGAGGGAGCGATGTCTTATCATTGTCACTGATGGCTGTGTCTGCGTTCCCCAGGCTCCATGTGACAACGGCTCCAAAATCCAAAACTACATTCTCCAATGGGACGAGGTACTGTCCACATAAATTTATGCAGACAATTGGATGTTTATAATCCTTTGTGTTTTTTACTTAACAATCCTTCTGGGCTTTTTGCATTGTCATGCATGTCCACACACATCTCCCCACACATATTAATATGCAGAATTATGTAGATCTGTGCCACAAGCATAAACAAATACAATAAATGCACTCTTAATTAACTCTCTCACTGTCTTGAGTGTGATTTGAACAGTTTGCGTGATGGCGTACGCACTTACCCCCCCCCCCCCCCCCCTCTCTCGGGTCTTAAACAAAGCTCCTCTCCCCTGTGTTAGGGCAAAGGGACGGGGGTGTACGAGCAGTGCTACTACGGCCCCCAGAAGCAGTATCGAGTCACCAAGCTCTCCCCAGCCTCGAGATACTCCTTCCGCCTCGCAGCCAAAAACGACATGGGCACCAGGTAGGAGCCTTCAGCCGACAAAGCCGGCTTCTTCTCCGTGACTCACCACAGCCTAAGAGTCGGGGGTGTCGGTGTGAAAAGGTTGGCCGTTCTCTGGCCTTTGTCAGTTGACCTTATAAAGATTAAGCAACAGAATCAGAGGTGGAAAGTGCCTCAAAATAGCCTTGGCGAGTAAAGCAGAAGCCACTGGCCCTGAGAAACTCACTGTGTTGTTTGTGTTTCAGTCTGGGTGTTTATGTGTCTTGGTATGCGTGGGTGTATGTATGTGACTGCCTGTTTGACTTTGTGTGTGTGTGTGTGGCTGCATATGTTGACTGCATGTGCAACCGTGTGTGTGTGTTTCCATACTGCTACCTCACTCTCCCTCCTCCTCCTCCTCCTGTGTTTCCCAGTGAGTTCAGCGAGGTGGTGGACCTGTTCACCTCCTGCAGCGTGCCCTCGCCCCCGCTGCCCCCGGAGCTGGTGAAGGCGGGGGTGACGTGGCTGTGCCTGCAGTGGCAGCGGCCCACCGGCTCCCCCAAAGAGGACGACATCAGCTACATCCTGGAGATGGAGGAGGAAGGCTCCGTAAGGCTCTCTCTTTCTTTTTTTTTTCTTCTCCAAACAGTCTGGCAGCTAGAGAGTATCGTCGTCAAGTTGTGCATCGTACGGGTTTACACTGACCGACCTCAATCCTAGGGAATAAAAATAAGGTTCCACACGGTGTTTTTTTATTCTTTGTAAAAAAAAAAAACAATAACATCTGTCATGAAAAATGAAGCTGTACAGCGACTGCTTTTGAAATACTGTTGCGACTTCCTCAGCCAAGGCAATGATTTAGTGGCTGTCATATAAAGCAACATTATATACCATGAGAAAATGCTATGGTGCCTGTTGTGTATGAAACAAAATGTAATTCCGACTGCCGCATAAACTGAGGTAACATACTGCCACACATTTATAAGGTGGACTGTTGATTCAGGATTTGGGGGGGGGGGGGGACCGCTTTCTCACCCTGTCCTTGTTTGTTTGTGGTACGCCAGGGCTACGGATTCCAGCCGAGCTACGACGGCGAGGATCTGTCCTGGACCGTCAAGAACCTCCACAGGAGCACGAAGTACAAGTTCAGGGTATGTGACGCGAAGAGAAATGGACAGAGAGAGACACTGAGAGCGGGAGACCTGTGATGTGTGAGAGACCCTGGCCTGTGAGCCTCAATGAGGAGGGGCTCTCAGTCGGTCTGTCTGTAAAGGGAATGATAGGAAGTAGGAGGAGGCTGGCTGGCTGGCTGGCTGGCTGGCAGGCAGGCAGGCAGGCAGGCAGGCAGGCAGGCAGGCAGGCAGGCAGGCAGCTCTATGAAGACTCGTGTCTCTTTGAGGTTCTGCTAGCGTGTAAACAGGGCAGCAGAGCCCAGGACTACACACACTGTGACTGTGGGCCAATCAGTGGACAGTTAGACCCTCGTCCCAGTCTGTGGCCTGATTCCTAGCCCTCTACGATACAGTCACACTGTGTTTTAACAGCAGGGTGCGGCTTCCCACTTTGAAAACACTTTACTTGGCTGAAGTATCTTTAGTTTAAAAAATACCCGGTGGTGTTGAGCAACCCCACAGCCCAGTAGGTGGCTGAGTGTGGTTAACGACAGGTTAACATCACTTAACACGGTAGGTGGACGAGGTTGACGTGGCCGAGTCGGCACCTCTCTGAAGAGACACTTTGAGCCAAGCTGCCACCACGCACGCTGCCTGCTGCTGGGGCCATGGCGGTAAGCCAAGGGTCAGGGAGCAGAAGAGACAAAGAGGCCTGTTACCAGGTGCCTCTGTGGGATGGCCACACACTGCCCTCAACAGAACGCTGCTGCTGGGTCACAGCTTCACACACTCACACACGCGCTCACTCACCCACACACCCGCGGTCTAGAAAGCGGCCTGTTGCCTGTTGGATGGCGTTACCAGCTGTCTCTGTAGGGTGCAGGCCTGCCATTTAGAGAGCTCTGTGACCACACATTGCCCAAAACAAAACAACACTGCTGAATCGCTGTGTCACACCTTCACACACTCACTCACACACACACACACGCACACTGCCTCTGTGACTTATAGGCAGGTGTGTGGATGGATTGCTCCGCAGCAGTTCCCACGCGTAGCGTCCTTGGCTTGTGGCCGGCAGATCTGCCGCGTTAGCCTCTAGAAAGGGCTGCGGTGTCACAGTGGCTCCTGCCTTTTTTTTTTCTTTTTTTTTTTTTTTACGACGGACGGGAGCCAGGAAGGAAGCGGCTAATCCCTTTAAAAGCTTCCTCCGTGCGTCCCAATTACGGAAATGTTCATTAGCGGCTGCCGAAAACCCCGCCCCCTCTCCTTTCCTCCCTTCCTGTTATCCCGGGGCGCAGCGCGGGGGGAAAGGCTGGCGTTTGTCTCCCCACTCCGGCACCGAGGGGTGGGAGGGGGGGCCAGCTCCCGGTGGGCGCATAGAGCACTCGCGTGTCGAGCCAGATGTGCCATTGTGTTTTCACCGAAAGGAGGATGTCACTTAAGAAGTGCTCGTCACACACCCCATCCAGACTCACGGCCTTTAGAGCCGGGGAGACACTGAGACGGCTTGCGTTTTGTCAGTCGAAAGTAAAAAATTTTAATAATGTCGGTTGCTATTGCAGCTGCGTTAGTGTCTGTGGGTTGAAAGACAAAACACACACACACACACACACACACACACACTCACCCCGATGATCTATTCACCACTCTGCGCTGTGTCCAACCCCAGCCTATTATCTAGAAATATGATGACCTTTATTCAGCCACACACACACACAGGCCCACTGACAGTCTGTGCAAACAGCTGGTAATATTTTGACATGATTGATGTGAGCCTTTTCTGTGTGTGTCTGTGTGTGTGTCTGTGCTACAATGTGAACGCTTGCCGTGCGCACAAAGGCTTTTATATAGCCAAGCAAAACAGACATGTTGAATGAATCTGTGAGGATGTAACATCCCCACACTGTCCCTCCATGGAGATAAAGATGGAAGTCAAAACGCTCCAGCATTCCACCAACAGCCAGGTCATGTCTTGACAGGGGGAAAAACTGTGCAGATTGCTGGGGGGTCTCTTAAGTGTTGTTCCTTGTCTGTTGGCATTTGCATCCCATGGAGCTGTGTTTTGTATCCCATTATACAACTGGATGTTGTGGTACTTTGCTTTTTTGTTTGCCTGCTATTTATTATTGTGTGTGTGCGTGTGCGTGTCCTCCATCCCACCAGGTGGCAGCGTACAACACAGAGGGCAAGAGTAACCCCAGCCAGGTGGCCGAGTTCCCCACGTGCCCCGACAGACCCAGCAGTCCCTGTAGACCCGTCATCAAAGGCAGAGTCCTGCCCAACTCCTTCAGGATGGCCTGGGGTGAGCACCTGAACTTATGATTGACAGTAGTCCTGTGTAGGGCCTGTGTCCAGTCGGTAGTTTGTTGTATGAGATGTACAATATATAGGGATTCTGTTCAAATGAAGGGTTGTTTGTCACGTCAGAATCTCAACTAACTTAGAATAAGTCCAGCTAGGGTTAGCGAGAAGTCCAACTAGCCAAGTATAGAGATGAAATGGGCCTGAGATGAAGAAGTTGATAAATAGCATGCCTCTCCATTAGTGTGTTATATTCAGTGGTTGGATATTGATTCCCTCTCTTTCTAGAGCCCCCAAAGGACAACGGTGGCACGGAAGTCACTAAATACGTAGTGGAGATATCTGAAGGACTAAGCGGTAGGTTTCAACTGTGTCCATCATGAAAAGAGGATTGATGGGAAGTGTCTGTCTGGAAAATACTTTATTTGGAGGTGTATTCAAACAGTAACATTGGTTTTATTTTGTTTGTGTGTTGGCGTCTGTGTGTTGGTCTGTCTTTATGTGTGTGTGTGTGTGTGTGTGTGTGTGTGTGTGTGTGTGTGTGTGTGTGTGTGTGTGTGTGTGTGTGTGTGTGTGTGTGTGTGTGTGTTCTCTCAGGTTTGTCGTGGGAGCTGGCGTACTCGGGGCCGGCTATGGAGCATGTGTGTGAGGTCCTGAAGCCTGGCTGCCCCTATCAGACCAGAGTTTACTGTATGAGCGAGGGAGGGCAGAGCCCGGTGAGTCACACACACTCTCACACACACACACACACACACACACACACACACACAGCATGTGTGGACAGCTCCGTCCACACCGAGATGGATCTGCGCGGTGAAGCTGAGATCACAGGCGATGGACGTATGTTGGCTTTTAGCGTGTCTGGGGCGAGAGCCAGCTCTTTCTTTACCGCGGCCCCGTGCTTCGGCGTGACGTGCCCCCTCTGCTCCCCTCGCCATGACACCCCCCTCCCTTCTCATCCAACCCCGATCAGACAAATTAGACTTGCGTAATTCCTCTTACGCACATGCCCTCTATTTCTGGACAGTTTCTAATCAGAAATTGTCATTCAGGGCTCCTTCCCTCTGCCAGGGGGGATTATTGGGCACACCTCCCCATGTGTAAGTACAAGACAAACGCCCTCTAATCGATTTAGCCCCCTCCGCCTGCGTGCGGGGGGATGTTTTTCCTAATTAGTTCAGTTCGCAGGCGCTCTCGGTTAATTTCTTCATCAGCCGTCGGTTCATGCTTTTGTGCAGAGACGAGGCTGCCGAGCGGAGCGTGACTCATGTTTAGAAGGCTTTTGTTTCTCCGCTCTGGCACAGCCAAACGTGACATAACACTCACATGTTTGCATGTCTTTTTTTTTAAGGAGGAGGGGTAGATGGAGAATCACTAAGGAGAGATAATAGGATGACACAGGCCCCCAAACTCATTTACAGATTCACAAAGCAGGAGGGAGGTTCGGTTTTGTGGCTGAAATGTGCTTGGTCATACTTCAGTTTTTGCTCCACGCAGCCTTGATAAAATGGAATTAATTATAATAATACACTAAAACGTAATTATTTTTTATTAGTCCTGTAAATCTTTTTTATTTTCTTGTAACGCACGCAATTGAATAAATATGTTAAAAATAGAATGGCTTTGTATCACGCTGTAGGGATTATTGTTTGTATGACATAGAATTGGTATGAAATTAGTAAGGACAATAAATAGATATGTGCCATTTAAAGTTTGAATCTATCACATCTTTAGCTCAGTCCCTCCATCCTTTATGATCCTTGTTTGGTCTTTTAAACCAACACACCTTTACCCTAGTGGTTCATAACTGTGTGTGTGTGTGTGTGTGTGTGTGTCTCTCTTCTCTCTCTCTCTCTCTCTCTCTCTCTCTCTCTCTCTCTCTCTCTCTCTCTCTCTCTCTCTCTCTCTCTCTCTCTCTCTCTCTCTCTCTCGCTCCCTTTAGCTGTCGGAGACCCTGCAGGTCCAGACTCCGCCGGTGCCCCCAGGTCCCTGCCAGCCCCCCAGGGTGGTGGGCAAGCCTAAAGCCAGGGAGCTGCAGCTGCGCTGGGGTGAGTCATTACTCACCTGTGTGTGTGTGTGTGTGTGTGTGTGTGTGTGTGTGTGTGTGTGTGTGTGTGTGTCTGGCTGGAGTGTGCAGTAGCTAGCTAGCTGCTGGTGATGGTGGTGTTTTTGTGTTTCTTACTGCGACCTCCTTCAGGCAGTGGTCGTAGTGTTATTATGTCCATAGTGCCTCGGAGGCAGACTGTGTTCTGTGTCAGATCATTCACACTCCACTTAATGTGCTGGGGTCCTGCTGTGGTGTCCCCTAACACACTGGCTCTTTATTCTGGGTTGGCAGTATTTTCTGGGGTATATTTCTAGATGGACATTAACCGTGTAGGCTGATGATAAAGAATGAGGTGTCTATTAATATAGACCCTCTTGCTGTCCGTATATTTGCTCGTCTCAGATTGTATTTATTCAACTTTTTTAGATTTTTTATTAAACTGTAGAAGTCATACGCTAAGGCAATGTTTCTTCTTGGTTTTTAAGCAGACATTTTCAAGCACAATGGACATATGTAAGATACGAGTGATATTTTATGCACATGTAGGTAAAAAAAAAAGCTGAATAAAAAGAAACTACAAATGACGATTTAAATGCAAATCTAAGACCCAGGAGCGGGCTTACCAAAAGCAAACGTTGACCTTTAACTGTTTTAAAATTATAATATGACTTCAGCATATACAGCTTCAAGCCAGCCAAAAAACATATTTTGTTTGTATGGGCAAACAGAAGCATTACATGTTTATTTTTATGTCAGAACCAATCCTGTCGCGTCAGTATCAACAATACCATATACAAAAGGTACACTTAGGATCAAGTGAGGGAGTTTGACTGTGTTCAGAGCTCTTGATTTGCATTTTAAGCGGTTTCCGTGTGTTTGTGTGCATCCTCCAGGCCCCCCTCAGGTGGACGGGGGCAGCCCGGTGTCGTGCTACAGTGTGGAGGTGTGCGGGCCGCCCAGCGAGGAAGGCAGGGAGGTGTACCAGGGCGCGGACCTGGAGTGCACCGTGGGAAGCCTGCTGCCTGGCCGAACGTACGGCCTGAGGCTCCGAGCCGCCAACAAGGCCGGGGTGAGACGCCATCACCACCACCGTCACTCTAACTCTGCCCTAGCCAGCAAAGGGACTGGTATTGGGAGTTTGCTGTAATATAAAAAAAAAATCTAAAATCCCACACAAAGGGATTGGTATTGGGAGTTTGCTGTAATATAAAAAAAACATCTAAAATCCCACACAAAGGGACTGGTATTGGGAGTTTGTGTGGGATTTTAGTTTTTTTTTATATAATCCAGTTTATTTCTTTATATTTATTTGGCTGAGACTGTATGTTCTGTATCACAACCATATTCAGAGAACGAGATTTGTTTAGCGAATACGTGGGTGATTTTAGATTTCTTTATTCTCTATATTGCAATCATTACCTGCAAAAGCACCAACCTGTCACAGCTACTCTCTATTATATGATTTATTACAGAATAACTGTCATTATGATTTATTTTACTATTAAACTACAAAATATTCAAAGTTGTCTTTCTGCCAATGTCGTAGTATGGGCCCTTGTCGGAGCGCTGTGAGGTGACCACGGGGCCCGGGGCTCCTGAGCCCTGCAAGCCCCCCCACACCACCTGCAAGTCCCCGAGCTGTGCTGTGGTCAGCTGGGAGGTTAGGCCCTCCCTCCACACACCATGACACTTTTTCACTTCAGCCAAACACTTGACAGGCTACTCGCAGGACAACACGAGTTCCTGTGACACTGCCCACGTTTTACGGTGCTGCATTAACAGTGTCATGAAAATATGTCACAGTCCGGCATCATTTCCTGTTTCCTCCCCCCTCTGTGATGTCACCAGGCGCCGCCTTCCAACGGCGCGCCCGTGTCAGAGTTTCGACTGGAGTGGGGTGCGGCCGAGGGCAGCATGCAGGTGTGCTACAGTGGCCCCGCGCTCAGCCACGAGATGAAGGGCCTGCTGCCCGCCACCAACTACTTCTGCCGGGTTCAGGCAAGCACCTTGACAGGACTGCCCTTATCCTCGACTCCTCTAATAGTGCAGCCTGGAAGATCAGTCTAGTTAGGCTCTACCACTGCGTGCGTGCGTGCGTGCGTGCGTGCGTGCGTGCGTGCGTGCGTGCGTGCGTGCGTGCGTGATCAGTCAAAAGGGAAACGGGCTACTTTTGCACTTCACTACCACCTTGTGGTCAGGAGTGGTACTTACAAAAACAAAGGCCCTGCTAAGTAGTTATTCAAGATGTTCATTGAGGTTGCAGCTCCTGAATGGTATTCATTTAATCAAGTGCCCAGAGCTATTTTTCTGGCCTGCTTGAAGGGCTTAATGATGACTCCTTCTGTCGAGTACTGTGTGATTGGCCACAGTTAAAACAGAGACGATGCCTGAGATAGTTACTCTCTTTCCAAAAAAAACGTTTGGACTCATAGAACTCAAACAATCTGAACACACAAAGCCCAGAATCATAGTCACTTGTGTGTGGGTTCCAAAAGATAGCAACAAAGGGTTCTCTATATACTCTTTCAATTCTTTCAATGTTAAATGAATGGTTCTCTGTTTTGGATGTTGGACCTTTTTTCTGTGTCTCCCAGTGTTTTATCTGAAGTCTCTGTCCTGGTGCCCCCCCCCCCCCCCCCCCCCCCCCCGCAGGCCGTGAACGTAGCCGGCGTGGGCCCCTTCAGCGAGGCGGTGCTCTGCCAGACGCCCTGCTCTGTCCCCGCCGCCGTCAGCTCCGTCCACGCCCTCAAAGAGTCCGAGCTCCGAGGCTACAAGACCTCGCCGGGCTCCGAGGAGGACGAGGAGGAAGATGAGGAGGAAGATGAGGAGGAGGAGGAGGAGGAGGAGGAGGGGGGCCGGTCGGCGCTCTACTCGCCCTCCACCTGCTTGGGCCTGCGCTGGGAGCCGCCCTGCGACCACGGCTCGGAGATCACCTCCTACCTGGTGGACCTGGGCGAGAGGCAGCCCATCGCCGTGGGCCCCGTCACCACCTACGTCCTGCAGCACCTGCAGCCCGACACCAGCTACAGGTAGAGCCTGTTCCTCTGGATCAGGGCAATCGTCAGGGTCAGACGACTCCACAATTACACCAGCCATGGCAAAGGAGTCTGTATTATATAATGCGTTAGTAGTGTTATGTGGGACTGGTTATTGTCAACATGGGTTTTTGGCCACTATTTTGAAACGCCTCTTTTTGAAACAATAATTCATCATCATCATCATCATCATCATCATCACCACCACCCTCCTGTCAGTGAAAGTGCAGCGGGTCCTTCCTCTCTGACGCGCGTGGTTTGTCCCTCCTCCAGGATCCGTATCCAGGCCCTGAACAGCCTGGGCGCCGGCCCCTTCAGCCACACCTTCAAGCTGAAGACCAAGCCCCTTCCCCCGCTGCCCCCCAGGCTGGAGTGCACCGCCTTCAGCCACCAGACCCTGAGGCTCAAGTGGGGAGAGGGTCCCACCAAGGCGGCTGCGTCCGACGCCCTACAGTACCAGCTGCAGATGGAGGACCGGAGCGGCAGGTGGGTGTGACGAGCGAGAGCGAGAGATTGTTCCCTGTATTTTGTCAGGGTTCAACACTTCGGTTGAAGAGGGGAGCTCGTGTTTGAATCTGCAGCTGTATTGCGCAGTGTTAAAACAGCGTGCATGTCATTCATTATAGGAACAAGCTGACAAAGTGACACGAGAGGAGTTCGTATTTATACATTCACCTGTGGTAAACAGCCAATTTATATCATTATAGTAACACTTACGGGACAACTTTTCTTTATTCAAACACCACGTTTAAAAGTATATTCGCTTTTTTCACACAATGTAGCCTACACATTTTGACACAAGTTTTATAACTATTGACTGTTATGTATCTAGATTCCTATGTTCATTGCAGTCAGCGAAAGTATATTTATGTTGTCCAGCCCTTACTCTGTAGTCTGGCCCGATGTCTCTTTACCTTCATAAAGTAATAATTAATAATAATAATCTCAGTCACTGCTCCTCCTCTCATGTCTTTCTCTCCTCTCCTCTCTCTCTCTCTCTCCCTGGTCTCTGCAGGTTTGTCTCCTTGTATAGGGGCCCGTGCCACACTCACAAAGTCCAGCGGCTCAACGAGTTCACCTCCTACACGTTCCGCATTCAGGCCTTCAACGAGGCGGGCGAAGGGCCCTTCTCCTGTGTTTACACCTTCACCACGCCGCGCTCGCCCCCTGCCCCCCTCAAAGGTAACGTACCCCCCCCTTCCCCTCTTTCTCTCGCTCTCCTCCTGTGTTTTTCAAAGCTGTTTAAAAACCGTCTCTTTCTCACTCGCTGTCTTTTCATCTCATTCCATCATCTCATTCTCGCTCTCTCATCATCATCTCTCCCTCTTACGTTTTCTCTCTCTCTCCTTCGATCTCGCACACACTCTCTCTATGTATCCCTCGGTGACTATGATCTTGCGCTCTTCACCCAGACGGGTCAATGTGCTTTTAGTCTCGGCCAAGCCGCCGTTTGATTTTCCCCGGCAGATTGAAACCCCTTCGGGCTCCGCTCTCAGCAGCAACCTTTCATCATCCACCCCATTCATCTATTAACTTTCAGAACATCAATATCAAGTCATTTTATAATGCCTTTTCTCGCTCTCTCTCGCTGTCTCTCCCTCCTCCTCTTTCTCATTCTCTTTCTTTCTCTCTCTCGCTCTCTCTCTCTCTCTCCCTCCCTCTCTCTCTCTCTCTCTCTCTCTCTCTCTCTCTCTCTCTCTCTCTATCCCTCCCTCTCTCTCTATCCCTCCCTCTCTCTTTCTCTCTCTCTCTCTTCCTCTCTTTCTCTTTCTCTCTCTTTTTCTCTCTCTCCCCCTCTCCCTCTCCTCCTCTGGTCTCCTCTCGTCCTTTGGCCAGCCCCTAAGCTGGAGCGTCTGGAGGACCACTCCTGTGAGGTCAGCTGGGAGAGCCTGTCGCCCATGAAGGGTGACCCCATCCTCTACGCCCTGCAAAGCATGACGGGGAACTCTGACTTCAAACAGGTACCACCGGTTGTCCTCATCCATGTCTTCCTATACCCACAGGAATTAGACTGAACGGACAGGCTGAACATTAGGAGGTGCCGCGGGTCACGTGGTTGTGACGGTCATCGTTTACTCCTGCCGGGTCATCACTGATCCCTCCTCCACCTCTCCCTGCACACACTGCTCCATCCCTCCTTCTCTCTGTCTTTACACTGCTTCATCCCTCCTTCACCTCTCACTGTTCATCCTGAGCATCCCTCCTTCTCTCTGTCTACACACTGCTTCATCCCTCCTTCACCTCTCACTGTTCATCCTGATCCATCCCTCCTTCTCTCTGTCTACACACTGCTTCATCCCTCCTTCACCTCTCACTGTCCGTCCTGATCCATCCCTCCTTCTCTCCCTCTACACACTGCTCCATCCCTCCTCCACCTCTCCCCCCTCCCCGTGCTGTAGCCTGGGGCTCTGGAGGCAAACCCGGAGCGATGGTGGCCGCAGGCTGACTCATCTCCATGCATATAAAAACAATTCAATGAAGCAGCGGAAATCGTACACGGATGCAGCCATTTTGCATGTGCTCTTCTCTCCAGTCCAGTCCTTTGTTCTGGTTTGTGCGTAGGCTCTAGTAGAGAGACACTTTTCAGAGCTTTCACTAACTAGTATCTATGAGTTTAACCTAACTGTAATGTATGAACACTATTGGAAAATGTAAATTTGCAATAAGATTTGGTTTATGCTATATTGAAACAGACTTTGCTGTCTTAGTCATTACCCTTCTCTCATTATAAGAGAAAATTGTTGGAGAACTGATTCAGCTAGATTATTCCATCAAACTGTATCTTTGTTCTTGATTTTAGTTTTTAAATGGTACAGAGTATAAATGTATTTAGCGGAAGATAAATGTCCATCTGTGCTTACACCTCCGGGCAATATAGTAAGAACAATATTTCCACTTTCCTCCAGTAGATTTGCTTCCTCCTCCGCAGCCTTTATTCTAACCTTTCTTTATCTCTATCGCTCTCTCCTATCTCTCCAGGTCTACAAAGGTCCATCCACATCCTTCCACGTCACCAGCCTGCAGCCTAACAGTGACTACCGCTTCAGGGTGTGTGCCATCCGGCAGTGCCAGGACGCCCTGGAGCTCAGCGGCCCTTACAGCCCCACGGTGACCCTCTCCCCCCAGCGCAGTGAGCTGGCGGCGGGCAGCGGCCCGAGTGGCTCGGGGTCCCGGACCGGAGCCGAAGCGGCCAGGCCCCGACGCAGCCTGACGGACGAGCAGTGCGCCGCCCTCCTGCTCATGTTCTTCGCAGTCGTCTCCATCCTCATCGCTTTCGTCATCCAGTACTTTGTCATCAAATGAGCACCCGTCACATCCAGCTATCTGACCCCTTCCGCTCCCCCCTCCTCCCCCCTCTCCCTCCCAGCTGCAGGGCTACAGCTTTACGTTTCTGTCACTTGATTTTCTTTGTGTTTCTTTGCTTTTGTTTCTGTTTCTCTACCACCAGAATGATCAGATGTACGGGGGTTTTAAGGAGGGGGTGTGGTAACGGGCAGAGGAGACCTAATCAGCAGTGAGGAAGTGATACCATGTTTTTATGCTTACAGTATGATACCTTGCTGCATTCTATATCCACCCCCCCCCCCTTGCCCTCTTGTGGCATTCAATCAAGGTTTCTATTCCATTATGATTGGCTATCCAGCAAAGACCGGCCAAGGAAAAGGAGGGAGCTGGGATACGGTCGAGAAAGAAAGACGAGCATCCTACTCATGTACTTGTTGATTATGTATAAATGTATGTGTATAGAAAATAGTCATTATTTATATTTCAGTCTATTGTGTCCAGTATGAATCTCGTTTTATTTTTTATTTTATTTGATAGATATTCCAAAAACATAGTACGTAGGTGTGTTCATATCCTATGTGCTGTTAGACTCTGGGACCTGTCAGACCAGTGGTTGTTTGCACAGTGGGGGTGTGCTACAAAGGTGCACAGGCAGATTAGGGCTAGAGGCCTAAAGTCAGCTAAAAATGGGCCTCAAAGGGACTGGCCGCCAGCAGACGTTACGGGGAAGAAAGAAAGAAAGAAAGAGAGAGAGAGAGGGAGGGAGATGAAACGAGGAGATGAAATAAATCGTTATACAATTAACCGATCGCATTATAGAACGTTTATTTAGCACTTTCCAACTTTTTGATGTTCAGAATGTGTAAGGATGCAAAAATGACTGGAGAAATGTTAGTATATTTTTGTACAGTAAAGACCTGTTAGTTCGAGACACTTCTCAACATAGAGGTAGAAAATAAACGAAAAACCAAACTAACACAGTGAATTCTAATTATTTGTACTATCATAAAGTTATACTGTAGCTTGTTTTTACAATCATGCAGCTGCTTTACTCCAAAATGTTGTTGTTCAGCACAGAAAATGTATGATTATCCGTAGCTTATGGTTTTTTTCCCCCCAGTTATTAAGTTTTGCACCTTAGTGAAAGAAAACCTTGACTTGATTGATCTTGTGATGCATTTTATAGAACCATGTTTTCAGATCGTGCAAGCCCTACTCGTGTTTTGGGTGTTTTAAAAAGTTGTAGTATCACATTAGGTGTCACTCAAACAACTGGGTTCTCTTAAAAAATGAGAAACAGTTGCTTTAGACTAGGGTTTCATTGGCAAGAGAAAAAAAACTTGGGAGCATTTTCTTCATTTATCTTAAGTTTTGAATTTTGTTTTTAGTTTTAGAAAACCATGTGTATTTGTTAGCTTTTTTTCTTTTAGCAATATTGATTTGGTGTTAGAAGAAAAACATGCATAAGGAGATCAATCAAAGATACTTCTTAGTATTTACTTTCTGATTTTTCTTTTGATTTAATTTGTCAGGTTATGTGTGAAGTATATTTTTTTATGATAATGAAGTAATATACGTTAATTCTGTTCAGAGAAAATGAGAACACCTGAGAACTTATAAAACATGAAAAGCAAACGGCAGATACAAAATGTGTTGACTCATGTACTTCCTGTGAATCTAAATTTTGCCTTTTCTCTGTGTGTTAAGTCTATGTAACAGATTGCAAACGCTGAGTTCATCAGTGTTGTATTCTGGTTGTAGGGTCTAGTGTTGTGTTTGGTTATGGGCAGATTATTGCTGTTGCAACCGTTATGAAATACAGGTACCTTGCAAAATGTCTTGAATAATTACATGATTTGGTCTATCAGACATTCTGCAAATGTCTTATATTTGTCATTTAAAGACTCAAATCCCTATTTTTGATAGTGATTGCAACGTGTGCCATTTTAACACTTCCTCATCGGAGGTTTACTACCTTCGGTTGATGAGAGAAATAAAAGATTACAAAAAATAAAAAATAAAATATGCACAAAAAATGAGACCATTTTTATGTAATTTTAATGTTTGCAGTTACCTCATACACCGTACATTCCAAAATGAAAATTTGTTATACTATACATACTACCAAACATATCACTTTAAAAAAAAAAAATGTTCGTTATGGGAAAATGTATAATCATAGATAGATAAGTATCTAAAAGTGTATCTGTATAGCCATGATATCTACAAAGGATCCATGCACAATAAAAGATTTATAATTCTTCATCGTCTTGTTTTTTGCTATAATTTAATTCATATTTTGTATTATATGAACCTTATAGAATGATTTCATATGGAAGGAAGTTAGTGTAGCCTAATAAGCTGTGTTTTCAAGTTTCAGTGAGCTATACTTTGTCTTAATGTTAACCGGGTCAGGCCATGGACTCTAGGTACTGAAAGTACAAAGGGAGCAGTTTCATTAAGAACTAGTTTTATCAGAGGCTCTCTCTTTGGAGAAAAGTGTGAGCACACAGAACCTACACGTTGATCCGCATTCATTCATTACTTTTGTTAATTTGTTTTTAGGGTTTTCCATAATTATTTGTGCTAAGAACATGGCTACCTTGTACAAAATGGATGTGTCACCTCAGTTGATCCAGTGGAGAAAAGTAAATAAAATATAAATCATTTAAAACGTCAATTCCTGCTGGTCTGGTAAGGATCAGAGCTGTGCAAGTGAGTCAACCACGCACAAACTTGTTCTTATGTTAACATGGGTACTTTAGATTGAATATTGATGTATTTGGTCAGATGGTCCACTTGGTCTTGAAGATTCAAACAAAAAAGAGCATTACATTTAGGAAACACATTTGTGTGGTCATCAGTGCTGGAATGGGTGGTGTAGTGTGTGATCAATTGTGGTGGGCCGGTCTGTACCAAAATGCCAGGGACGATTTTTTTCTTCCAAGTCCAGCCCTGGTGGTCATACATCATTGCTCAAGTTGCACCTGTTAAAGTTAGGGACAGACCATTCAGAATATGTCCCTTACCACTCCCTTTTTCCTGGCTTCCTGTGAAATCAATAGCTGCACTGATTGATGGAGAGGACCAAAGTTTTCCGTTTACCTATAGAATTGCCTACCCGCAGTTTGGATAATTCACTGCAAACTACTCCAATTCATGTATTTTGTCTTAGGTGTGGTTGCTGCCATTTATGTTAACCCCTCATAGTGAGCGCGACCAGTGAGGGGGAAAAGAAGACGACTGTCCATACACATGATGAAAATGTCTGACAGACACAATAAACAATACACTTCTTTAGCTCTTCAATCACTTTTTGCTAAGCAATCAATAGGAATATTTTTCATTAATGGATTATTCTAGAACCCCTGTTTACAGCCCACTTAGCAAAAAGTGATTGATGAGCTAAAGAAGTGTATTGTTTATTGTGTTAGTCAGACATATTCTTTATGTGTTTGGTCCCCCAACACAATCCTCGCTCAGTAATGTGTGGGGTGATTAGGTAAGTGTCAGGGAGAAACCATATGTATGACGTTAGGTTAGAGATTACTTGTCTATCTGTCTCTACTAACTATTTTACAACTATCCATTATCTCATAATTTGATGAATAACGTACAGAGGAGTCACATATACAAAGGCATATTATGTGTGGCATGCAACCACACACAAATACAAATAGAGAGAGAGAGACACACACACATACACACACACACTCCAGTCTCACCAGCGTAGTCAGGAGGAGGTCCTCCAGCAGTCGAAGCCCTCTTGTAGCGCGGCTGTCTTCCCAGTACAGAGGATCATCTCGGGGAAGGAGATCTGCAGATCTCTCACAACCATCGTCTGGCCCAACCTTCCAAAAGTCAAGGAAAGAGCCAGCTCAAAGGGAATTTTTCTTCACTGGAACTCAGAGGTATTTTACAAAATCTGGATCAGGTCTAACAAAAGTTTAAATTCCCCGATAAAATATTATGCATTACAATATATTGTAAGGAAAATGTGTGCTGACTTTTGTCATGGCTAAATTCAATTTAAATTATTTATGACTTCTCATCTTTTCTGCTGCTTGTTGGTAACAGTTTTTTTTTCTGCTGGCTGTGCCAATTCTCTCTTAGACCTTCCCTGCCTCAGACCGGTCGGTGTACAGGCATGCCGTGGACCAGACCTCAGGGAGAGCTCCACAGCTCCTCCCCAGTCGACGATTCCCACATGGCTTACTACCACCACTACGAGGGCTCCCTGTTCCCCACCTCCACCTTGGTCCCCGTTACCATCATCTGCATCCTCATCTTCCTCCTGGGGGTGACGGGCAACACCATGACCATCCTCATCATCCAGCGCTTCAGAGACATGAAGACCACCACCAACCTCTACCTGTCCAGCATGGCCGTGTCCGACCTGGTCATCTTCCTCTGCATGCCCTTTGACCTCTACCGCCTCTGGAAGTATGTGCCGTGGGTGTTCGGCGAGCTGGTGTGCCGCTTCTACCACTACATCAACGAGGGCTGCACCTACGCCACCATCCTGCACATCACGGCGCTGAGCGTGGAGCGCTACCTGGCCATCTGCTTCCCTCTCAGGGCCAAAGTGGTGGTGACCAAGCGCCGGGTCCAGTGCATCATCCTGGCACTGTGGACCTTTGCCTTGCTCTCGGCCGCCCCGACCCTGTTCCTGGTGGGGGTGGAGTATGACAACGACACTCATCCGGACCACAACACACGGCAATGCAAGCACACCCACTACGCCATCGTCTCGGGCCAGCTGCATACAATGCTCTGGGTGTCCACTATCTATTTCTTCTGCCCCATGTTCTGCCTGGTCATCCTCTATGGATCCATAGGGTGCAAGCTGTGGAAAAGCAGGTACGACCTGCAAGGAGGACCCAGTGCGCTGACAAGGGAGAGGTCTCACATACAGACGGTCAAGATCCTTGGTGAGTGGAGCTAACCTTCTCTGCCTTGGCTTGGGTTGTTCTCGGGATCCAAACGCACCGCAGTTAAGATGCTCATGATTCGACTAAAAATTATCTTGTGTTTTTTAAGCAATAGGGCGGGTTGATTTTTACATTGACGTGCGTTACAGATAACATGGAATTAGCCATTCTGCTACAAATTATGTTTATATGAATATTTAATAACACTGGAGTTTGAGCTTCAAACAGACATCCCTGATGTGGAAATATTCAGTACCTAGGAACAGGTTTCAAACCAGCAACAAATAAATCATTAATCATCACAGTTTAGACTCCAAACAGTGTTTTTCTAATTCTGAGGGGTGAAACATTAGTACTAGACTTTCACATTTATTATAATGCCCATGACAACCGTTTCAGATTGATATTTATTTTGGTTTTCAACTAATTAAGTTAATCTTCACTAATACAGGCTGATTGACTTAATATGTAGTTCTGTCGTGTTTTTACGGTAAGGGGAAGCCCCTACCGACTATAACCAGGCTCATATTTTTTTCACAGATATTTGATTAACTGTATCCATGATTATATTAATGTTGGTAATTAGCCTAGCACATAGTGCACAGAAGCCATGTCGTCGAGCTTGCTGGCTTTTGTGTGCACATCGAATCCTAAATTGAATTGTCACCGTGATACCTAATTAATCAAAGTTAATGGGAATCTGCATGCTCCTGGATCAGCCGGCGAGTTGCTAAATCAACCTGATTAACAAAAACTGAGATCCCTCTCTTTTCATGTACTGGTAGCAAAGCCCAACTCTTTGGTTATCCTATCTCCATAGGTTCTAGTTTCCTTTCGTAGGTTGACTCAACACCCGACGTAACCCTCACCTTCTCCTCCATTCTCTCTCACACGCTACAGTGGTGGTTGTGCTGGCCTTTGGCATCTGCTGGCTCCCCTACCACATCGGGAGGAACCTGTTCGCTCAGGTGGACGACTACGACGAGGCCATGGTCAGCCAGAACTTCAACGTGGCCTCCATGGTGCTCTGTTACCTCAGCGCATCAGTCAACCCCGTGCTCTACAACCTCATGTCCAAGAAGTACCGCTCCGCAGCCCGCCGCCTCTTCATGCTCCACTACAAGCCCAAGCCAACGCATCGCCGCGGCATCACGCAGCTGTCAGTGCGGGAGGAGATCACCACACTGGATGGGACCACCCTGAGTAGGGTATGAAGACAGACCGATGACTATTATATTCTCCTTATTAGGGAGTCCTTAACGTCACTCACAGTACTGATTACAGGATTAACGTGAATCACAGAGCTGCATTACAGAGAATTATCTGCCTATAGGTTCTTTAAGAAAGAGCACTGGCACTGAAAAGGAGGAAAACAGGAATGTCTCCAGTTGGGCTGCTAAGTAAGAAATCTAGGGCTCGGCTGTAATGTTATGCAAAAGACAGAGCCGATTGGTGTTTTTTTTATTCATATTTAAAGTACAACAGTGGAGAACCTTCTAGTCATTTTTTGTGTATTTCATGTTGACGTAAAAAAAAACGTGTTTTCTAGAGCTTTACTCATAAAACAATATTTAGAGAAGGTTGAGAATGTTCATAAAGGTTTGCTTTTTCCAATTTAGTAATTTTATTTGATTTTACTTATATTAATCAGTATTTTCATGCTTGGTAACATGAGTGATGTAACACATAGTCCATTTGAAAGCTGTCATTAATTCACATCTTTTGCCTGCATGATACATTGTTCTGGATGCATTAATAAATTATGAGGATATGTGAGATGACAAATAGTTTTGTAATGCTAGAATGTTCTTTAACATTGTATGATCATCAATTGTCTTAATGTTGCGTATTAAGCCGAAATGCTGTAATTTTCATCCCAATCAAAAGAATACATCCATATCGATTTACACATTTATACTGTATGTTTTTACATGTACTGAAACATGTGCCTGAGCACACATCTTTACATGTACTTTTTTCTCATTGGTGTGTCTTTCCTGATATTGTAAAAAATAAAACTAACATAGTTGGAGCTTGTAAATATGAAAATAAATGATAAATATGAGACGTGTGTTTTTACAGTATTAAGTTTGATCCACCTGAGCCCTCAGCCCTTTGGGTGTTATTTAGACGCTGCCCACAAGATGTAATCACAACACTTCTATTGTATTACCTGCCCACTGAACCAGATGTACACTGGGAGCTAGTGTCCCCACATCATCATATTCAAAGTAACGGCCGCTCTGTAACTGCATTTCACCAAGAGAAAATTATTTGTTATTGTCGACTGAGGCGTTTATTGCCTTTTAGCCATTTGACTACTGACATAATCTCCATATAAATTATGATATCCTGCTTTGGTGTTTCATGCATTTCCTTGTTTTTCAAAGGACATTTGGCCCAGCTGCATCTATCTATAATAACAGTATTTCTGTTGTTATGTAACAACAAAATGTTTCCTTATGTTCTGTAAACCCCAAACATTAAGACAACTGATCTCCAGTATATGCCTTTCATACCCAGTTTACCCTCACCTCTCGGTATTTCAACAAATTCATCCATTCATTGGTTGCTAGAAGGATATTGGTGGCAGCCTCTTAATCACTGGATTCTACCTTTAACTTTCGCCCAACAGATTGAGTTAAAGGTCTAGCCATTTCATCAAGTATGCTTATTTTCCATAAGGTTGTCAAAACAAAACAATTATCATAATACGATTTTTTTTTTTATTTAAAATTGAGAATACACTTGTTTGCCTCTTAAGACAACACACAACTTACTGTGCTTTTTCCATCAGCAGGGTGTAATGGGGCTGATTCAAGCTCGTTACACAAATCTAAAAAAGATTAGAACGACATTATAGTGGCTTGAAACAATTGACTGATGTTTGTATTCTTCGTGCTGTGTGCTTATGCAATGTCTTATTATCTCGTCAAGCCTCATTACAAGCCGTTAGCAAGCAAAAGGCCGCCCACTAAATGACTGAGACAAATGTGTGTTATCTCAACAGCTTAATGCTGTTTGAAGACCTTCAAAATTATGCAGCACAGAAATATAAGCCCAGACAATTCCCTGAATGATTTTGAGAAAACTCGTCTCAGCTTTATGACCCTTTTGTAATTCGATTATTGTTTAGTGTTTGTTTCAAGTGAGCTTTATTAATTGATAAAAAATTTATATTTGTGTAAGAATGTAAGACAGGCCAAACAAAGTTTTCAGCTATAGAGAAAAGCAAAAAAGGTAAATAGATCTTCTTAGATGTGAGACACATTTGTTCTGATGTTATCTATTAGCTTTTTGTAAATAACATCTACAGAGGGTTCTAGTGAGACTTCAGTTGATTGTGGGACTCAGTCCACTGACACTGATACCCCTGATACTAGTGTTATCACTGTCAAGTCAAGCCTCTAAACATCCTTTAACTTTTAACCTTTAACCTCAACTCCGTCCAAATTAGTAGTGCAGTAATGGTTCTCACCAGTGGGGGATGCCACAGTATACCACATGATGACACTAGATCCAGTGAGATTTCAACGGTTCACTTTCGGTGGCACTTTTCATCTTGCTCTTTAACATATTTATACAATGGTTACACTATATAAACATGTCCAGTATTTCCAGTACCTTGACAGGAACTCAATATAACTAAATATTGCTGTTGAAAACCAAATAATAAGCATAAAAAAAGATGCAGGTGGAACTACAGGAATCATCATTGCACTCATTTCAACTTAATAGGGAATGGGATACATTACAGAGAGTATACAGCAGTGGCTATTAATCTCTCTTTAAGTTCCCTGCCCTGACCACCCGAGGTGGTAACCTACTTTCCTTCATTACCATGACAAATCCCTTTACTGGAGTCACTGAATCAATTTCTGTGCAAACCAATAATTATTTTACAGTAAAAAAGTAACGATTTAAGTCACCGAATGCTTTTATACAGTCTCCTCAAATCTTTACCCAACATTTTTCTTTGAGTAAATTGACTTCCTGTTTTCAAACTCAGAACCTGCCCTCCCTGTTCCTAATGGAATGGACTGACGTATTTGGCCACAGGATTCTGTCAAGAAGTAGGCCAATGCCTGAGGATCTCAGAGGCAGCACTATTGGCAACCGTCGCCTTTAAAATGTATATGGGTTTCTCTCTGGTGTGGCCAATTAGACTCACTGACTCCACTCTGGTTGGCAAGGCTGTGCTCCAGTAGTACTACATCCCTATACATTCCCTACATGTCGTGTTTTTTTCTTTACTTTTTTTTTGCTGTTCTTAGGTCAATTTAAATTGGATTGGTAAAAAGTAAGTGGTCATGAGTTGAGAAGGAAGGTCGTGAAATGGTACGTGACCTTTCACTCTTTTATGACCTCGGTATTAGCCTCTCCTGTCCTCTGAAGCCTTTCAAACCCTCCATCTCTAACAGGATGTGAGCTCACTCAGCTGTGACACTGTTGATAAATACTGCTAGAAATGGTAGAGCAGGGTCTTTAATGAGTTCAGGAATTTATTTTAGGCTACCATTTACCATCATTTTCTGGTGGGATTGGCCAGTCTTTGACAATATGGTCCACATAAAAAAAGGATTCATATCCACATCAGCATTTCTCATATCTTACATTACAATCTTGTGTACAAATTTGTATCTGTTTTGGCCCTCAAGGTCTCAGTGCTAATTGTCAGATTACTTTATTAGAACAAACTTGTACACTGTTTTGCCATCCCAATACATGGTTAATTGTATAACTATAATTCTTGTTCAAAACAAGTCAACAATGTCAAATAGTTCAAGGCATAACAGTACAAAAGCACAGATAACAAGGCATACATTACCACCACGACGCGCTAACAACAAGCCCCGCGCGCGCAGCAGCAGCGTGCGCATCAGCGGCGGCGCGCCTTAACTCTCTCCACACACGCTCCTCCTCGAGTGCGATGTGGCTCCAGCCAACTATAAACATTGACCACCCCCTTTTCTGTTTCTTTTTCTTTTTTTTGCCTTCTACAACTAGTGGGCTGGGTGTTTTCAGCGGCGTCTGCTCTCTGTAAACTTAGAACGAGCTCACCGCAGAATCGGGAGGATATAGAACTCGCAGAATGGAGGTAACCATTTACATTCCTATTTAGGATGTAATGCATTGAAAATCGAAAACAACATTGGCTCATTTAAGATGGGAGTCATGCTGTCATTGGTGTGTTTTATTCTTATTGAAAAAGGCACTTTTTTTTATATATTGGGTCAGTGCTAGTGCTATCATTTTAGGGGTGGTAGTGATGCTAAAAGTTGTTGTAGTTGTTGCTGGTGTTATGTAACTCGTGTTTTGTAGAAAGTCAGGGGAATACCTCATTCCCAATTGCAATGTCATTATCATACAGTGGGGAAGGAATGACCATTGTAAAGTTGCCTGCCATCTGTGGAAACTCAATACTACAAAAATAAACAGATTGGCAATAAAGGTCCAGTGTGACTATCCTTTTTTGGAAGGGTCATTTCACAGATAAACTAAACAAAAACATTGTAACTTGACCTTATCAGTTGAACTAACAACAGTCTGCTAGACAGGAAATAGAGATGATATAACATTTGTCATTCTTATTAATGTGGTTGATGTGATAAATGGTGACAGTTAATTCTCTTCCTTATTTCAATCTATATAAGGCTTTGTATCAGTGATAGCACAAATACTGTGAGGGAGGCCCTCCTGGAGGATCTTCAAATTTCAAAACACTAAATGGTCTTAACTAATTTGTTGTTATTGTAGACCTACTTTTAAACTAATTATCTCTTGTTTATAATTAGAAATCAAATCAAATGTATTTATTTACAGAGCTTTTTTTTTAAAACGCACGGGTTTACTCAGGGTTTCTCAAGGAACGAAATTTACTAATAGGATTTGTTATGGTAGAGGTGACTTCATTTGCATATTGTTCTTGCCTTCTCCTTTCCTCACTTGCATGAAGAAAATAAAAGTATTGTTTCCTCTTTTTGTAGACAGATGCCCTCTAGTCTCAGTAGCACCTTTTTGGTCTTGAGGTTAATATTGTCCAGTTCAATGAAGGGTAGGCCTATAACACCATAGTATTTCTACGGTTTAGAAAATAGTTTTACCTCCTTGTACACAGAGTTATTCTAGCTACAGGTTTGCACTCTCTGCATAAAAGTTTCTGCCCTCAGATTTTTAACATCCCTTTTAAGTTTGTTTTCGGGCACTCTGTGGTGACTGAAAATGCCTGTGTCCACAGCTTTCTATTTATCAAGTACTTTGTACTAGGCGGAGATCATCTGAGGGGAGTGGGACGACTGGTGTGCAAAGTGCGTGTGTTTGTGTGTGTGTGTGTGTGTGTGTGTGTGTGTGTGTGTGTGTGTGTGCATGAATGTGTTTGCTACTCAACTTCTCCAAGGCTTCGAAATAAAAGCAGTGTTATGAGAGAATACAGTGAAGGAAGGTGGGAAGGGGTAGGGAGGGGGGGGGGGGGTGTAAGGAGGGGATTGGGGCGTGTATGGGCTAAATACCATGTGGTCTACGCATGTATTAGTCATTTATAGTATAAGCAGGAAAACAATAATGGAGAGGGAAAAAATCTTGTGCTCCCGCCAGTGGTGACGGCTCTTTTACTTCAGTTCACACATGACATTCTGGGTGTCTTGTCAGTGTTACCCTAGAAAAAGAGCATTGTCATGACTACCCTGTCGCAAAAAAGTGAATTTGTAAGAGGCAACCTACTTAAAGTCAGGGGTGTGGAGAGTGGGCCGTGACAAACAACAACTGTTTGTTTAGTCTGAGAGTCAAAGCAACAACACGCTGTCCAGCTGCCAAGGCAATTAGCTTGTTGACCACTCTTTGTTTTGTTTAATTGCTCTCAAAGGTATGTCACTGATTAGGCATGACAAACCAAGCACCTGTTGCAAAACAGGTGACTGACCTTACTAGAAATACCCTCTACATCTTGTAATGTAGTATCAGTAGTCTCTCGAGAAAGAAAGCAAGCGTAACTTCTGTCTGAAGAGCCCGGTGGTGTGCTTATACATCTCTGGGTGCAGAAGTGATCCTTGGGCCTGGACCTGTGCATAAACCAGGGTCATAATTGATCATGAAACCCTGAGGCAAGTTGTGGAAATGCATAGCACGGGCATCAAAGGACATTGCAGGTAGCTCAACTAAAGGCAAAAGGATTGGACAGAGTCTAGGACTCTAGGTCTATGTTACGGTGTGATTGTCTAAAACAGACTGGTCTTATGTTGTGATCTTTGAAGACTGTCCAGGCTTATGTTACGCCACCCTTTCTCCTTGCCTCACTTCTCTCTTTGTTGAGAACAAACATGTTGAGACGAAACTGCACCGAAAACACATTACAGTTACGGTCATCTGTCAAGGGACAAGGTTAGAGAAGGCCTGCAGAATGTTCTGCTGAAAGAGCCTGCAGTGATAGAGAAGGGATATCTCACAGCTTAATACTCTCTCATTTGGATGATCTGGCCGTGCCGAGAGCGGCTATAGAGGGTGGTAGCTCTGACGTCATTGCTTACCTTTAGGCCTTCTGAAGGTGACGTGGGTTCAAACTAACGAAACATTCAGGGTGGACAGTGTGCACTTGAAAAAGCCAATGACATCCAGTATATGCTCACAAGTCACAACCCAAATCCATTCAAAATGTTGGTACTCATCTTGGATTATGGGATAATGGATATTATAACACTGTATCAACTGTATTTTGAAATGGGAGACCTCTTCTTGTCTTTGTCTGAAGACGTGGATGTGGATATACTGTGTCTCTCATGCAATGCTTTTGTTTGAGCGCCTCACAAATCTATAAGTTTTGAATCCAAGTATTTATGTGTCTATGTGTGAAGTCTAATTAAACTACGGAGCCTTAACAAGCACAGCAACCGGGTTTACCACAGGAGATGTTTACAACATTTACTTTTCTAGCTTAGGCCATCTGTTTTGTTTTTTGGGGGGGTTGTTTTTCGGCCCGTTGCCGTGGCGACACCGCCGCCAGCGCTGTTTTGGGCGGGGGTCTGTGACTAATGGGCTCTCGAGGCCCCACAGCTATCCTTACATCAGTGCGTGTTGGCTGAGGTGTTCTCCTTGTGACACCATGCCCGTTCACACCGGCCCTTTGTTAACATTCCAGAGCCACTGTCCAAGGAGGAGGTTGTCTGGTGTGGTGGCACGTTCTTACAGCACTCTCATTAGCTATCCCCCTTTTGCTCTTTAGAGGTTCTCTCTAACCCTAACCCTGTCAGCGCATGGGGCTGGGCCGCCACATGCCTGGCATGTGATGCGTTCATGATTATCATCTGAACGGCGGCCGTGTGTGTGTGTGTGTGTGTGTGTGTGTGTGTACGCGTGTGTGCACACTGCTTCGCTCTGCCAGGTCTGTGGGAGGGCAGCGGCCCCCCACCCCCCCAGCCCACCCCAGCCGTGTTGCTCACCAGCTGGTGTCTGCCTCTCGATAGAGGGACTGCTATAACCCTGAGGAGGGCATGGGGCATAGAGATAGGCAGGGAGGGAACCACGGGCGAGAGGAGATGGAGAGATAGAGGGGAAGGCATAGCAAAGTAAACACACACACACACACACACACTGACAGACTCCTTTTAGGGAAGTGCGCATGAGAATAGCTAAATCTTCAAGGCAAGATTTCTCCTGTTCAGCTACAACATTAACAAGCCCTTAAGGACATACTTTCTACTTAAAGCTGCCGCTTTGTGTAATAAGGGTAGAGATAGCGAGTGGGGTGGGAGGGAGGGGGGGGTGTCTATGGGGCTCCTTGTAAAAGCTTAGCTATATCGTCAAGAGAAATATATTTTAATAGGGCCCACAGTTCTTTTAAAACCCCTTTGGAGGAGGGAGGCCATCTGAGAGTATGAGAACCGTAATCCCATCAGGCTTGAGAGTATGGAGACCCTGCTTCTAGTGAGCTCAGGCTGGGCTTCAGCCAAACACTCATCTCCACCCTCCATCTCCCCCATTCATCTCCCCCTTCCATCTCCCCCCTCCATCCACATCCTCCAGATTCACCTTCTGACTCCACCCTCTATCCCGGCTCTCCACCTCCTCCACCCTTAAGTCTTCCAGCTGGTCCAGTGGCCAGATGTTTCAAGTCCCAGTTGTTGTTCATGGGTCCAGGGTGGAGGGGTGGACGGGTCATGCAGAATATCAATCCAAGCGCTCTTAGTAATCGAAGGAGATTTCGGTCCAAGATCTTTAAACATCTGGAGGAAGCTGTGTGAACAGGCTATACATATGTAATGCGCACTTCAAGTTCCAACACTGATTCTTTTTCTGATGTCAGCGACCAACCTTGCATTCTTTGAACATGTCGGGCTTTGTCAGCTGCAGGTGCTAATACCAAGAACATGGGCACACACACACACCACACACACACACACACACACACACACACACAGAGACAAATCTTAGAATCACTGTTAACTGTTATTCATCCATGTCGGATTCTACTTCAGCTCTCTCCACATGTTTATGTAAAGATTGGGAACATTCCGCCACAGCCGTAGAGGTGCCTTCTACAAGTGAAATGGTCTGGTTTTCTCTCCACATCCCCTCTAATCTCACCTCTGAACCTGTTTTTATTTCCCGCCTCGGCCTGCTTATTATTTCTGTTTCACATTTGGGTTTCCCTCACTCTGAGAGCGCTAGTCTGCAGTTTGCAGCGCCTCACCCCGCCCCCCCCCCCCCCTCCTCCTCCTTTCGCACGAGGTACACCAGCCATCGCTGCCCCATGAGTGTCCATTTACCTCATCATCCTGATTAAGGCCCCTCTAAAAAAAACGCACCCAGACGCACGAAGACTACTTACACAAGCACTGAAGCACACACACACACACACACACACACACACACACACACACACACACACACACACACACACACACACACACACACACACACACACACACACACACACACACACACACACACAGACGCACAAACCGAACAAACTGGGTAAACACAAGTACTCAAACACACACCCACACAACTTACACACACTTTGAGCTTGATGTGGCAAAACACATAAACAAAACGGCTAGTGAGGGCAGTGGAAAAGTGAGATAGTCAGTTTAGGGCTGATCCAAAACCACTTCACGCTTTTCCTGGAACGAGAGCGAGGGGAAGCTGCCTGCCTGGCTCTGTCTCTAAAGTTGCCAAGTGGTGGTGGGCGGAGGTGTTCCTTGTGGCTGACTTCATGCTGGCAGTGGGCACTGACGTGGGAAAACGCTGGCTGCAGACCCACACCGGGCCGTTAAACCTGGAGCTTTCTGAACGACAACAATCTCCTGCTGACCAGCCGTGAGTCTGCTAGCACCCATTCTTGCGTGGTTCCTTTCCAGAAATTCACAGGATTTCATAAAAAAAAGAACCTATGCACAACGGGAAGATATCACAACAACAAAAGCATGGCTAGTTTTTAACGCAGATTAACGCATTCCTGTGCAGCGGTTAAAAGGTTGTAATTCAATGAGCTCTCATAAGTTGCATGGCCCCCCTGGTGAACCTCAACGGCTGACTTACAAAGCAGATAGCATGAGGATTTACGCACATGCTATCATGTGCTCCGTCTTCTGCCCCTGTTTGTGGCGATGGCAATCTGAAGCGCACAATGCCTGGCTTTGTGAAGACGTCTTGTCCCACAGTCGGTCTCTTAGAGTCGGTCGGTTGGATGGACCTGTCTCTGTGAAGAGCTGTGGAAATTAAAAGAGGCCTACATTTTAAGAACCTACTCAGACGTTCATGCTCAATGTTTATGGACGTCAGTCAATGCTTGATAGTTAGTTTCTAATAGTAAATTTGACCAAACTAAAGGAATGCATTGTGTGTGTGTGTGTGTGTGTGTGTGTGTGTGTGTGTGTGTGTGTGTGTGTGTGTGTGTGTGTGTGTGTGTGTGTGTGTGTGTGTGTGTGTGTGTGTGTGTGTGTGTGTGTGTGTGTGTGTGTGTGTGTGTGTGTGTGTGTAGTTAACATGGATGGAAATCAGAGGGAATTTCCAGAGTAGCCTGTCAGAATTCGTAAATAGCTTGTAGCTTCTTAACCTCGACCCAGCCGGGTCTGTCTTTGGAAAAATGCCAACAGGCTGTTTTGTGGTTGTGGAACTCTGGTGTCTTCAGTTTGGTTTTCCTGTGCTGATTCCACCTACAAGCTCTCATAAAAACATGTCTGGCCCAACACATTAGTCAGCTTTAGCTGATGAAGCCATTTTGAATCACCAATAAATAACAAATAATCTACTTGTTTTGAATAATTTGAATTGTTCAGTCAGGCCACCCACCACCAAATAGCCAGTCTAATCTTCATTACAGATGTCATGTGGGGTCAGTTGAGAAAGTCAAAGCTAGTTCCACTGGATATCTTTAGAGCTCGACAACTCAAGTCGCCAGGCCAAGGGACGCAGGCCATATTGACCTAGTCTGTTTTTCCCAGGCTTGAAACCCTGGAAATAGAGCATATCCTTGTCTCCTCTGCAGAGAAGTCCAGTTTCCCACTCTAACTCAGTTCTCGGGGGTCTTCCCTGACTGAAACGCTCAGATTAGTGATGCTCGGGGGTCCGGCTACCAGTAGGGTTTAACACATTGGTCTATTTGTATGAGGACACCCAGTTGTCTGTAAATCAGTATGAGTGTGTGCATAAGGAGGTCTCTCCTTTACTGTCAGAGAGGGGTCCGCCCCACTATACCCCAGGAGCGGCGACTAAAAACAAACAACGCTGAACTTCCTTAGTTTCTTGCTTTGTGAAGTTCACACTTTGGGTCCTTGACAAGTCGTTTGTTTTGGACTGACCGGAAAGAGTTTAACAATTAGTCGGGCGGGGGGGGGGGGGGGGGGGGGGGATGACAAAAGCGAGCTGCAGGGGAGAAAAAAGGGGTGGGGACGTGGATTAGGCCCAGAGGCTGTACTCAACAGCATTAGCAGTCAAAGTCCCTCAGGGCCAAGATTTCAGCTGCAATACATTTGGGTGGAGGGGGTGAGGCGGGTGAGGTCACTCCGAAACAGGGAGAAAAAGCGTTGGAAAACAAGGAGATGTGATTAGAATGCAGAATGGACGTGTGTATCTGTAACGTCGGTTAAGAATGTAGTGGGAGATGCAAGTTTAGCTCCAAGTTCCTTCGACGGGACTGCCCAAGGGAGAAGGGAGGATAGGAGGGAAGCCACACAACCAGGAACTGTGTGCGTCGTATTTGGCAGCAGAGCCAGGCCTCTGCTATTTTTTTTTTTTGTGTGTGTGTGGTGAATAAAGACTTGAGGGAGCCAGAGAGGGAGGGAAGGAACGAGGCAGAGTGAGAAAGAAATAAAGACCATGGATTCATTTCAGGCAGCAAGACATTGCACGTTGGCACAACCCAATACGTGGGCTGTCATAACATTGGCACAACTCTCCCTCCTTTCACGCTGTAAACGAAATGCCTGGTCCCATTCATATTAAAGAGCAAAAACATCTGGGCCCAAATAACAGTAGGGCTGGCAGCTCTGGGGCGATAAGACCATGTTAGTATGTTCTGTTTTCTACACCCCCAGGCTAAGCCTCTGTCAACCTCTGTTCAGCCCTACAGACCAGAGTCAGACACTTTTATCAGTTACGGCACTGATACGTGGAACGACCAACTGGCCATCAAAGGCGAAAGGGAAACCACAGAGAAGAGAGGCTTAGCAATCAGCCTGGGAATGGTGGGGGGGGGACGTCCTTTTGGGGAAGTGAGTGAGGGAAGGAGGAAGGGAGGAAGAGAATGAGTGGGAGAGGCTGAGAGAGAGAGAGAGAGAGAGAGAGAGAGAAAGAGAGAGAGAGGCCAGCTAGTGATAACATGGATGAGGCTACAAACACGACAGGTCCCTGATGTCACAGGCTGTAATGTGATGCTAAGCAGCTGTGTATGAACAACCCGGAGAATTGAGGGCAAACACGCACGCACGCACACCCACACCCTGTACACATAGACAGAGTAACACACACACACACCTCCTCTGTCTATGTGTGTGCGTAGGGAGCAGAGATCGGTCTAGTTCCTCTCAAGGACAACTCCCTAGCACTGTGGTTTAATCAACATGGTGCTGCTGGAGTCCTTTCCTCCTCTTCATCTTCCTCTTCTTTTTCCTCGTCTCTGTCTCCTCGCATGTTTCACAACTCTGTCGTTTTCGGGGGGGGGGGTGGAAACGGGCTCTGTCTCCTAAAGAGCTGCTGACAAGGTTGTGAATTTACGGTTATTAGCCTTTATATTTTACTGCATCAGGGTGTGGGCTGTGGATTTCTCACCAGTAGGTCCTTTACCTGACCTGTACTTCATGATCTAAAGCAGGTACTCTTAATGCAGTGTTCAGGCCTTTAACGATTGTAAAACTTTTGCAGAAATGTTACATGACATCTCTTGTTTTTCTTTCTTCCCTGAAGGACGCTCCAGTTAAGCAGTCTGTGGCAGAGCTGGCTGGAAAGTTCAGAGGTCATGTTCTTCCGATGCCCACCTCGCTTGACGAGGTAACGTCCCCTTTCTCACTCACTGAGTGTCTCTCACTCAACACACACACACACACACACACACAAAATCCCATAACGTGGACATGGATACTTTGAGCCACACAACTTGCCTGACTTTTTAAAAGACTGTCTATATTTTCATTATTTTGTAGAGGAAGCCTGTTAGAAGGAGACCTCCATGTTCCCTGAAACTTTACAGCAACAAAGAGGATGACGGTGAAAAAGATGTAAGTCTGACGGCTGCCTTTTTCAGACTTTGAAATAGCTGAATTGACATCTGCAGTGTTTTTAGGAAGTGTTTTGGTTTTTTGAGAGGTGAGCGTGTGGTGTCTGTGTGGTTTGCTTAGTTTTAATTCCTCTCTGTAAAGCATCCGTTTCATTTTTTTCTCAGAAAAAAGCTTTTGTGGATTCACATCCCCCTAAAGTCAAGATGAAGAACTCCCTCCTCATTGAGAGGCTGCAGGTTCGTTTCATTTTATTCTGTGTAACTTGTAGACCTAGTCAACATAGCTTAAATAACAATACTAAGGTTTTTTTAAAGGCATTTCGTTTAATTTTCTTTCTGAAAAAAATGAATCAAAGGTTGGTTTCTCTGATTGGAAACCATATATTTATTGAAATGGATTAATATATTGAAATTGTCATGTACATTTTTTCAATAATGAAAAGATTACTAACATGAATTTTTAATATTTCCATCGTACATGGTTGACCTGGGACTTGGCGAGTGCATTAATCCTCCAAAATTTAAGCCATGCTGTCACCCAGTGGCCAGTTTTGTCCATTACAGTTAGTGTCGTGAATGGAGGGGGGGGGGGGGTTGCAGGGCTTGGGCCCAATGAGTTCTTCACAATCGGCTCAGATTGACGAGCTAATGGGATCAGGGATGAGCCGTTCTGTGACAGGGAAGGAAATAAGCCGTCCTATAGCCAGTGACACTGTGGGCAGCCATGGGACAGAAGGGCTGCCGTTTCTCCCTCTTTCTCTATGCCCCGGTTCAGGTAGGTAGACTAACTCTTGGTTCCACTGGTGATTCAAAGACGTTCCTTGTTCAATTGTATGATAGAAGGCTGATTTAAAGTTTGCCGTTTTAAAGTAGAGGGAACATTGTACGTGCTGTGATTGTAAGGGAGTTGACAGGGTGCGGGAAGCGACGAGGGTAAGGGGAACAGGACAGTAATCTCCTCTGTGACGCAGGTAAACCTGTGGAGTGTCCACTGAGTTCTGAGCTGTGCTGAGGTAACCAGTATGCTGTGTGTAGGTTGATCAATCCTGTGCCTGTTATATTTGTTTCACTAACATGCTAGTAAGCTGACACAAGTGTGACTAGATGTCACCAAACGAGTCAATGTAATTTACTTATTTTCTAACACTGATTGTATTTAATCATTTTAAGCTCTGACTTAAAACAAACTACACCGACTGGGGGAGTGCAACTTCCTTAATAAGTCTTAATAACACTGTAATAATCTCTGAATTCCTTCACAACGGTGTCATGTCGATTTCTTTCTCTCCCCCTCCAGGCCAACCTTGCTCTGTCTCCCACCTCCCTGCTGCCCACGGCTAAGCCCCCTGAGGTGAAACAGCAGCCGGTGCCCCTCTCCCCTATCAGCCTGTGCACTAGGAGCCTCCAGCCCCCCTCGCAAAGCCCCACCCAGAGCCCCACCCTGCTGCCCGTACAGCACTCCAGCGACGAAGAGGAGCCGGCGAGCTTCGAGAGGCCTGCCGAAAGCACCCCGCTGCCCTGCTTCAACAAGGTACAAAGTGACCATACCTTCAATAGGCTCTGCTTGTCAGGTCTTGTGTAATTGATATGACGCTCAATAGAGTTCCACGAGAGAGAATACAGCGTTTAAGGCATTTACTGTCTTGGTGGAAATATTCTGTAAAAAAAACTAAAAAAACGAACGAATGTGAAACTAATAAACTAGCATCGCTCCTGTAGATTGTGCATGCAATTTTTTTTTTTAAATCAAGCCCTTCAGCAGTGTGGTAACAGAGGTCTACGTTGTTGGCCCATCTATTTGCACTCCAACGCAATGAATGCATCCAGGACTTTGGTGTCCATAACTGGACAAGACAAAATATCTATTATTTATGAAAAGAAGCAAATTCATTTTTGGTTTTAAATAATAATAAGTTTTTCTGGTGCAGAAAGGGTGCGGCTACTTTTTGTAAGCCTCTTGGCACAGTGTTTTTTTTCCTGCCCTGAGCAAGAAGAAAGGGAAGACCGTTTTGTGTGATCAAAGCTGGCAAAACCCTAGATCAGAACCAAGTCACAGACTGACAAACACTTGAGGTAACGCTGTTGCATCACGTATCCTATGCATATGGATGTGTCATATGCATCACTGACCAACTGTGTGTTGTGTGATAAAGCTGAAGCATTAGCCCTCCCAGGTGTCTCTCACCAGTCTAAATCTCGTGTCTTTTCTCACGCTATCTTTCAGATTGGCCTTGAACCACATATCTAGATTTGGCACAGTAGGCGAGGAGCTAGTGTACAATTCTACTTAGTCTAGAACTATTATAGGCCCCTGGTCTTAGCCTTCAGGCCTTTCTCCTACCATCCATTTAGTGAGCTGTGACAGCACACGCATACACACACACACACACACACACACACACACACACACACACACACACACACACACACACACACACACACACACACACACACACACACACACACGTTCAGGTAGTGACACGTACTGTTGTGTCCTGTGCTCCACGGGACCTTGTCTGAGCAGCCAGCGGGATTGGTCGACGTATAATCCCCTTAATATAGTTCTACCCCACTACACCCACAAGCCACTCCTGCTTAGTGGCCCTGTCGTGTTTTTCACTCACTCATCGACACTTTCCGATAGATTTCAAACTGATACGGTAAATACTTTATGCACAGTTGGTCAGTGATGCATATGACACATCCATATGCATAGGATACGTGATGCAACAGCGTTACCTCAAGTGTTTGTCAGTCTGTGACTTGGTTCTGATCTAGGGTTTTGCCAGCTTTGATCACACAAAATGGTCTTCCCTTTCTTCTTGTCCCCCCATAGGGCCGGGCTCGGCTGTCGCTCAATAGGCGTCCGCCCACGCGGCAGCACCGGAGGTCAAAGGGCAGCGGAGACGAGGGCGGAGCCTCCTGGAGCAGCCTGTCCCCGTGTGAATTACACAGCCCTCAGGAGAATGGCGACGAGGAAGTGTTTGAGAGTCCGGGCCAGGAGCCGGAAAGGGCTGGGGGGAACTCGCCCCCTCGCCAGTCTACTCTGGATGAGGCTGAGGAGGAGATGGGCACAGACAGCGCAGAGACAGAGTACCGGGCACCGACACAGAACGCTGCCTCAACCAGCGAGGGATGGGAGGAGTTGGCCAATAAATCCCCTCCGGAGGGTGAAGGTTCAGGGGAGCCGTCGGAGGGCGAGACCGAGGCTCCAGAGTGTATGGAGGCCATCGGTGAGGATGGACATCCTTCTATGTCATACTCCCCTGAGCCAGTAGGGGGCAGTGACCACACAGAGTTTGGTTCTGCTCAGGAGGCAAACGGTGGAGAAAACTGAACTGTGAACAATGACTGTTAAAATATTGAAACCAACAAAACCCCTCCATAACTTATATTTTGATAAACATTGAGCCTTTACGAAACCATGTCCTGCAAAAATACGACAACTGACTGGATAGCCTTCTAAGTGAAACGTTATCTGCGAGAAATAGTTTCAGTTAATAAATTGTGTCTCCGTTTGCTGATCATCTGTAGGAGTAAATTCCTGAGCACTGGAGACAAAAGCAAATTGACAGACTTATTTTTTCTGATGAAACTATATGAATGCCTGTGACAGTGAAAAGCTTGCAATGATGTCTATTGAGAAGAAATTAAATGATCTTTTTAACCTAATTATAATATTTGTTTAACCAGGTAGGTCAACTGAGAACAAGTTCTCTTTTGCAGTGATGACCTTGCCAAGCAGCAGACCCTTATGACCAAACACATATTTTAAAATGATAGGCAGCATTTGCTTTCTTTAAAACTGCGAAAGATAATGGATATTGATTAAGCCATATAATTTAATCCCCTGTTGTATGTGGAGAATTGCAACATAATTTGCAGCAATGAATCATAATAACAAATACAATTACATTAGCTATCAGATAGAAATATGATAATCCGGCATCTAATCTAATGATAGTGAAATTGTGTTTCAAAGCTTTTGTTTTCTCGACATGTTTTTTTTTTTTTTTTTTGTATACTTTAGAAAGCCTTCTCTCCACTTTAAATCACAATGCTACTGTACTGTGGTCATACTTTAGAAGATTGTATGGCTTGTATGTCAATGGGTCTTCAGATATAATGAACATGAAAACGTTATATTAAAAAGAAGTGTACTGTTTTTGTATGTAAATACCTGGTTTGATAAATCATGTTGTGGTACACTCCCTGGCACACTGCATTGTTCTATAAGTGTCCATTTTTCTCCACAAGGCAGATAGAGAATGCATCTGGTAACTGGGTCATTTAAAAGTTGATTGTGAGGCTTAATGCTTTGTATAAGTAGCCAAGTAATTTTATTTGTAAACATAGCAAACATAAAGTGCAAAGTCCATGAGAGGATTTTGCATTTACGATAGATTACTTTGCGTTTTTGGGGGTTGACTTGTGCATGGATACTCTATGCCAGTTTAGCCAACCATCTGAGAAGTGATACAAGTAACCCCAACATCCCCATCCCATTCCCCACCTTCTTGCAATTCCCTTCTTGGTTCCGTATCACACAACGCCTCAATACGTCATCGAAACTTCAAGGAAACTCACCTGTAGGCAGTGAAATTTAGAGGATTTGAAAAGTAGGCCAATGTCGACATTTCTAATAGACTTACTGTACTTTAAAACATAAAAACGCGTATGCTTACGTTGTATTTTGTTTCGCAGGCGGTATCATGAAGACTTTGTTAGAACTGTGAACATTGTAAGCCACAACCTGGTAGTTCCGGCTGCGCAGCCTAAAAATTCTTAACGAAACAGACGAGTTATTAAGATCGAGTCAACATGGCAGACAACAGCATGGAGCTACAGACTTTGAACAACAACGATAACAAAACACCATTTTCAATAGAGGAGGTATGTCAAAACGTATTTAATTTCAATGTAGGAATCAAAAAGATTACGTAATTCTAGAAGTGCGCGGGCTATTACTTGCTCAAGCATTTAACTACCCTGCGCCGCACCCCCATAACCAGTGGTTGAACCGTGATTGAACACCTGCAAATGTGCGACTCCATTCAGAAACATAACTTAATGGATGAGAAATGTAAACTGTTATTTATACATTTTACTCAAGCTATATTCAATTATATTAAATCGTAGTTGTGTAGGTATGGACAGGAAAACTCGTGCTGTATGTAAATTATGATATTGATATTTGGCTTCGGCCATTGTTTTATAATTGTATTTATTTAGTGACTTCCACTAAATAAAACGTGTTATTTTTGTCTCAGAGATTCAACCATGAACAGTGTTTAGGTATTGCGGGTCTTTTGTAATGCGCGTCGGTCTGCATGTATGCATTATTTCGAATATAGGTTTTCACCCGGGTTATTTTTGTTTTAGGAGGTAACCGGTAATGGAGGGCAACCGTACAGCACACAAAGAGGGTCCAATTCTTCACAAGAGGGGTTATCTCTTATTTCCAGACAGGTATTCAAAGTCCCTATATGAAGTCCTTTGAACTTGAAGGCTATAACTCATGAAACATTAAAGTAGTCTTGAGCCAGTGTGATGCTAAGTGTTAAACATGTAGGCTACTTTTAATGCATAACAAACCATGCATGACCCCTAACTGGTAAATTCTGAAAGAAAAAAAAATTCAGTATGGTTTACCATGCAATGCAAAACAAAAATAACTGGCCCAATGAAGATTAAGTGAATATTGTGTTACAAAATGTAAAGATTTGACAGATTAGCAACCAAAGTGAAATGTAATAGTGTTCAAGATGTGTTGGTTGCACTAGTCTGTCACGATCATGTACAGCTACTTACATTTCTCAGTCATTAGGTCAATGAGTAGGCCTAAAACTGTCTGATAAAGGGAGCATAATGCCAAATTGAGCAACATCTGGTCCACTGTCTGTTTGAGCGTTTTGTTTAGTCACAGGATAGTCACCCTATCTTCAGACCATAGACTCATGTTTACGGTCAAAGAAAAAGGCTCGCAAGTCTGTGGAAAATGACATATGTCTGTGGTTTGTCATCAGGGTGTTAATGGGGAAAATGCAACAGAGGAAGTTGTGAACAGGTCTAGTGAGGAAAAGAAGGTTTGAAACTTTTCACTCACACTTTATTTTTTACTGTCTATATATATATTTTTGTCATTTATTTCCAAATTCTGAATATGTTGTGTACCCTTGCTGTAATTTATTTATTATATTTCAAAAAATTATGACCAGTGCTGATATACCACACAGGAAAAGTTTGTTTCTGTTTCCATTTGATAACCAGTAGAGGCTACACTTTGCATGTGTATGCTTGCGTTGCACTTTGCGACACTTTGCAAGTGCATGCTTGTCTGACTCCCTCTCTGTTTCATCAAGTAATTTGCCCACTGTTCAGCCATACTTAATTTCCGTGATTTTTCAGAAGTTAAAACATATTTTGACTAAAGGCTGTGCTTTGTTTCTAGATGACCACTTTGGTACTGATTGCGAAAGAATTAAATAAGCCGGTCTACAGGAAGGTCACGCTATGGATGGTAATCGTCGCCATCTTCGTGGTGATTCTCATTGTGATTGCTGTCTCACTGGTGTTGTGTTCAGGTACCTATAAGGGCGTATATTATGCCCCTTAATTACCCCCAATAATGATAGCCCATCAATATAAACCCCCAATTAATAGCACATACCAAATTAAAATAGATGTGCAATTTGTAGTGCACACATCGGGCTTGTGGTTTTGTTTTACCTGCTAAATCACAAAGAATAATTTTCTTCTCCGTGTAGACCCCCTGAAATGTTATAATGTGTTAATGGTTGAGCTCAGATTACATTTGTATTGGAAGGGCCGCATCTAACAAGCGTAGCATAGTTAGAAAACTGCTGCGTGTAACAAGCTAAAAACTGTGGCAGTGCCTACTGTTCACCCCCAAGAAACCTGTTACTCACAAAATATGTATGAATGTCCTCAAAATTATTATGTTAAGGTTGTCTTGACCTATCATTCATGACCTGTTTTTATTTTCAGGCTATGTTACTGAATTCCATTCGTTTCATTGTCAGCTAGAGACCAGATCCAATTTACGTAATGTATAGGCTTCGTTCAAACGTTTGCTGTAACGTTAATATTATTCCTAGATGTATTGCAGTGCAGGTAACCAATGCTTTCATTTACCATCTCGTTATTTACTACTGCAAACAGCAGACATTGTTAAGGAAATACCAGCAAAGGTCAGTGGCTTATTTACATCCAATCTTTAGTCTGTTTACTTGTTGCTCCTTGTAATACCGTTGTCTTCATCTAAAGCAGAATGAAGCCATGTGTGCACCTTTTATTAATAATAATAATAATAATAATAATGATAATAATAATAATGATGATGATAAACTTTTATTTATATAGCACCTTTCAAAAATAAGGTTACAAGAGGCTTGGCTTAGAAGGTTCAAGGCTTCCCTCAACAATGTAGGCCTACAAAAAGTAGACATAACCATGTTGCTGTCACATAGACTACAGACAAGACAATTTGGACTCCCTTACTAAAAAGTCAATAGCTTATGCCAGAAATGCATTAAATTGCATTGTGTAATAGGTGACAGAGAGAGCCATGCTCACTTGTTGAAGTACAGTAGAAATGAGGAACTCAGAAATATTGAGAACAGTTTAAAAATTCATTCACATGTTAGTCCTGATTTGAACTTTTAGAAGTTGGTATTTTAGAGCTGATAGAGCAAAAATAAATGAGAACTCAGAATGTGTGGGTTGTGGTGGTGTGTCTAGCACAAACCTACGTCCTTGCAGGTACCCTATTTTAATGACTCTGGGTTGACAAAACACCTGAACAAAAGTCTTTCTTTCCCTTTGGGTTGTATCACCAAGCTGGCAATCTTTTGGAATGGTTTAGCTGTAATGCTTCCCCCAAGCCTCTAGAAGGCAGGGCCACTCTTTTGTCTGCCAAGTGCTAATGCACTAGTTGCTTGTTAACCTGGCTCATATTCCTTCGCATATATACAATCCCATTTTACATGTGATCAAATATGTTGGCATGACCAAGAACATACTATAAGTTCTTATAAGTCATATGATCGTAATTGATTTAAGATTCTCTATTTCATATTCTTTGTTGTTGTGACAGTGATCCATGAGGACGTGGATGATAAATATGACCCTGCTTCATTTATAATCCCTCGGTGCTTCAATGGAAGCTTTCAACTAACCAATCAGGTGTTCACGACGGAGCCTCTCTCACCGTCATCCAATCAGAGTCTATCCAGTGAACTTCAGACAAAGGTCAGTCTCAAGCCAATTGTGTATACACTATTCATCGTATCCAAATATTACTTTTATTAATCCAACCATATTGTCTGTTTTATTGTCAATGACAAGCTTTCAAATAGCTTTTCTAAGCTGGAAAAAAAATGTAAGTTGAATTGCTTGCAGTGTACTTTCCAAATTGTTTCATGTTCCACTTTACTTGTTGCTTCTGTTACTGCAACTGTTGTAGGGTGACCTTAGGCAGCCACAAGTTTGTTAATGGGATATAAACGGTTTGAACATAATTTGAACATGGATTACATATTAACATGGAAAAGGATGTGGTTTACCCAAAGTGAGAGTTGACTATTTACCTAAGGATACAAGCAGTCTAGAGAGTGTTTGACAAGGGACTGAAGTAGGTCAGTAAATCACTGCTGAAGTCCCTCACTATACTCTCTTATGCCCCGCCCAGCTTTCGGATATTTTCAGGTCCTCTCCCGCCCTTGGACGCTACTTCTCCCAGGCTCAAATCTATGTTTTCAGGTAAAATTGAAATAGAGCAAATGCAAATAGTTGTGTTGCTGTGGATTTTGTAACACAATGGTTGATTATTGGTTATAAAAGGGCAGTAATTATACATTTTTATTGAAAATAGCTTGAAATTATGCAGCTCCATTTACTTTTTATTTTGTTTAACTCTTTTTAACAAATATATTTTTAAAAAATCAGTAAGGCCTTTCAAAGAGGACAATCTGCTCAAGTTCACGAGCTTGCACCCCCTATAGCACGTTGATTAGAATGACAACACTAAACATGTTTAACCTGCCTTATTTAAAGCCTAAAGACTTGTAAGCTAAATGCTAAAATACTGACAGACTTAAAGCTATTGGCTAGAAGTTTAAACTGCTAAATGCTAATTGTTAAATGCTGGTCTAAAGGCTAGTTGATTAAAGGATATTAGATTAAAGGCGAAAGGCCAAATGCTAGTACGCTAAAGGTTAAGTGCGAGTAGGCTAAAGGCCTTCTAACTCTCCTTGTGGTTCTTTTGTCAGAAACGGCTCGACGGTGGCCAAATACCGGCTGCGTTTCCAGATACCTGTTGACGACACCGAGCTGGAGCACTACACCTTGAGTCGAGAGCTGGTGTACAACGTTTTTAGACAAAACCTCTACGACCAGGAGACAGACCCCCCACAGCCCCTCTATCTCGACCCGGCCTCCCTGGGGATGAGTAACAGGCAGGAGTGTTTCATTTGAACATTTTACACAGTTATTTTTGGGGTTTATTTTTGTGAGAACTAGAGTAAGGGGCCTCGGTCTGTGGCCTTGATCTAGCAAACATGTAAACCAGTCAAGTAATAAGGAAACTATCGACAGACAGTTCGATAGTACACTATACACTGTATTGGCTGGGATATGTTGTGGGGTTTTCTTGGTAACTATAGACTAGACTAAGACTTGAGCTTTTGTCAGGTGTTTTAGGATTGCCATGTTTTTTTATTTTATTTTAACTGCACTGTGTGATAGTTGTTTTAAATGTTCTGTTGTGAAGTGCAATGTGTTGGCTTGCTAGGAGATGCAAATTATATAGGATGATATGTAATACATACATATTGTACTGTTTGTTTTTAAAAGGTATGAACACATTTATAAAATTCCTTAAAGTTTCAATGTAGTGGATACCTACAGTATATATAGGCAAACTTTCTACCAGTCTAGTGTTTCTGTTTGACCAATAGGGGGTGTAAGTTCCATATGAGCCAAAAATGAGTGACATTAGACATCTCAGGTCTAGTTTTGAAACTAAACAATCTCCTATTGTTTGTTACTTTTACTGTACTATTGCTTGGTACAAACTATTGCGTCTGTACACACAGCATGTTTGTGTCACCTTAAATTCCTCGATCTCCGCTACTCTGATACCATTAATCCAATCTTTTAATCTGGCTGGTTGTAGCAAATCTCTGGCAACTACAGTTTGGTGCCAGTGTTGGGTGAAAATCTGCCTCCTAAATAAGATCTAGTAAGCATGTATCTATAAAAAGCTACATAATAATATTTTAAAGGTAATATCCAATTGTCTGGTCCAAAGAAATCTACTGTCTAATTGAATTCCCTTAATTGGCTGTTTTCTAATGGATTTTCGTTCAGAGTAACGTGGATAAATGACCTTAGAGTCATTCTTCTCAAATAACCTTAGAATTAAAAAATTTGAAAAAGAAAGTTATGTTCCTTTAAAAAAACTTTTTTACCTTGTATTATGTTTTTCCTTGTGTGAAGAACCTTAAAAAACATACTGTACATAGTGTATTCAAGTGTGACATAAAGAAAGAAAAGGTAGAGAAACTTTAGGTGCTACTGCTGTAATGTATGGGTTGCTCAGGCACTGGGTCAAGTACCATAAGGATGAAACCATCCAGTGGAGGTTATATACTCTATCAGAAATATAGTTATGTCTGAATGGCCCTATTTTTCTCAATCATGTATCTTGTTTTTCTCTGTCTGAGTATGACATTTCGTTGGAATCTTTCTTGTTGAAGTTTATATACAATACTCTTATTTAGATAATTATGTAAATCTATTAACTTTTCATAAAAATGTAAACGTCCGTTCCTATTATAATTGGTGTTCAGAACCATTGACCAGCAGTTTTCTTATGTAAAACTATTACTTAACACAGCATAGATAAAGATTCCAGGAAGTTGTAACAACAACAGACTACGCTGCATGCTTTCTTATTGTAATACTGTGCTTTTAGCTTGGGGTTTATAGAGAATATTCAGAAGGTTTGAATTTATATGTATGCCCCTTTTGTAAGAAGTATCTGATGAGTTTAAGTTGTTTTCTATAGCCCTTTAATCCGGTTTTACAACCCCATTAATTATTAAAAAGTAGATTTACTATAACAGGACTGCTCAACTTTGATAGCCTGGTTGAATTAACACATCTCGGACATATGGACGCATGTTTCATGAATATGATCCCACTGGTAAGGTGCAGGTCACACACTGAAGCCAATTAGAGGTCAATCACTCCTAGTTAGGCTAACCAAGGGTCACTGGAGCTTGATTAACCATTGTTTGTGTTTTACAGGGCTGAATACTTTTATACATAAAAAGTTTGGATTTTTTGTTTGTAACTTAAAATGTTTTTTTACGAGTATGATTAACTGTCTATGTACCGTTTGCTTAAAACTGTACAACAATGTATTTATTTTGGGGGTCTATGCTACATTATCTTTTTTATTTTATCTGGACTTATTTTGTATTTGTAAACAATGATGTTGTTGAATAATGTTTTGAATGTGTAGCATCTCAGGTTTTAAACTTTTAAATTCATTACACTCAATGTGTGCCTTTTTTTGTTAATTAAAAAAAATAAAAATGTGTTACTTTACTATATTTATCCGTAGCGTGTAACACCTATTGAAAAGTTATAAAGGGAATGTCTATTCTGGGTACAAAATCCCCAAGCTTCTTTGAATTTCCCCCAACATAGAGGATGCCAAAGGCCATAAGTCAATTACAGCGGGTTTTCCCTTAACTGTCAGGAAAGCCTTATTGAAGATGGCTGTGTGTTGCCCAGGGGGAAAATAATCTAAACATGTTGTATAAGCATAAGACGTGTGTCTGTATGCATTAGATGCAAGGTTGATACATTCCTGTAGGTATTTTATACAACTGGGTGGCTGTGTGCTTTGGGTGCCATTGAGGTAGAAAAGCGCTATATAAATGCAGTCCATTTATCATTGAGCTGAAGACCTTAATGTACATATAGAAGTACTGGGTCTATGACAACAATTGACTTTTTGGGCTCAAAGATTCTACTGAACTAGTTCATCTTCCTTTTCAGAGGACTTGTAAAGTTCAGCCTGACTGCCTGGCTACGTAGTGTTGATGTCATGCCTGTTGTTTGCTACCTGGCTGGAACGGTTCATAGTAGCTGTAGGCCAACCTCACTACCGACTCTCTCGCCTCCGCACTAGACTACCGTCTTAAGATGTCCTGCAGTTTCTTGGAAGCGTTCGGTTTTATCCCATTAAAGAGTTATCGCTTTAGTTGGCCATAGGTCTCACAAGATTAACCCAGGAGTCAGTGCATCAAGTCTCAGCCAGTAGTAGTGTTGAGTCGCACTTCAAGCACCACCAACACCTGCTCTTCTTCCGTTCCGTGCTCTGCATCGACTTCGCTGCCAGCTCTTGGCAGGCCTTTTTGTGGACAGGCGGACACTTCTCTTCCCCCGGGTGGCAGAAGCACCATACATTTTCCGGAGGAGAAATGGGTGCCCACGGCTCAAACATGGACGACATCCTGGCTGAAGACATGCATCACTGGTACAATAAGTTCATGAAGGAGTCTCCCTCAGGCCTCATCACTTTGTTTGAGCTGAAGGCCATGCTGGAGATGAAGGGTATGACCGACGAGGCAGGCAGCTACGTGGACCAGGTCTTCTTCACTTTTGACATGGATGGGGTGAGAAATGCTGTTGTTATTCATTTTTTTATGTACACCCCTCCCTTTATGGAAGAAACACGGTTGCAGCTGTGCGTGAGCATGCCCAATGCGTACTACAGTATGTGTGTTATGTTAATAGAAAAGGCCACAATGTGTGAGTGTGTGTGTGTGTGTGTGTGTGTGTATATATATATATATATATATATATATATATATATATATATATATATATATATATAACATAAAATATACGTATATCATATTATTATTTTTGTATAATATAAAAAAAAATATTATATATGTATTTTTTTCCTTTCAAAGTGCATTACATACTGGACATAACATTTATAGATTTAAATTAGATTTTCATTTAAACGTTAAACACAATTTTAATATTTAAATGTAATGTCCAGTATGTAATGCACTTTGAAAGGGAAAAAAATACAATCTGAATGTTTAATATCATAAACCATGCCTATGTTGAATGATCACAAAACCGAGTACAGTTAAAGTAAGGTGTAAATAGTGGAGGCAGTTAAATCCTTTTTTTAACCTTTTGATATTGAAGCTTGACATCCTCCTACCAGTGCCCTGACCAGTCACTGCCAATTCAACTGGAGTCGGTCTGTGTGTCCTGTGTGTGAGCAAGTCTGTCGCAAATTGGCTGCCGTAGTATCACTCAGACAGAGTGTTGTGTTTGATAGCTGTCAGTCCATTCGTTGTTTGTTCTGTGTAATTAATTGGCAACCAATTTGTGTAAAGCGCTTTGAGTTTTGAGAAAAGCGCTAAAACTAAATACAATAATATATTGTCATTGTTATTATGACATTTAAGGGAAGAGAGATGTGACATTAGCATCCATTTTGCATAATATAGCATGTTAAGAAGATGCATGAGTACTAGTGACCCATTCTAAATTATACCTAAATGGCTCTAAATTGTTTGTTTATTCATTTCGCAGGATGGCTATATAGATTTTGTAGAATACATTGCGGCAGTAAGTCTATTACTGAAAGGAGAAATCAACCAGAAACTGAAGTGGTATTTCAAACTCTTTGATCAAGATGGGAATGGAAAGATTGACAAGGATGAAATGGAGACAATATTCAAGGTATGTTGACAGGGCTGCAATGTCCAGGCTTAGGCCGTTCTCCAAACAGACCACTACCCTGCTGAGCTTATCTCTCCAAGGGATCAAAAGGTTTAAATAGCCATGAACTAGACATAACGGTTAATCTACAGGTCCCCTGATCTAATCCCAGTCTAATTATATCCTCACTATGTCTCAGTTTGCTCTCTTGCCTACATTAGTGTGTAGCATCAGGACAAACACTGTGATGATCTAGAATTAACTGGTTTGATTTGACATGCTCAAAATAAATAAATAGAATCACTGACTTTGGCTGTTCTGTGGCTTCTTGCCAAGTGAGAAAGATAAGATGGAAGAGAGAAAGATGAAAATGTGTTTAAAATCTCACGATGAAGGTAGTCCTATACGGACAAAGAGCCAGTGAAAAAGTGTATATGTATATTGCCATACTTAATGCACTGCATTTCAATTAATAAAGTAAGAAAGCAATATTTGAGCAACATTTATTTGTTTCATAAAGACAATGGATTGCAGATGTCTGACCTAAACTCCATTATTTTCTTTCAGGCCATACAGGATATCACAAGGAGTTATGAAATTCCACCAGAGGATATTGTGACTCTCGTATACGAGAAGATCGACGTCAATGGAGAAGGTAAATATCATCAAATCACGCCTCTAGCAATTTCCCCAATACATTGTATACAAAGGCAGTACAGTTTCAGGGCGTATAATCTAAAAACATTAGCAAGAGATCCAATGGCAAAGTACTTAAAGTTTCTATAATGCTATGGCTTTTCTTGAATGGAAATGATTGACTCCTGCAGTTGTATACATTTGTGTGGAAGATACATTACAATGTGTAAATACATATACGCCCCAATTAGCAGCTTTGAGGAACGGAATCTTTCCATGTGTTCATACTGTGTTAACTCTCCTAGGGGAGCTCACGCTGGAGGAGTTCATAGAAGGAGCCAAGGATCACCCGGACATCATGGAGATGCTTACCAAGATGATGGATCTCACCAACGTGCTGGAGATCATTGTCAATGGTCAGAAGAAGCATGAATAATGGATCCACGTTTTTGAATCATTTGGACTTTGGAAAGGATTCTCACAAGGACTGTTTCATGTTTGAGAAACGTGGAAAGGTGTATGTGAACGTCATGCAATAAGAAAGAAAGTGCTGGATATATATAGCAAAGTTGCACCTGTCAATCGGCAATGGCTGAATGGAATTTGGATGGAGAAAAAGTCCTCTTCTCCAAAAACTGCTCGCCTATTCTTTGTCTCTCTTTTTGCTTGCTTGTTGCGCTTTGAGATTGTTCTTACTATGTAAAGCGCACTTGATTAAAATGTATTATTATTTATAATATGGGTGAGGAGAGAAAGGAAGATCCATAATCTACATTGTGCTTGCGCTCTCTGATGTGGTACTCTTTGGCCCTTTACTTAAAACACTCAGTATTACTGTAGAATAGAAGGTATGTTCATCTTCACCATCAAAGCTCCCATAGAACCCGTTGTTCAGATTGAAAAGGCACATGGGGGTTGTGGTAATTAGTCATGTGATTAGTAATATGTTATTGATTGGCTTGTTGTTATGTCTTTGGGATTTAAGGAAATGCAAGTCTGAAAGTACAGGCATGTGGTGACAGGCTTGGCAGTGTTCTTTACATTAGTGTTACATTTCTGGTAGACACTACAATTACTGTACTCCGAATCAAATATACTTTAATCAAAATATATACGTAATTTCTTAGGCTCACTTGACGTCTCTTCAAAGTTGTTTTTTGTAACAATTCTCTCTTGTTTACCAAATGTGGACATGAAGTGAATGAAAGGAGTAAGTTATATCTGAGTGACTGGTGTGCTTTTAATTGCATACCTAAAGAACTTTTAAAAGGCATTATGTGTACGTTGTTTACTGTTTGTCTGTTTTATTCCAACATGTATTTGGTTTGCCTTAACTGTCAATAAAACCTTTTTCTATCTTTCATTGAGTTCTTTAACATGCAGTACAGTACACACACTTGTGTAATCATTTTGAGAAACTCGCCTTTGTACTGTAAATAACATTCAAAAGACGGTAGAACATACACCAACCACCACAGTCATCTTACTTAAAACCGACTTACCAAAACAGCTTAACATATAAATAGTTTGACAGCTCCCAGGATAAACTATTAGTTAATCCTGAATTAAATTAATCATTGACCTTTTTTAATCTCTATCAAATAATCCTACACCATTTTCCTAAACCATGAAGGATCATGAGATCATGAGGCCTCTTTCAAGTGTTCAATAGTTATCAGTAATGTGTTTGTGTCTAATTTAGCAACAATAGTCTTGTTTCCCGACAATGCCAGTAGGTTCTTGCTGAACATTTGGATAATGATTTGTGAAAGCAAGTAGCAAGATAGTCAGCATTTGTGTCATGACAGCTTATGAAACTCCAGAGGGTCAAAGGGCACAATCCAATGTTGAAATATATAAAACAAATATCCAAGTAGGCACATGTCCCCTTGAGCTTCCATAAACATATGAGATTAAAAAACAAAAGGTTTCAATAAAGTTATCAGTTCTTCAACCACTTAGGACAGCTTTCCCATACAAAAGTAATTTATTGCTAGGCATAATTTGTTTTCATACACCATAAAAACATGGTTTTATTCCCTGAGACATCAGAACGTGTGGGTGAAATGGCATAACATTGACTTGGGGGATCTTCTAAAAATGTAAACTGCATACGAAGTTTTTTTGATGCATTATTGCATAAATTTTTAGCATACTTTCTATTTCTTTTTGGAGATAAAATTGCAACAGAAAAGATAACAGCTGTTTACACTCAGCTGAACGACAGTGACCTTGTCCTTTAAACACACAGGGTTTGAGACAGACTAAAGTATTATATTTATCTAGATTTATACATCTTGAAAGGTCATTGTCAAAGGTTCATAAGGTTTTCTACCCAAAACCCAATACAATGTCAAATACATTTGCCATGAGACTAATTATCATTAGATAAATGTGCCACAGTCTTTATTACAAATGCATTGTTTAAAGCACAAGGCACACACTTAATTTAATGCATGTTTTAAATTTACTTCAATAAAGTGTTTATAAAAACTGACAGAAAACTGAAGCTTGTGAAAATTAAACAATCAGTGACCATGACACATTATTGAGGACAGAGTTCCACCAAAATGTATCGGACCACGCTCTTACATAACTCCTGTGGTCTGCCCAACTCAGGTTCACCACTATAAAAACCCCATGTCTCCTCTCTTACTCTTGCACTGCACACAGGCTCCCTGCCACACTACCACCAGCTTTACCAGCGTCGCCAGGAGCAGCCAAACCAACGCCAGCGTGAAACATGCAGTCAGCCGATGCCAAGTACAAACGGAGCTGCCTCCTCCTGGCTCTGAGGAAATATAGCAACGCCGTTCACAGCATGGAGGAGACCATCCTCCTCCCCAGCCTTCTACGAGACGTGTCGACCGACGACAAGGAGTGGGACTGTGAGGCGGCTGACGGCTCCATCAAAGACCTCTATGACACCTATCTGATGCTGAAGGCCACGAGGAACACGGTAGAGAGCGGCCTTTTTCCACTGGAAGGTCGCCAGGCCAATGCTAACGCTGCCCTGCACAAGACTATGGAGCGCCTCATGGAAGACGACCCCGAAACCCTCTTCAACTTCCACCTAAGGGGTCTTTTCTCAGTCATGGGCCTACTCACCAACAAGTCTCAGAATGTGACTGATAAATACATTGATATTATCGGAGTGCCATATTAGGCCATACATATTGTGACTCACAGAAAAGCTGAAACAAAGAATACCTGAGAACCTTCACTGTTGTCACTATTTACGTCAAAAACCTTATGCAGTAACTTGCTACAATTTAATAAAAAGAGCATTCCCAAAGTGGACAATGTTATTTGTCTAAAATATGTCAGGTTAAGCACCTTTGGCACTCTATATCAATAATAAGACCATAGCAAACAATTTACATGAAAAAAACATTGTTTATGCAAGATTATGTTGCATATAAGACTGGAAATGTTTATGATCAAAATCAAATAAAAGTACATTATCATTTATATGTTTTATTTTCGAGTTAAAATGGTCATCCATGACTGCTGCTGTTCGTAAAATGTCCGAACTTCACTAAAGGGAATAAGTCAGTACAAAAAAAGAGTAAACTAATTTGGTTAAACTTTTTATTATATACAAGACTGTAGATTGCAGACACTATGTGACCAAACACCCATTGAAGAAGAAAAAAAAACGATTGCAGAGATTGATCAGAATCAGTTAGCTGTAAAGTCTCTGCTGCGAACAGTCAACAGTCAACGCACAGGGTGGAAAGCCTCTGTGATTTCAGCAAAGGTCTTCTTTTCTGTAAAATACAAGTACACACAATTCTTATTGGTAGGATAGACTGCTATTTCCCTCCAAGAGATCATGTTTTCAGGTGCAGTTGGTTTAGCAAAAACAGTTTTTACAGGTTTTTTTACATTCGATAACAAGCGTTGACCTATACTTCGCATACTTTTTCAAAAATCTTAACACAGCAACACACCTACATGACACAATTAGCCAAATACCAAACGTTCTGCTCAAAACCACATTCTGTTCATTAAATAAAGAAAATTTTTTGAAACATTATATTTCATCTTTTAGTTCTACCTGCATACAGTAGACAGTATGAATTTTGAAGTTTTTAATAATTCAATTTCCTTTTACTGTGAACATCTTCACATGTTTGAGTGTTGAATGTGTGCAGTTTTGGCACATACTAACAAACAGTTAATGAGTCCTCTTCACGCTATAGAATGTAGGCCTACTGTAAAAAAAAAAGACAGATTTGCTATTGTAAAAACATTATTAGCAACATGCAATTGCTGCCAGTGAGCAACAAAAAGGTTCTTAAGAGGAACAAAAATACACATACATTTATGTATTTGCATTGAGATCGGTAACCTATACAGTCACTGTCAGACAAAGCAACAGTAATGCTAGAAGAAGTGTGAAATGCATTACTTATCTGTGACGTAGTTTGTTGAAAACTCTTGATAATGGAAGCCGCGGTTGACTGTCTAATATTACTGTAGGCTGGACTCTGTCACTAGCCTCTCTCAGTGATATACCATGGTTTACTGTATTACATGGTCTATGTTGGTGGCTCTTACAGTATTACATCAGGGACACCAGCTCTTACTATCCATTTACACCACCACACATTCTTACTCCTCTCCCCTACTTCTCCTTCTCCATTGTCCTGTTCCAACTTCTCCTCTGCCTGGTCCAGCTACTCCTCTCCCTGGTCCTCTCCCTCATCCCATTGTTCCTCTCCCTTGTCCAGACATTATTTTTCCATCACCTCGCCTCTGTGTTGTTCTGTATCCACATTGAATAAATAATATCCAAAAAGTCCCCTTTGTACTGTGTATGTCCATGTCATTGAAATAACTTTAGTAACCTGACTATGTATTTGATTGAAATTTGAACTTACATGTGGTTGGTTTACTCACACACAACTTACAGTAAATCAGCTATTTTCCAATGTTCAATTATATGTTCATTCCAATTTGCTTATCGGATGTTTCAATATAGCTTTTGAACAGATGTTGTTACAGAAGTACAGGATGTATACTGTATTTAAGGTGCTTTCATTTCTGGCACGCTGTGTGAAATAATTTGTAAATAAGTCAATAAAAATCCATAATTTTGGTATTGGGTTAACTTGTAAAGAATATGTAAGAATTTTAGAAACTTGTTAATTGATTGTATATTCTGTGAAAACAACACGTATTGTGCTAATGGTATAGTCCACAAAGATGGATGTTGTGCTTATTGTGTTTAGAGTTGTGAAAATGTGACTACAGATTGGACAAAAGTATGTTAGCGATTGAAAAAAAAGCTAACACACTGGATAGTAAACATGTGGACACATTTTTCAAACTTATGACATTGGTTAAAGATGACTCTTGCTGTGGGTTCAGACTCTCAGAGGAATTTGGTTATCTACCGGCTTCTTCTATATAAAATACATTTTCTGGGAGCTTTAATGCCCTGGTAAAAAATATCAAGTTTTTTTCCGTTTCTTTTAAGCAACTGCAACCCTTAAACTATTTAATTTGTTGAGTGTTTTCGTCACCACTGTTTCAGACAAGCCCTATAGCTCGGAGGTGCAAAATCTGGAACATAATACATGCCTCATATTTTCTTTACCTTTATCTGGAAAATAGTCTGGGTGGAGTTTCACATACTCGTTCATGTCTCTGTCCAATCTGGCATAAGTGTAGTTCTCGTATTTTGTGACATGGTATCCAATAAACCAACCAATAGATGCAAGCAGAATTTGCCGATGAACACCTGTAGAAGAAAGGGGGAAATAGTGTATTGGTCAGTACAACTAACTAACAGCTAATGATAACACAGCTGCATGTCAGTGGCAGAATGTCAAGCACCAATGCAATTTCAGCTGACAACTGGCTGGCCAAGTTACAATTTACAAGGTGTACAAGCAAAGACAATTTATTGCTATTTTGCTATAGAAATGACACATTATCACAATAAATTCGTGAATAGACATTAGTGTAAATATGTAGATAAAATCATAGTGCAAGCTTACTTGCCACTTGCCAGGCTAGCTGCAGTACAGGAAGCTAACGTTAGATTGGGGATATTAGCTGAAATGCTAGCTAGCAAGCTAACCTGATTTCAGCGGAGGCCGGCGGCATAATGTATTATGAAGCATTGCTGTGCACCATCCCATGGCACCCAGCCACACAGAGTTTCTGTTCACAATTCCTGGAGGAGGAAGAACCTTTCCCTCATCTGGTATCAACCCCATTTCGGCAATGTCAGTGATTATTTGATAGCAAAATGGCTATCACCTCTCAAAGGAAGCCAAGGGCACAGTGTAGCACCACAAAAGCCGGTTAGGAGAACTCAGTTATTACCGTTCCGTTTCACATTAGTTCCTGCCCACTTATTGTAAACCCAAGTTAGCGTCGTGCAGTAGGCCTACCTGGTTCGTTAACTGAAATACATTAAAAAAAAAAAAGATATGAGTTGAATGAACATATTTGCAATATAATTATTATTTTTGACCAGTGTTGTTAGCTAATTTGGCACGATTGCGATTGTCACTAAAATACAACCAACCACCAGTATGGCGTTATATTTGTGCCAGAATCGATCTGTCAATTCAAAGTGAAATTCATCGTCACGCAAATAATAATGAACCTCGAGCAAAGTAAAATCTATTTTGTAGTCAATAAAAGTCCTGTAACAACGCTATCTACCAGTAGATGGGGGTGTTAGTGTGGATTCTGTCATTGCAAGGGATACTTCACCGATTTTCTACAATGACGTTGTTTCGGCAAAAAAAATGTAGGCATAAGTGTAGGCCTATTGAACAAGTTCGGGTCATAGGATCAATGTAAGTGAAATCCACCTATCTTCCGTGCACCAGCATTTACATGGTTAAACACCCCAATGCCCATAAATTGCGCGAATCAAACTCAGAACCAGAAAAGCCGGTCCTATTGGCGAGAATTGTCCAACGAGTTCGGGTAACTGCGCCTTGGAGTAAGAGGCGTGTGGGGAGCAACGGGAGATAGGGCGCAGAAGAAGGCGGTTCGGGCGCAATAGGTGATTGGTCGGGCGCAGCAGTAGGCGATACAGGCGCACTCAGTGATTGGCCGGGTGTTAGATTGGAATATGACGTCATGGCTTCGTAGTGCATTTTCATCGATTCGTTTTTAGCTGGACCCGAATTGTCCAATAAAGTATGTCCTAATGACTTAATCTGCTAATGATCTGCTTCCCTTGTCGGTCATGTCGATCGAGGGCTGAATGGTGTCTTGCTTTAAATATTGCTGCCACAAGGAATTGTGGGGCGGCATTTTCTTCTTCCTTTCGTAAAGAATGGTCCAATGTATCCTATGCTAAAGTACACAAGTTAGGAAGCATTGAAGCACCTTTCCTTAGCACGTAGAGAATTCGAACAGCACTTATCATGACTGCCACTCAGATACTTCCGGGTCATTTCACTCAGTTAGGAACCTTCCTAAGAATATGAACATAGCCTACGTGCTTGTTTGAGGAGAGAATAATTAATGAAAATGCACTACAAAGCCGACATTACATGCCAATCAAACACCCGACCAATCAACAAGTCCGCCTGTACCGCCTACTGCTCTGCCCTTACCTCTTTTGCTCCCCACACACCCCTTACTCCAAGGCTACATCCAAATTCTTTATTTTGCTTAGGTTACATAAAATGAAATATCTAAGATATGATTTAAAACTAATTGTTTTCATATCTTAGATGTTGTATGTGTCCTTACATCTCAGGTTTGACATCTATTTTTTTAACCAGGACGTGAAGTTAAGCTACATGTTGTGTTCCTTTCTTTCATAATTTTGTCCCTGTTTCAGAGGTGTGACATACACATGCACTTACTTTCTTCCTTTATATTTTATTTAATTTCTTTATTTAATGCATTTATATTTTGTGACAAACTTTACTACATGAAAAACATGTTGGGAGAGGGTTTTGTGCATATAATGACTTCAGTCCTAGTTGTCACCATTCATTTTAAGAAAGAATGATATCCCTGCATGCAATATTTTGTTTATTAAATAAAATGTGTGCATACTTCACATCCTTATGAGTGTTATTTGGCCAATTCAGAATCGGCTGGCAAGCAAGATAAAATATTTTCTTACATTTTCATTAGCAAAATTATCAGTATTATCATCAAGGAGGTGCACATAGTTGTAAATACTAGTAGTCATAATGCTAGTAGTAGTTGAAAGCCTTAGAAGTGAATGTAGGAGATCTGTACGTCTCCAGTTATCTCCAGCATGTCGATCTGATTGAAGGTCTGGTAGCGATGAAAGAAGTTACACATGTGTTGGCCGTTGACAAACACCTTGAACTTCCTGTTGCCACAACAAATGGACATCTACACAGTGAAAGGCAGAGAGTGTTTGAAGTGGAACACCGTTATGGATCAGAATTTCACAAAATCCCCCAGAATAAATTAACGTGCTGAAAAGAAGGAAAACATGAAAGCAACCTGGTATGTAAACAAAATAAAAATAAATGAAAACGGTTTGGATAGTGTTACACATCACATTTAGGCCTAGATAACATAGATATGATGAAAACAAAAAAATGAACAAAAAAAGGATTTAAAAAGTAATTCCAGATCTAGGCTGTGTAACATAGTTCCATTTAAAGACCTGGAGAATCATTAGGATATTGCTGCTTAAACTGACATTTTGGATACGTGGCTTGTACTACACTTGTTCATTGGGAGGGCTATATGTTGTAGTGTCTGTAAAAAAAAAAAAAAAAAGCCTATCTTGGCCAGGACTCCCTTTCAAAAAAGAAGATTCTTAATCTCAATGGGACCTTCCTGGTTGAATAAAGATTATAAATTAAGAAAATATTTAGTATATGGTAGAAGACAATGACGTTTGCAATTGAAAACATCTTGCTCTTCACAGAGCGCATATTTTCTGTACAATCATCCCCTGTGAATAAACAAAACTTCATTACTACACTATCATCTAAACAGAACAGGAGAATGTGAAACAGCTTGCGGGGTCTTACGTCAAAGTACTGCCCTTCCATAAAAGGGTTAAAGCTCAGCTCCCTCTCCTCCTGGCCCCAGACACCTCCAATCATGCTGTTTCTGATCACTATTCCCTCTCTCAACCGCGGGTGCATGTGGAAGGCTATCTCCTGCGATCCGCTCACCATGAAGTTGATATGCATCCTGTGAGGGGAGCACACACACACACACACACACACACACACACACACACACACAGTCTCGTGAGGAAGTATCCTTTCTCAAAAATGTTTCTAAAAATGCATAGAAAACCACATAATATGAAAATAACTATACACCACATGCCACAACCCCTCTCTCTTTAATTATTCTCTTAATATATTCTCTCTCTGTCACACACACACACACACACACACGCACGCACGCACGCACGCACGCACGCACGCACGCAGCCAACCTGTCTGCTCCGTAAGGCACCATGCCTCGGATGATAATGGTCCTCTTAGAAGACATCCCACCTGGGATCATGTTGGAGAAGGGTACAGGCTACGGAAAATGAAACAAACGGAAGAAAACAGTCAGTCAGTTACGACACTACGTATGTGGAATATCACAAATAAAACCCCACAGGAAGTTCAGCGCACATTCAGCAAGATTACTTTATTTATTCACTTCTGATGCTTTTCAGGCTACATACTGGGAGATAAAAAACAAGGATATAACATGGCTACTTACAGGGTTGTACATTGGTTGGTCACCCATGATCTGAAATGAAGAATATTCACTTAAAAACTAAATCTCGAACTTGTTGTCTTGATGTAAATTTTCAGTCTACTTCTACGAACAACAAAAAGATAAATGCTTTTCATATTGTTTTATACAAAAAATGTATTATGTTGTTTTCTTACCGGGAGGTTACCTCCAGGGTAGCACCCACCTGCCTATAATCATAATAAAAAAAGACAGTATAACTATACATAAGTCAAAGAGCTTGATTATAAAAGGAAATCTGTTAAGATCAAATAGTATTTAATGATGAATGAATATATAAACATTTTGAAGAATGTTTTGGACCAAACATTTTAGATTGTTAAATTGGATCAAACGGAATTTAAACTTAATGTTAGCCATTGTCCTAAAATAGCACATTTCACTTTAAATTGTGAATTTATAATTTTGGAATTAAAATATTTGGGTAATGTTACACCAATTTTACTTTGGTATCTATATGGTGTTATTATTTTTTCTTTTGTATGTTTTACTCAAATTTTATTTGTATGAAATGTGGTGTCGTTATTAAAGCGATATGTAAAAAGAATTAAGAAAAGAGCTAAACGAGGACAGATTATTATTATTATTGTTAAATCAGGTGATATATTGTTTCTGTAGATAAGACAAAACATTCTAAAACAGTTATGATAAGGATTTTTTCACACCACAGTCCCAAACCAGGCCAAACAAGAACCAGAGGGAGGTTGGGTGCAGTTGTATGCGGTTTGTGCCCATACAGGAATGTGAAGACTTTCCCATCCTGCATGCCATATGAGACATGTTGCTTTCACATCCACACTAGGCTGTTACCAGTTCTCAAGACAGACCATTATATTTTGTTATATGTTTATACTTTTACAATGTAGGCTATGGCCTTTTAAGACTAATTTCGCATTCAAATTTGTTTTCCAGTCTATGCTACAGCTGCTGCTAGGTTGAGTTTGAGAAAGAAATGAAAACGCTGAAATGATGGGGACCAGGTCTGGGGCAAGGTAACATTGGTAAAGTTTCAATCAATTCATTAATACGTAAAGACAGCGGTACAGTCTGAGACTGCGGAGTGAAAACGAGGCAAATATAGTATGGGTACGTACCCCCATCCCAACCTATTCCACCTGGATATCCACCCTGCTGGAGAACCAAATACAGTGACAATGAGAAGTGTAGAGAGGAATATTTAGGAATGTGGCAGTTACTTTTGGTTAAATAAAGGTATCATACAAAAAACTAAATCTGCGGACATTTCATATTAAAGACATAAGCTTTGAGGAAAAATCCCATATTTATATATAATGAATCCCAAATTATGATAAAATTCCCCTATAGTGAGAGGACTGATAGTGAAGCTTACCCCCATCCCACCTCCCATTCCTGGAAAGCCACCCTGCCAAAAGAAAACAGAACACTGACTAAACCAACGGATAAGCAATGGCAAGCAAATTATTTACTTAATTTAAAAAATAAGTAATATCAAATTTGGTAGCTGATCTTATGGGGGTTCATCAGAACAAGGTATTTTCATAACATGGCTGGAAAATGTTGTGGACTCCATTTGTACACAGTTACAATTTAATGTTGACTTTATTCTATTTAATTTTAGATTTCACATATTTCAAGTAGCACAGACAGAGTAAATCAACGACTTCAACTTACTCCCATTTCTCCTGTCATGCCTCCTCCCATGCCTCCTCCCATGCCTCCTCCCATGCCTCCTCCCATGCCTCCTCCAACGCATACGCACACTCCCTCACATCCTCCCATGCATCCACCCTTTCCGCCTCCTTGGTAACCACCCTGTGGGACACAAAGAACAGTTACAATTTTGTTCAAGTTCACAAAATCACAAAATAAGTTTTCCATCAACTTTTGTTCAAGTTTACAAAATCACAAAATAAGTTTTCCATCAACTTCAGAAGAAGCAGTGACTCTCTAGTTCTTACCCCCATTCCTCCTTCCATTCCGCCTGGGTATCCCCCCATGCCTCCCTGCAGGACAGAGAACAAGTTACACCTGCAACCAGATACGCTTCAAATCACAGTCATTCATTCCTTCCTTCCTTCCTTCCTTCACCCCCCTCTCATTTGCTTACTTTTTCTTGGTCTCTCACACACAATTTCTCTCTCTCTCCTCTGATCTCTGTTTACTTGTGGTTGGACTGATACACACTCCACCTTACACGCCCAAAGGCCACATGTCTAAAATGAATAGGCAATCACACATGAATTTCCATGAATGCTTTAGCACAGCCATTGCCACCCAAAGCTTCAAACAAAAACTTTTTTTTAAACTTTATTAAAACACACTCCACCTTAAGCACCCAAAGGCACAAAGGCCATTTGTTTATTTAAAAAAAAATGTATACGCAATCACACATGCATTTCCACGAATGCTTTGGCACAGCCGTTGCCACCCAAAGCTTCAGGCAAAAAATTTTTTTTTTAAACTTTATTAAAACTCACTCAATCTCTCTCTCACACACAGGCAAACGCAACACACACACACACACACACACACACACACAGGCAAACCCAACACACACACACACACACACACACACACACAGGCAAACGCAAACACACACACACACACACACACTCACACAAAGGCAAACGCAACACACATACACACACACACACACAAACAACTCACCCCAATGACGTTGATGGTTTGGATGAAGACTTCTCCTTCTATCTGAAGAGCACACACGCGCTGCACAGGAATGCGGTGGGTAAACCTGTGGAGTTCTCGCCCATTGACATTGATCTACATTAAAGGAAAGCATATCAATCTGGGCCTGTATTCACAAAACATCGCAAGAATAAAAGTTGCTCCAAACTTGCTGATTTAAGAGAAACTCGTTTCCACAGCAGGAACTTTCCCTAGAAGACTACGCAAATGAGTCTGTGGACCTATACGCCAGACAACGCAATGGGCAGGCGTTATTATTTGTGAAACACTACAATATCACTAAACATGGAAGAGATTCAAGTTGTGCTTCTGTTGTTCTATTCGCTTTGCAAATGGGGACATGAGTCAATGCTGGAAAAGAGTCGACCAGTAGTAGCAAAGCGAATAACCTTACCTGGTAGCCCTCTTGGGTCACTATGATGACCATCTCGAAGCCCTCTCCATTGTTGAAGGGCATGTGGTGGGTCTTGTGCTCGTGGCCCCAGCACCCGTTCTCAAAGCTGTTGAACACCACCTTGTCCCAGCCGTCGAAACGAGGGTTAACGTGCATGGCGATGTCACTTCCTTCCATCTCACCACACAACAGGTTGAGGTCAAACCTAAATGGGTACAAAAGAAGAAGAAACTTTGTAAAGAAACATATACATATAAAATAATTAAGATGAACTAGATTATAGCTGGCAGACTATTTGGCAGCGACTGGACAGGCCCAATCAAAGACAGCTCCCATTTTAGATAGGATGATACACACGTAGTACAAATGCATGTTTTGTTCTACAGACTAGTGTGCAAACAGTAGGAATGAAATACTAATAAACAAATTAAAGGAAAGAGTACGAGTTTGAAACGTATGTATTTAGTTGATAAAAGGGTTTACCAACTCATGGATAAGCCCATCAACAACACGTCAATTTAAATCCAGTATTTATCGTTTGAATATGACAAAAGGACTTAGTCATAGTTTTTCCTAAAAGAATATAGGTCATCAGCATAATTCATGTTTTCCATGGTACACTGTTGACAGTCTGTCAGCGTGGTGTTTGTTCTGTATGTAAACCAAATGCTTTTTGGGCCAACACATTTGTGGTTTGGAAATACACAGAGGTGGGACAGGCCGCTAATAACGTGTGTGTGTGTGTGTGTGTGTGTGTGTGTGTTCACTATTAATTGTCTCCTTTGATATCCACACATCGCTCTTCACCCACCCTGGCACTTCTGTCTTCTTGTGAAATCGTTACCTAGATTTAAAATGACCTTAATGACTTCAGTACACTATCAGTAATTTCCATAATGAAAACATCATAAATAATCATATATACTGGTAACAGTTGATACTCTTAACTAATTATTAAAAAATAGCAGAGTTCCATAGAAAAGGTTTAGCTTGTCTCATTGTAGTTCTCTGGTGTCACTAGTTTTGGCTGAAAGTCACAGCATGTATGAATCATAATGTAAACACAACACGGTTTCCTGTAAGGTGAGGCAGTCAGAGACCTTTTTCCTGAAACAGTAAAGTCTCACCTTTTCATATGATGAGGAGTGGACCCCTGGATGTAAATAGACATCCCAGGCCTTAGACCTCCATAGATTGGCCCTAGATAAGGGATGCTCTGTAAACCGCACACACACACATAGACACAAACACAAATTTAAATTAAATTGTATGTAACTGTGTGCAATGAGACTGGAAGTCAATTAGGTCCCACATTGCTATATCCCGTTGCTTTTTCCTCAAAAAGTATAAATGTATATTATTCCTTTGGAAATCAACTAACCCACCAAAAGCGTCCATGTGGCTGCGTGACCTGATGCAATTCATACAGTTAGGGAAAATAAAATATTCACTTAGGGGGTCCAGGGACATATTTTTCACCATCTGGGATCCGGTTTGGACATATTTAGATCAACTTAAAACTTTGCCTGACACCCCTTAGCAGTCTTTCTTATGTTAATATATTTAACCATGTAGACCGCCATGTGGGTGATTTGGCAAGAGTAATTGCTTGAACGCTCTTCTCTTTTTGTCTTTGTACGTTTGTATATTTTTATGTATTTATTGTAATGATGATGATTATTATTTTCAATCTGGGTTTGTTCTTTACCCAATATTTGGATATTTATCTTTTACTATTTGTCAATTTGTGTTTATAATAGGGCTCAGATGGGGAATAGTTTGGATACATTGCTAAGATGCACATGCCACTCCAGATGTGATTTTTCTTCTTGGGCTATATATTCATTGTGTATATTTATTGTATTTACCTTGTTTGTCAATGCAGGCATGTGTGCTTATGCGGATGTATGTAAGTGTGTATATATGTATAGGGATTGTGCATTAGGCCTATACACACAGTAGCGGTGGGTACAGCTGAATGAATAAATGTTTTTGTTTTTTTTATTATATATATATATATATATATATATATTTTTTTTTTATTAATAATTTAAAAAAAATCCTTGAGGTGGGTGTCCCTGTTTAGGTGGTGGGAGGGATGGGTGGGTGTCTTTGTGTTGTGTGTGTAGGGAAAAAAAAACAAAAAAACCAGAGATGTCAATCTAGGAAAATGTACATTGTTTTCTGTGTGCTTTTAAACATTTCCAAATAAAAAATGTAAACACAAAAAAACTATGCTCCCGAAAAGTAACTGCTTGTTTATCCAGTATGCTTTACTGAGTGTTTCGATACCTTATTCTTAAATCGACCATTAAATCCACTATTAACTGATAGATAGTTTGACAAAGGCAATGAGGCTCCATAGACCATAATGCATTTCAAGTCTCAAAAGTATAAATGTTATCAAGATGAAACTGCAGCTTTAATCGGTGACGCAAGTTCTGATGTTGGCTATGAACCGTAGGCCTATGTGCTGCATATACAGTGCAGGCCTGAGATCTGTGATGAAATTGGAAGTGTGAAAGACTTCGAAACAAAATGCTCTGATTTGGCAGTGTTTTATTATTATATAAATATATGTTTACTCTAGACTTCGCATATTCTCTACCGGGGTAGGCTTATATTTTTTGTTAGCTGTAACAATGGTAGGCCTAAATTACACTTGCTACGAGGTAGGCTCCTAAAATAGGGCCGCCAAAGTTAACGCAAATAATTTTTACAGTCGTGAATCGGGTGCAATATGTATGGGGTCATTATTGTAGCAAAACTATTTGCAAATGCGTGTGGAGAGTTGTGTATCTGTATCTCAATCCGTGTGTCGTAATCAAGTTTGTAAGTGTAAAAAAAAATATCCGTCTGTATTCAGATTCGCAAGTGTATTGAGAGTTGTATATGTGTTGACAAATCTGTGAATGCGTGCATATATCTGTAAATGTGCAGACAAATCTGTAAATACGTACGTGGATATTAATGGCTAAAGTCTTAAGTATTTTGCTGCAAGAGCTGAAAGTACAGACAAGCAAAAATTACAACTCACGCGAACCCTCTCAATTGGATGTGTTTTTACACGTGACTTTTGCTACACTTCTGCCGTTGCAGAGATCTGCATTCTCGAGATCTGTGAGTCCGTAGCGATTTCTCTGTGTCGAGATCCGTCCGTGTGGCGATTCGTCTGTGTCGCTGTTCGTAGCTGTGTCTCAATAAAAAAGTATGAAACTTGAACGATATGCTAATGGTCGATTGTTTTGCAATTTGTTGCAATATTTCTAGTTATGTTAACGTTTTAAGTTATTGCTCTCGAACGCAGTATTCATTTAGCTAAGTTAAGGTAACGTTATACTTGGGCCACTAATGAAAGTGTAAACCGTTTAATCTCCCAACTATCCAACTTTCCTTGCTTTTTAATAAGTGAGCACGAGAAATTTGATCGACAAATACTAAAGAAATTGTAGAAGAGTTGTGAGGGGCACAAATAACTGGCCATTTTATATTGGCATGGGAAAAGTTATTTTAATAAAAACATTTTGGTTCACACAAAACGTGTCTTTTTCATCAGAAGTGCGTATGATTCAACTGTAAGCCTGAGGGGCTATATGGTTATTTATATCAAAAGTAACAAAAATTATAGGGCCTAACCTAGCAATGCACGGTTTACAGTAAAACCAATAGTGAAGTAGTCTATAGTCACTAGACTGCAACAGCTTTTGATAACGCATATGTAGCCTATAGTGCAAATAATTACATTGTGTAATCAGTAGGCCTAGTGCAGCATATGGCATGATACCTTAACGTGACGTTTAAATGTAACTTCACAAAACCATCTCTTAAGCTAACTAATCATTTTATTCAGTTCGTCAACGTCTATGGACGGATATTTATGGTGGTTCGTTCGCATTTTGGTCTGGTTGTGAAACTGCCCGGCGTAAACCTTTATTTGCCTTTCTTCTATGACTGTGCTCTTCGACACACTACATCCAATCAAAGTTTAAAATTCTGGCGGCTAAAATGGGCCGGTCAATCAGTCCGCGGTCACGTTACGCTATATTGTAGCACACAGTGAGCAATAGTTATTAGTAGCACCCAGTGTAATCAATGGATAAATTTATATTGCATATTGAATTTGAAGGTGTGGCAGTTTAGGGCTTCCATATGAATGCAATAAATCATTTGAAAGTTGTGTTTGAGAATGTAAACTAACTGAATACCCTAATGGAATTAGTTAGAATATCTAAGAGAAAATAACTTGGGAGCGAAACAGCAACACCAGATCTAAACTGCAGCATCGGCAAATGTAACGACTAACGTAGCCTATATTCTATAGCCTAGTTTAAGATGTAGCCTTATTCAAAGCTTATTTACCGGCTCATGTGACATTATTATAAACGCGTTTATCGGATGTTACATGTCGAAGTGCAGTTCGGGAGTCACAGAAATTTCTACTGAGACACAGACGCACAGATCTCGAGAATGCAAATCTCTGCAACGGCAGAAGTGCAGCAAAAGTCACGTGTAAAAACACATCCAATTGAGAGGGTTCGCGTGAGTTGTAATTAATGCTTGTCTGTATTTTCAGCTCTTGCAGCAAAATACTTAGACTAGCCATTAATATCCACGTACGTATTTACAGATTTGTCTACACATTTACAGATCTATTCACGCATTCACAGATCTGTCTACACATATACAACTCTCAATACACTTGCCAATCTGAATACAGACGGATATTTTTTTTACACTTACAAATCTGATTACGACACACGGATTGAGATACAGATACAAAACTCTCCACACGCTTATAGTTTTGCTACAACAATGACCCCATAGTATGCCATGGTAATAGAGCTTCAGGCCGGACAGTCCGATTTTGAAACGGCGTGTCATAGTGGAATGAGTTCGTATTATAGTAGGCTATATTAAGGATACAGACGATTCCGTACAAAAGTGTATTTCCTTACCAATTGTGTGGTCAAACATATTTGTGATTTAAAGCTGTGTCAAATAAATATCTGGTATTTCATTGGTTAAAAACGAATGTATTATTGACTTTCAAATGTTGGAAACATTCACTTATACCAATTGTAGGGCTATTTGTCAGGGGCCGGAGAAAGAGGAGACCCAAACGCTGGCATATTCCGTAAAGGGGAGCCCCCCCCCCAGCACCCCCCCGCCCCCCACTGTGTTGTGTCCTTTTACTCAACTCATACAATATATTGATTAATTTGCAAGCTCAGTAAGCTAGCCAAGTTAGTTTTATAGTAATTTTCTGATTAGGTTACTCAGCATATTAAGGAATTTCATCACACAAGCAAACCATGTATCTAGGTCTACAACGAGCATTAACAACCAACTTACAGCAGACGGAAACCATGATACCATGACAACGGGAACAAACAACAGCCGCCTATGCTGCCTTACAAAGGCCAACTGCAGTAACTACGTTTTTGGTCGAAACGGACTTGCAGATAAAAAATGTAGTTCTTGATATCAGTCTTATCTTGTGACAGTTTCAGATTTCATGAATACTTGTGCACAATTACTGGCGTTTTTGTGCTCCACTGAAATAGCTTCGCTTGCTTATTTTTATGAATGACCTTTCACCGCCAATGTTTCCCCCCACGTGTCGTAGAGCGTGCTGGTTCAGAATTAAGGGGGACTACGGTTTGCTCTTTTTAAACTTAACTTTATACATTTTCACTTGACTTTATAATTCCAATCACAACAGGCGTTTGCTTCCTAATTTGATGGATTACATTTTTTTTAATGTGTTGCACAAATAAATGATAAACGTAGCACAAATAAACGGGAGGCGGGGCCCCCCCGCGGTGCGTGCCTTGCGGGCCCCTCCCCTACGCCACTGAGCCAGGGCTTGAATACCAAACCAAGGGAAACAATCAACCAATAAGAAACTAGTGACAAAACAAGGTAACGGGGCAGGTGCAAACAATATACAGAAAATGCAGGCCCTAGATGGGCCAGTCCATGACAGTATTTGTATGCATGTTTTAAAATATGTAAAACGGTAACCTTTTATGGTAAAAAATACGAGGTTTTAGCCTTTCATAACACACATTATAGCCTACGTGTAGACATTGAGTTACTTCTAAATTAATACAGCAAATCATTCAAAGACATTATTTTGAAAGTTTGTATAAGAGAACAGAGACGTTTGGAGGATGTGAAAGTTTACTTACAGGATTGTAGATGGGCTGATAGCCTGGAGGAGCGACAAAAGTCATGATGGCCAGGATCACCCAGAGACGGTCGTCAGGCAAATCAGCAGGGCGTGGGTGAGCTAGGGCTAGCCGAGCAGTTCAGAGCCAGGTAAAAAACACCGCACGGGTAGCCAATGTGTTTAATATATATACGTCAAAAAGAGTGGGGACACAGGAAGGAAACAGAACTGGAAAAGCGCGTTTTATAGGCAACCTTCATATCCTGGAAAAGCTATCCCTCTGTTAGCCATACACCTTCTTGATGACCAACTTGCATGTCAAATATAATATTCAAATATAAGCTTTACATATGAATTATTTGTTTTTGGTATGATTCTGTTGATACTAATGTCTCCTATAACGTTGAAACAGTTAATTATTGAAGTTGCGTCCCACAACATGCGCGCAACCCTACAGAAATCTATTAAGCCTGGCAGATGGGAAGAGAAAAAACAGTGAGTCATATGTTAGACGAAATTAGAGAAAGCCATGAATTGCAAACACCGTGGACAGACCAAAAGTAAATCTGATCTTCTATTTTTCCATTCTTTTCAGCCTTAACTCAACCCTGATACTCATTATCAGAATAAGACAAATACATTTCAAAGTTGTATTTATTGAACTAAGTTTGTCATTGACAGTAACAATATATTCCACAGCTTGCATCCTGAGAAAAAGCTAACATCTGCATTGATTTGCAACCCTGATACTGGATTTATATTAACAGGGTTGCATCTCCATCAGTTCATTCAGTAGAGACAATCTATGATCTATAGCAAAATGCGATGTGTAGCATTAGCTATCTAGCCTCATGTTATCGTTCTCTTTTTTTGCCATTAAGTAGCCTAAACATGTTAAGGTTGCCACAACTATACATGGACGGGATTATTAACTCAAAATTAGCTCAACTGTGTAATTTTCAATAAATTAATATTTTTTTTATTTTACTTTAAATTGATTTAAACACAGAGTTCTTACACACCTTTGAGCGCTGCTGAAAAGCAAAGGCGTTACCGTGTCAGGTGTGATTCTGATGAACAGAGGAGACAGCAGTACTTAAAAAGGGAAATAGAGGTAATACGTAGAAAGGGAAGAACAAAAGGCAGCGTGAGAGCACAGCGATCATAAGAGTAATACTAGGAAAAGCTCCTGACAGCACCTGATCCTCTAGTCGTGCCAGAAAGACCTGTCATTATCTACAGTATTACATCACAGACACCTAGTGAAGGTAAGGTTTTATTTTTCACTACAGTGATTAAGATGTGCTAAAAAATACTTGAATAGTTTAATACCACAGAGTATAACCGAGATGCCCGAAAATATAAAATGAAGTTATATTTTGAAAGCGTTCCAAGGAAAAATGTCATTAAGCTAAAAGACTAGTAGAGGGCCCCTCCAAAATCAGGAATGTTCCAATCAGCCTCTTGAGTGGTTTGGTGTGCCACAAGACTAATTAATTAAATACATTGAAATTAAATACATTTTTCTAGGTTTAGCATCAAACAGCGACAACAAATCAGAAACAATGCAACATGTCATGTTAAAATAAGTTTTTATTCTGTATTGAAACATGTTTAAATCTGAGGACAGTCCATAATTTCTAAGCCACTGATGTCTGTCAAGTTAGGGTAACCTTACGCACATGTACTCTTGTAAACGCACATTCCAACCATGGATCTCTGCAAACTGTTGTATATTCTCATTTTGATAGAGAAATGCCATCGCCATCAACATCAAGATAGCCATTGTGTGTGTTTGAAGGTGCGTTTATTTTAAAGGATTGATGGTGGCATTTGTTTATGATAATTGGATTTCAAAACACAAGATTTAATATTGATTTAAGATTTAATATTGAACTAAGCGGAGTTTAAAACTTTCAAAGCTCTAAAGGAAAATACCATTTATGTTCCATATGTAATTTCATCAAAATACCTTACACATGACTCAATACTGTGTAGATTATAAAACATGTATTCATTAACAAATTCCATAACATGAAAGCACTGACAAACACATATCTGTGCATAAGTTGTCATAGAACAAGACTGTGGCCCGTCAATAAGAGCGGCTAACATTGTCTTTCGTAAGATCGGCGCTTAGTGTATAAATAAATATTAAATAAATTACTCCCTCACATGAATCCTCCCATGCCTCGTCCTATACATACGCATACTCCCACACAACTTCCCATGCATCCTCCCATTCCACCTCCTTGGTAACCACCCTGTGGAACACAAAGAACAGTTACAATATTGTTCAAGTTTACGAAATCACAAAATACATTTTCCTTAACTTTAGAAGAAGCAGTGACTCCAGTTCTTACCACCATTTCTCCTGGGTATCCTCCCATTGCTCCTGGGTATGCCCCCATGCCTCCCTGCAGGACAGAACATGTTACACCTGCAACTAGATGCACTTCAAATTACGCAGTCATTTCTCTATCACTACCCCTGCCACACACACACACACACACACACACACACCTTTCTCATGGTCTCTACTAGACACACACATTTATATAATCATAAAACTAAACGGTATAACTGATTCAGATATACATACATTAAAGAGCTTGATTAGAAGATGAAATCTGTTTAAGGATCAAACTAATAGGATATCATGTTGATTCATACATAAAGACAGCGGTACAGTCAGACTGCGGAGTGAAAACGAGGCAAATACAGAATGGGTACGTACCACCATCCCAACTCCCATTCCACCTGGATATCCACCCTGCTGGAGAACCAAATACAGTGACAATGAGAAGTGTAGCGAGGAACACAGGTAAAACTCAGAAGTCAAAACAAATTTTAAATAACCCTTTATAGGAATATGACAGCCACTTTACTGCAGATATTTTATAAAAAAGTGATTTATATTCCACAGGCCATAAGGGACATATTTTCTATACATCACGATGGACATTTAAACTATACTATACTATGTAAAATAGATGATTAACCATTGAGGACTACCTATAGTAGTTGTTTCAAACCTGCCATTTAACAACCAAATTATTTCTTAGTCACCACTAAAAGAATACACTTAGACGTCTGCAGCTTTTTCAGAATGCTGCCGCCAAACTTTAAACAAAGACCAAACAATATGAACATATTACCCCAATTCTGAAATCACTACACTGGCTCCCTGTGTGTTAGAATTTACTTTAAAATACTGTTGCTCACCTACAAATCACTAAATAATGTTCCCAAAATACATTACTGACATACTAATGAACTATGAACCCTCTAGACCCCTCAGGTCATCCGGAACAGGTCTGCTAACTGTCCTCAAGAGTTAAAACCAAAAAAGGTGAAGCAACGTTCAGCTACTATGCAACAAATAGCTGGAATCAAATTAAAGATCTGAGACTCTTAAAGCCTGACTACTTTTAAATCCAAATTAAAAACTCTTCTGTTCTCTATTGCATATTAGTGGGAATACTTCACCCCACAGGTGTTTTGTCATTCTTAGCAATTCTAAAAACCTTATTTTATTTCTTGTTTCTTTTAACGGTCTTTTGTTCTCTTCCTTGTGAGTTTTTCAGCTTGCCTTGTGTAAAGCACATTGAATTGCCTCTGTATGAAATGTGCTAGACAAATAAAATTGATTCGACAATAGTAATATATTATAACAATAACATTTTAGGATATTCGTCTTAAATAAAATAAAATACTCAAACAGTATTTTGTATTAATTTCTCCATAGTGAGAGGAATGATAGTGAAGCTTACCCCCATCCCACCTGGGTAGCCACCCTGCCAACAAAAAAAAAGAACTTAATAAACCAACGGATAAGCAATGGCAAGCAAATTATTTACTTAAAATAAGCTACATAATTTAATAAATAATATTAAATTATGTCCATAAGAACAAGGTCTATGCATATACACATGACTTGTAAAATGTTGTGAACTCTATTTATATACAGTTAGTTTACTGTTTGAGAAAGTCCATTTAAATTCATAGTTCACATATTTCAAATAGTTAGCACAAACATATACAGTAAATCAATGACTTCAACTCACTCCCATGCCTCCTGCCATGCATACGCATACTCCCTCACATCTTCCCATGCATCCACCCATTCCGCCTCCTTGGTAACCACCCTGTGGGACACGAAGAACAGTTGCAATATTGTTCAAGTTTACAAAATCACAAAATACATTTTCCATCAACTTTAGAAGTAGCAGTGACTCCAGTTCTTACCACCATTCCTCCTCCCATTTCTCCTGGGTATCCCCCCATGCCTCCCTGCAGGACAGAGAACACGTTACACCTGCAACCAGATACACTTCAAATCAGGCAAGTCATTTCTCATTCACTCCTTCCTTCACGCTCCACCTTGAGCGCCCAAACAAAGGCAACTTGTCCATTAACAGAAAATGTATAAGCAATCATCACACATGAATTACCACGAATGTTTTAGCACAGCCGTTGCCACCCAAAACCTTAAGCAAAAAGTTGTATTAAACTCACTCAATCTCTCTCACAGACAAACAAGACACCACCCACACCACACCACACCCAACACACCCCAATGACATTGATGGTCTGGATGAAGACTTCTCCTTCTATCTGAAGAGCACACACGCGCTGCACAGGAATACGGTGGGAAAAATGGTGGAGTTCTCGCCCGTTGACATTGATCTACAATAAAGCAAAGCATATCAATCTGGGCCTGTATTCACAAAACATCTTACGGATAAAAGTTGCTCCCAACTTGTTGATTTAGTAGAAACTCCTAATAATAATAAAAAAAATAAGGTGTATCCCTCCTAATTTTAGGACTCATTAAGTTCTTAGTTACATTTCCACCAAATGTCCTCAGAACTTTTAGTCCCAGGAACTACTTTTTAAGGAACTAAAAAGCCCAGCTATTTCAGCCCAACGTTAGCCACGTTTCCACAGCAGGAACTTTCCCCAGAAGACTATGCAAATGGGTCCGTGGACCTATACGCCATACAACGCGACAGACAGGCGTCATTATTTGTGTAACACTGACACATCACTTAACAAGGAAGAGATTCAAGTTGTGCTTCTGTTCTATTCGCTTTGCAAATGGAGTCATTGAGTCAACGCAGGAAAAGAGACGAGCAGTAGTAGCAAAGCGAATAACCTTACCTGGTAGCCCTCTTGGGTCACTATGATGACCATCTCGAAGCCCTCTCCTTTGTAGAAGGGCATGTGGTGGGTCTTGTGCTCGTGGCCCCAGCACCCGTTCTGAAAGCATTTGAACACCACCTTGTCCCAGCCGTCGAAACGAGGGTTAACGTGCAAGGCTATGTCACTTCCTGCCATCTCACCACACAGCAGGTTGAGGTCAAACCTTAACAGGCACAGAAAAATAAACTTTGTAAAGGAACATAAAACAATTAAGATTAAACTAGATTCTACCTGACAGACTATATGGTAGCCAAAGGATGGATACACACGCACACACGCACACAAACCTACTCCCACTGCTATGACACAATCCTAGGGGAAACACTGGCACTATATAGAACCATTTAAGATTTGAATATGGGGCTACATTGAACCTTTTGGGGTTTTAATACAGTTTCCGTTTGGTATCTCAATGTGGTTCTTTATGGAACCGTTCGGGGGGTATGAAGTGGTGCTGCACGAAACCTTTAGGGATACAAATATGAGGCGACAGTACTAAAAAAAGGGTTCAGACATGGTTCCACGTAGAACCATATATGAGGTTCTACACATTTCATAAGCTAAGAATCATTTGGGTTTTAAAAGGTGCTATGAAGAACTCTTTGATAAAGGTCTTCATAGAACCATTTGGAACTAGTTCCATATGGAACCAAACAGTGGTGCTGATAGTTTGACTTGATTGTTTTTGGAGTTTGGACTTAAGGGATGGTATAGAATCTACACTATACATGTAGAAGGATAGACCTTTTTCCTGAAACTGTAAAGTCTTACCTTTTCATATGACGAGGAGTGGACCCCTGAATGTAAATAGACATCCCGGGCCTTAGACCTCCAAAGATTGGCCCTAGATAAGGGATGCTCTGTAAAACACACACACACACAATTTAGAAAAGTGAAACATGCATATTCTGTTTCCTTAAAGTGGGTGTATGTATGTAATTGTATGTAACACTATGCAATTACACTGGATTTCAATGAAGCCCATAGACCATAATGCATGATCTTGTTCAACAAGTAGGCTGCGAGATCTGATGACATTGGAAGTGGGAACAACGCTGAAAAATGCCCTGCTTTGGCCGTTTTTAAATCAATATTATGTTACATTGTATCATGTCAAACAATGGCACCATCGCTGTCATGTGTGGGCACCTTGGTCAATTAGCTGACTAAATCCGGATTTCAGTCATTTTTCTTGTTAACTGGTGGTATTTCGCATGCGTGTGCAGTTTGTTTGGTCACATTACTTTGATCAAGGATGTTACTTGTAAAAGTCACCATTTATTGAAGACAAGCCTTGATCTTCAGGTTCTCGATTTCCTGGATCGCTGTAACAAGTAGACATTATGGCTGCAGATCGGTAAAAAAATTACGCACGCGAGATACCACCAGTCAACAGGAAATCCAGAGGCCCTATATGCCTACCTACAGGGCGTTCCCTGTTTTCTCGTTCTGCATCTTGTTGTAAGTCCTATGCAAAGACGTTGTTAATTTAATTACAGCTCAATGACGGCGAATCAACATTGATGGTTAAAAGGAATGAGGGTTTTCATATAGGCTAGTAGACATTTAAGTTAGCCTACTTTTAAATGAATAGAGCAACTCATCAAAACACATACAAACTTTGAAAATAATGAATGTCCGTAAACAATAGAGGATGTAGAAATTCAGAGCCAATGTACTTACAGGATTGCAGATGGGCTGAGAGCCCAGAGGAGCGATAAAACTCATGATGGATCACCCAGAGACCCGTAGCCTACAGAACCAGGTCAAAAATACCGCACAGGTAGCCAACGTGTTTTATATACAAACGTCAAAAAGGGTGGGGACACACTCAAGGAAACAGAACTGGAAAAGCGCGTTATCTTGGTAACCTCATCAAGCCAATAATTGCTAACACCATGGGCAGACCAATGGTAAATTTGCTCTTCTTTTCCCCCCAATCTTTTCAGCCTTAATTGAGTGTGTCACTCCAATCAACGCAGCCCCGATACTCATATTTTCATAATAAGACAAAAAGTTGTATTT
>JAPMUY010000498.1:137500-148553 GCA_026901105.3 Galaxias olidus | reverse complement strand
TGAATACAGAGGCGGTAAAGCCACTCAGCGTGTAACTCACGTCGTCTCTCTCCGTGCGGTACGGGTTGGTAAAGTCTGGGGATTTATCAATTATCCCCAGCTCCTGTGACATCTAGGAAGAGAAGAAAAAGAAAGGAAAAGAGGAGGTTAGCGAGGAGAGGGGAGAGGAGCGACAGAATAAAGGGTGAGAGAACTACAGAAAGGGAGGGAGGGAGGGAGGGAGGGGAGGAGAGACGGCTTAACGTTTCTTCAAAAGAGATCACGGGCGGAGATGGGAGCTGTGCTGCAACGCTTTACCTACAGCGAAAGCGTGCCTGATGCAATTCAAAGACAGCGGCCCGACTTTATGTTCTCCCCACCCCCCCACCCCCACCCCGGCTGTTGCAAACCCCGCGGAGACACCGAGAGGCGGTACGAAAAGATACAGGCTCCAGCTGATAAGTGTCTGCTACAGTCTGAAACCCTGACAATAGACAGCAGCACTGACCTACCCATGAACCTCTGTGTCCTTGTCAGGATGAATTCACTGTATTTGTGACATCAATCACTTAAAAAGAAAATCATCCCCTCCTTCGAATATAGATTTAGCTCACGAGGAATTGAACAAGGACTCTGTGCTAACGCCAACATATCAAGTGTACAGATTGAAAAGAGCGACGGTATTACGGCAAGCGCACATTACCACAGAGAGACTGAATTCATAGAAGATCCACATACATACATGTACAGTACTGTGCATAGGTTTTAGGCAGGGGATGCTGTTTTAAAGGCGAAGGGTGGTCACACCAAATGTTGATTTGATACAGATTTGCTTGTCCCTCACTTTGTATTTTATGAATTGATAAAAAATAAACAATTAACATTTATATATATGTATTTTTTTTTCCTAACAGTAAAGACTTCACACCTGCCCTAAAACCTTTGAACTGTACTGTACATACGGTATATGTATATACAAAAAAAACTGCCAACATGGGATTCATGGTGGTGCTGATGGCGTCTCACCAGCGTGAGAACGTGTTGGTGGGCCCCTCCGGTGAAGACTCCGGTGAGGTTGCAGAAGCGCAGCCCCCAGCGCAGCAGGCCACCCCAGTCGGAGTTGCGGTCGTAGTAATGGTGGACGATGCGGGGGAAGCGCAGCGCCACGTCGCCAAAGAACGCCGTGTTCTCCACCACATGGGAATAGGCTGCAGGGGGGGGGGGGGGGGGGGTAAGAGACGGGGAAATGATCACAGGAGCAAAACTCATTTGACAAAAAATTGTTGTGGAGCAGGCTGAGAAGCAAGTGAGAGACGGTCGAATTATCTCAGGGGTAACAGTAATTACAAAAAAAAAGACGATGAAACAGGCTGAGGAGCAGGAGAGACGGTGAAATGATCTCGGGAGTACTAATTTACCGAATATTATGGCTTAAGCTGACAAGCAAGAGAACATTAAACTGAGGTACTAAGTTACCCAACAAATATCTAAATTATTTCACAAAATAAACTCCATGGGCAAATACGTAAAAAGGGAGCCAGTTATTTTAAACCTGCACAGTTCTTCTTGTAAGAGCCCTGATTAAACTAGCGTAACTACATCTACACAGAAAGGTACGTTACTTACACAATAATACAATATTAGCAATAAACAACAGCAGAAACTCAATACAGAACAGATTCAAGATAGGAAATGACGATAGACAGAACAGCAAAAAGAACGAGCGATATCTTTAGGGCGAACGAAAGTGAAACAAGGAACGGGAAACGTAGTGAGACCAGCATGCCGAAGATAGAAACCAGCTGCTGAGGCCAGAGAGAGTGTGACACAAAGTAGATTGGTGTCGAGTGAGAAAACAGAGTGTGAAGTAGGATAAGAGATGGGTGAGAGAGGAGGAGAGGGAGAGGGGTCGGGGGGGAGGGGGGGGGGGGTCGGGAACTGACCTTCTTTGATTTTATCGTCCATGGGGAAAGGATCATCGGGCTGCATGTTGGCTGCCACCAGAACAGCTCTCGAGTCTTCCAACACCTTTGAATGCACACACACACACACACACACACACACACACACCAAAACAATGCTGACAACGTATCTTAGGCCACCGGGGGTCGACTACTGTATGTTAGTCGTCCTTGAGGAACACACTGATCCATCGAGGAACCGACAGCTTCCCTTTTGGGAAGAGCGGCTGACGTGGTCCTGAGCCTCGGGAATAATGAGACGGACCAACACTTAGCAGTCAGATCCCAGCATCCGAAACAAATATGCTGATAAACGCCTTTGACAAACACTTTTTGGACGACTTGCTTGATATTGGCTGAAACACTGTGATCCCACTGAGCCGTCTATCTCTTTAGCATGGATGAAGAGTAAGCCGTCGGAAATTACTCCATATCTGATGTTAAGCTTTGTTTTGTTTTTTTTACTGTCGTAGTCGGCTATTGTCAACACACAAAGCAGTGAGGCAAGAACACTCGCATGCGCGCGCATAAACACAGCCAAAACAGACACAAAAACTTCTGCACACTCGCAAACGAGCTCACACACACACACACGCACGCACGCACGCACGCTCAAAGTCACAGTGTACCTTGAACAGGCCTTTCAGCATGATGTCTATGATCTTGTACTGCTGGTTGATGTCGTTGAGCTCCACCAGGTTCTTCAGAGCGTTCAGTTGATCTTTCCTCTTTGTCTCAAACAGGCGCTTGTCTGACAGGAGGGATGTAAGGGACACCGGGTTGCCAAAAAACAAACAGACAAGTCACAGTCGCGCGCACAGACAGACACACGGGAGGCCTATGTATGCGCAGTCATTCACATGCGAAACGTTTTCCCTGTGACGTTTACATGCAAAGGCAAATGGGAATAGACTTGGCATTAAAAGTATTCAAAGTGTTTGAACAGAGTGTCTCTCACACACACACACACACACGCACGCAGTGGTATTGGTAGAAGGATACAGATCTCCAGGTTGGAATCATGTCTGTGTCTGTGTGTCTCCACGTCTGCAGAGACGGCTGCAGTCGCCACCAGCAGCACGGCACACACACCTAGCATGGTCAGCAGGGGGCGATGGAGAGGCACCCAGGAAGAACACCTACCGCAAACCAAATGGCAAACGTCAAATGTCACAATTGAGGAAGGACAGTGACAACCATTAATTTTATGCCTTTAGTTTATGAGTAGTTTCTTTTTATTTGTATCTATTTATGTATTTATAGAGTTGTGCGTGCCATTAGCCCATGGTCACACACTATATATCTCAGATATTTACATTTCCCCCTTTGACATTCACTTAAAGGCCAATATCACCCAGAGTTAGTGTGTGCTCCACTTCCAACAAAGCCGTCTGTGGATTCCGTTCGGTGGAGTCATTACAGACTAGTAATAATACCAGCAATGCTGAGCTTTGGCTCTGTGATCCATACGCAGCAATGGAAAGATAGCCAACGTTAAAGAAAAAAGCTCCCCACAGTGCCAATTAAAGAGACGACACGACACCCAGCAGATATCTGGCACTTATCTAAACCCCAGAACAACTTCTACTGGTGCCATGCCATTTTTCCTTGTCTTGAATTTCCCCTCTATCCTTTAGCACGCACGCTCTCCCTCACTTTTTCTTATCCCCCCACACCCTCTCTCTCATCCCCCACACCCTCTCCGTCTCTCTCTCTCCCTCTCTTTCTTATCCCCCCACAAACTCTCCATCTCTCTCTCTCTCTCTCTCTCTCTCTCTTTCTCCCTCTCTCTCTCATCCCCCACACCCTCTCTGTCTCCCCCCCTCTCTCTCTCTCTCTCTCTCTCTCTCATAAACTCTCCATCCATCTTTTTTTAGACTGCAGGCTGCTTCAACATTTCTCTCTTTTCCCTTGAAGTCTTTTAATACATTTGAAAGGGACAGATGAAAGTGAAATGAACATAAATGAATGTCCTAAAATTAGACATCGGTCTGGTTAATATTTAATGAAAACACTGATTTATGAGGGAACACTTTTGAGGAAAAGAGAAGAAAAAAAAAGGGTGTAGGAGGAGAGAGAAAGAAAACAAGTAGCCTAATCAATAACAGCCCACACAACACATCGTCATTCTGAAATGGATCCCTTGATAATAATATAGTCTAATCTGCGTAATAACTGGACGGGGGGGGGGATTTAGACATAGAACGAGAACATTATTGTATAGGGGGAAGAGAAAGACTTTGAGAGAGCAAGATAGAAGAGAGGGAGAGTATGAGAGAATAGGGAGACCAGAGGGGATGGGAGGGCAGAGATCTCTGGCGTAGCTAACCAACAGCTTTCTGTTGAAAAACTCTAAGTGACGGCAAGAAGATATAGGAGGCGTGAAAAAGACAGGAGGAAGAGGAGAAAAAGAAAGAAGAAACGAAAAGAAGAGGAGATGGGTGAGCTTTGGGGCTCTGAGCTGTTACTTATGTAGTCTAGATCTTTTTCAGGCCTGGCTGGGTTCCTTCATCAGTCAGGTACCAGGGCTCTTCTTCCTCTTCCTCGAGAGTGATGATGTTACCCGTCCGCCGCTGAGAACGTTTGGTCCTCCAGCGGAGTCTGTCAGCATGACAACCTCTTTAAAGAACGAGCACTATTGATTCTCCCCATGGCTATTCAGGCAACGGCCAATATGACAGCATCAAAAAAAGAAAGCGCATCACCACCACTACCGGGTTTTTCATCCAGAATACTTTTGAAGTGAAACATTGCTAGTACAGTCTGAAGCTCCAAAGAGCTTGTGGCTTCAGAAGTAGTGAACAAAACTGATGATGACAAACTCCGCTGGTTTTTTTTGTATCGCCGAGGCATGTTCAGTGTTGGGATTTTCAACATCGTGACAGGACCATTACCGAAAGTAACAACAAAGACTGTACAGTACCTTATAAAACAACAGTTTCACATTCAGAAACTTTTGTTTTTCACTGCATCAGCAAAAGCAATGAGGCCAGCACAGCCCAGGTCTGCACAGTTCGATCAGGACCAATTTGTGACTCTTTGGGATGTGTCCAAGCTCTCAAGGGCCCACATAGCACTAAACAGACCACCTTTTAGTGCCAGCAAAAAGCCCCGATATTTCTAAACCGAACATTGAGGGAAGAGGCATGTCTGGGTCATCTGAGAGCATCCGGGCAATTTAAAAGAAATAGGGCCAACCAGCCTCGGCCTGCTTTTGACCTTTAGTTTCTCTCTCAGGCAGGAAGCGTGTGGGATGTTGTGATTGTGTGTGTGTGTGTGTGTAACCGTAATGGATTTGTCTCCTCGGTATGCCAACATTGGACTATCACCACTTGCCTGAAAAACATTATTGCCGTCTACGGGCAGCAGAAATCATTCATTAATGATTTCACCTAAATTGATAAAGTGCTCATTTCCAAAAGGCAAGGTGGAGCACAGAGGACAGGCAAACGGCTTAGTCATTTGTAATTTAACATGCAGAGTGATAAAAGGGACAATTTACGGGAAAGAGAAGGCCTGATACAAGTATAGTAAGCCCCCCCCCCCCACACACACACACATCACTAGAGCACATTAAGATAATGAGCTGCTTAAGAAATCTTTGAGCAAACCACTCTCCACTCCATATCATGTTACAAAGAAATAGCCAAAAGGTTTCACGTTCTGATGAAGGGGGAAAATATCCTGTTGCACTGCACAAATGGATTAGAGAAATTCAATTTAAATGTTACTATTAAATCTAGATGCTTAAAAGTATGCTGTCGTCGGTGTGTGTTAATCCAAACATACCTAATCCAGTTTAGACAAGATGTAGCCTACTTCAGAAGCATCAGTGCATGCACTTAATTCGTCTTCATCCTTGAAGAAGGCATAAGCTATGTCTTACAAGACGTATCATATGTTGTGCAGTGTGCCTTAATGGTTAGATTCAGGGCTGAGCCTCCAAGCTATATCATCAATGTTGGAGAACAGGTTTAAAGTCTGACTCATCGTTTCACACATAGATTTCTTCATTATAATTTATCATTGTGTAGCTAGAGACACGAACATAAATTAGGCCTGCCAATGGAAATGGTAATGATTGGTGACTGTACCAACCCCTTGTCTGACCCCATAGATTGATACCGTTCACATAGGAGGCAATTAGGCTTGGATTGCATGATTTAGTTATTTAACTTACAAAATAACAGCACTGATTAGATGAAAACACAACATTGTGAATATTTGAGATTTGAGAACCAATTGAAAAACTAGTATTAGTTCGGTTATTAGCCTTTAGTCACACTCTACTGTCCTTCTATTGAAAATGTATCGGGTATTGAAAGTTGGTATACGACAAGTCGATTGATCATGTCACTGGTTTACACATCTGTATTCCACACACTGCATGCATTATTAGCCACTGGGCAGCTCAGCTGAAACAACCAATAAGCATTGGACATCACAAACTCGCAGTCGCAGCTCACTCACCGTGTAGTAAGAACAGCAGCGGGAAAACGAAAATGATGTTCCATTCGATCAACGACTTATCTTATTTCGCTAGAAATTCGTAGAATACAATTATTCACCATTGGGAATTTGCTATCTTGAACTGGAATCCGCAGGTGACGGTATCGTGTTTGAATAAGTCATTTACATACGGCGCTTGCTCCACTCTGCCAGCGCCACGATCGCACCGGCTGGTGTGCATTGGACGAATGACAGCCAACGATTACATAGAAGTATGGGGTTTCCACACGGAAGATTCACAGCGACACACACTCCGTGATACACATAAATCACTCCCCACTCACGCTCGCACTGACAACGGTCACGGCTTGAAACGGTATTTATGCCAAATATACCATAAAGCAACCGCATAATTCTTTCTGCCAAATATACCATAAAGCAACCGCATAATTCTTTCTGCCAAATATACCATAAAGCAACCGCATAATTCTTTCTTTATTTAAGGGTGAAAAAAGAAAGGGAAACTTAAAATGAACATTAGGATTGATTAGTGCACTTTATTACAAAAATGAAATACAAAGGACAGATTAAATTAAACAAATAAATACTTTATATGCATGTACATCAGAATTGAGCCATCTGAAGATTAACTGAAGGAATATTTCAGTTTTGCCTTGAAGACTTCAGATGGCTTTCACAGTGAAGTCTGACAGACAGATGGACAGCTCTCCCACACGCCTGAAACACTAAGTTAAGAAAAACTGGAGGACAGCTCTCAAGATTTGATGTGTCCGTGAGAACGAAACGGACAATTTATAGTGTGTTTGTGTGTGTGTGTGTGTGTGTGTGTGTGTGTGTGTGTGTGTGTGAGAGAGACAGAGAGTGAGTACAAAAAATTGAGAGAGAGAGAGAGAGAGAGTCAAAGAAAAAGGAAACTAGCTTGAGGCAGGCACGTAAACACACAGCATCAAATCTACACACAAAAGGTGTACCAAACCTTCAGTTAGGAGTTTGGCGCAAGTGCGCCAACACATCTTCAAAGAGATGGAGTAAAGAAACCTTCAGAGGGATACAAAAAAATCAATGGAAACTGATGTGGTGATTTGACGGCTTTTGAAATAACAAACACTTTCGCACTGAATACTTCCTTTGTGTGTGTGTGTGTGTGTGTGTGTGTGTGTGTGTGTGTATGTGTGCGCCAATTGTAAGAGTCTCCAGGTGTCAGTGATTTGTGCCTTTTGATTCTTTTTAATGTTTTTGACATATCACAATATAGACATCCTTTAAAGTGAACAGTCTATACACAGAATTCTTAAAGTGAGCAGAAATGAATCAAGGTGTAAGTATGAAAACGAATATGTCAAGGAGTATATGCATTTCTGTTTGTGGGTGAGAAAGAGTAAGAAAGACGGAGAACGAGGGTATGACAGAGACTGTGTGTGTGTGTGTGTGTGTGTGTGTGTGTGTGTGTGTGTGTGTGTGTGTGTGAGAATGAGTGATTGAGTGAGTGAGTGTGAGTGTGTGTGAGAATGAGTGTGTGAGTGTGTGTGTGTGTGAGAATGAGTGAGTAAAAATGAGTGAGTGAGAAAGAATGAGTAAGTGAGTGAGTGAGTGAGTAAGAGTGAATGAGTGAGTAAGAATGACTGAGCAAGAATGAGTGAGTGAGTGAGTGAGTAAGAATGAGTGAGTGAGTGAGTAAGAATGAGTGAGTGAGTGAGTGTGTGTTTGTGAAGGATACATGATGCGGCTGGGCAGACCGCGGTGGTCTTCAGCAGAGTCCCAGGAGCGCAGGGACTCCATCACGTTCTGTGCCCTCCGTCTGTGCTCCTCCGTGGGAGGGGGCTGGAGGGTGTTACTCTGGAGCTGTAAGGAGAAGGAGGGATCAGATTAGGCTTGTAAAGAACGAGAAAAGAGAGGGATGCGAAGAGACGGGTTCCCTAAAGGCAGAGAGGATATGGGAAAAGGAGAGAGGGGGGAAAAGTAAAGCGTTTCATTTCATTTTACGTTTGTAAATAAATGTAAGAAAGAAGTGAAGAGGAGATGATTAAAAAGAAGAGAGGACAAAGGATGGATAAAAAAGATGTAGGGATATCTATGAGTATGGAGAGAGAGTTAGCGCTGCTTTGGAGCAGAGGAAAGCCAGAATGAGAGCCACAGAGAGAGGAGAACGTGTAAGAAGCAGAAAGTGTGTGTAAAGCCGACAGTGAGTTATGGGGGTTATATAGGAACCGGGAAAGAAGCATGAGATTAGCTGAAGAAAGAGATGAGCGAGCAGGAGGCAGTGTGTGTGTGTGTGTGTGTGTGTGTGTGTGTGTATGTGTGTGTTTGTGAGAGAGGGGGAGAGAGAAAAAAAGAGATGATAGCAGGAGATCTGACTTTGAAAAACAAGGACGGAGAGGGAGAGTAGGAGTGGCAGCAGACATGATGGACAGGACAGCTCCCTCAGAGAGCTGCTGCTGTGTAATCTGACAGCCTAGTCAAGACTCACGCTGACCTTTGACCTCCGCACATCCCCTACAAGTCACAGGGTCACCCACACACACAGATACACACACACGCACACACACACACACACACACACATACACACACACACAAAGGTCGACAAGGACAAACACATGACACACACGCACACACACAGAGTAAGTAGAACAATGAATATGGTAAACATTGGCACTGACACACACAATAACAGATTACCCAAACAGAAAATGAGAGCATGAGGCGTGACAACGACATTAACGTACAAAAACGCAGACGCTCACTCTTTCTCTCACACACACGTACATACAAGCACACACACACGTACAAAGTCACACGTACACACACACACGCGCACACACACAGCTGTGACAGACAGCTCTATCCGTAAGTAGGCGCCGTGGGGAGCCGTCAGTTTGTCAGTGTGCTACAGGATCACTTATGACAAATGAGGGAGGAAGAGAGGAGAGAGAGAGGGAGGAAGAGAGGAGAAGAGCGCTCCCTGGCAAACTGGCATTATGATTCTAGTCCGGTGGCAGCTAAGGGAATCTTATTAAAGCTCGGAGCTCCATCTCTGTCGCCACTACGTGTGATGAAGTGAAAACCCCACTGCCTTCCTGTGTGTATGGGGGTGTGTGTGTGTGTGTGTGTGTGTGTGTGTGTGTGTGTGTGTATGAGTGTGTGTGTATGTGTGTGTGTATTGATGGAAAACAAATTCAGCGAGGGTCCCATTCGGAAGCTGAACATACTTTTATTCAGAGACAAATTTATAAATCAACACGTGACTTAGCGTTGCCATAATCTCTCTTAAGACAAAATCCTATTAAATGAACAGTTAGTCAGAGAACGCCATCACCTCAATCAGTATTCTGTACTACTGTCATAGGAGGAGGCGTTACATGTCACGTTGCATAACCTCGCTGTTGGAAGAATCCCACATACTGTAACTCCAAAGTAGCTAACTTTTCAGGAAGTGAAAAAAAAATATTTCCCAGTTTTCAGACACGATCAACGTACGTGTTTCGAATAAAGGCCTTTATCAATGCTTTGCAATGGTCCCGGGGCAATAAAACTTCCACAGGCTTTTAATAGATGCGCACGTGCTCGACTTTAAACACCCGACTGGAGTTTGGCCGAGCAGCAACGATAAGGAGGAACTTCCGTAATGTTCTCCTGCACCAGCAGATATTTATCGTCGGTTACCGTGCATTGAAAAAGGTTAAGTGTGTTCAGCCTGGCGCAGATGTTGGGATGTGTGTACGTGATACATGTGTGATGATGTGCCTCGAGGCATGTGAGTGTGTGTGTGTGTGTGTGTGTGTGTGCGCGCAAGCTGTTGTGTGGCCATGGGCTGCCCATTTAAGCATCTGCTACAGGGGTATGTATGTGTCATCCAGCGACATGAGTAAGCATCTGAGCGTGTGTGTGTGTGAGTGTGTACTATTATTTGTATGTGAGTGTGTAGGTGTTAAGTACCTCTGCGCGAAGATGCTTCAAGGCATGCTGTGTGTCCATGAGCATTATGGGTATTTGTGTCTGAGTGCACGTGCGTGCCTGGCTGTGTGGGTGTGCTCTAGCTGTGTGTTGCCTCGGGGCATGTGCGCGTCAGCGTGCGGTGTGTGTGTGTGTGTGTGTGTGTGTGTCGGCGTGCGGCAGTGTGTATATGTGTGTGTGTTACCTGTGTGAACAGCAGCCTCAGGGCATGGACGGTGTCTTGTCCCAGCACCTTCAGACCTCTCCTCTCCACCGCCTCCATCACCTGATGGAGGTCTGGCTCCCACAGCACGGTACTACTGCCCAGCCGCAGCATCTGCCACACACACACACACACACACACACACACACACACACACATCAAACGTAAGAGTAAGAAAGAGAGAGGCGGGGGAGAAGAGAGAGAGAGAAAGAGAGAGAGAGAGAGAGAGAGAGAGAGAGAGAGAGAGAGAGAGAGAGAGAAAAAGGACTACAGGACCACAAAGACACGTTTTGCTTTGTCAAATGTTCTCTTTCATCCGTGAAGGACCTCGCCGTTACAGGGATGTACACTCTCTGCTCATTGTTGTCCTCTGCTAGTGTATGTCTTTTTGTGTTGCCGTTACAGGGATGTATGGTCTCTGCTTTTTGTTGTCCTCTGCTAGTGTATGTCTTTTTGTGTTGCCGTTACAGGGATGTATGGTCTCTGCT
>JAPMUY010000498.1:65000-132500 GCA_026901105.3 Galaxias olidus | reverse complement strand
AATACAGATTGTTGTGTTATGTCTGCTCCACCAAGGTCAGAACGGTAGTGATCCACAAGGCGGACAAATGTAATCGGGTTAACGTTTCTGGGCCCACCATACTGCAGTGTTCCCCTGCGCCATTTCACACAATGACCACAGTAGAGAACTGAAAACTCTTTGCCATGGCCAGACTGATATATTACATATACAGTATATGCCAGTCATATCTGGATGTGTGTGTGTGTGTGTGCGTGTCTGTGTGTGTGGGTGTTTGTGTGTGTGTGTGTGCGCGCGCGCGCAAGAGTGTGTCTATTTACTGTGTATGTGTCTGTTTTCTTGTTTTGAATATAAAAAGTATGGTGTCATTATTTTTTAAATTGCTTTACCTGAGCAGAGTGTGTGTGCTGGAGGCTGACGAGGGAGGACAGCAGGAGACGGGAACAGCACCGCAGAGTGGAGGAGAGATGGATGGAGGGATCGTTAGAAGAGGCGGAGGAGGAGGAGGAGGAGGAGGAGGAGGAGATGACAGCCTGCAGTTGGTCCATTAGCCCAGTATTGGACAGCAGCATGGACACAGCTAGTGAGAGACAGAACACAGGGGTGTTACTATGAGTGTGTTTGTGTGTCTCTGCAGGGTTGTAACGTGTGACACAGCGAGGGAGAGAAAGCACACGGTGACATTATTATGCCAGTGTTTTTGTAGTGGTATTTTTTTAGCAACCTACTTCCAACACAAAATAACGTCAGTGCAGCCAGAGAAAGCTTAAAGCTTTAAAGAAAAGCTTCAAAACGCAAATCATAGTAAAAATCCAAGTAAAAAAAAAAAGATCCCCATCATCATGAGTCCTGAAATAACGTAATGGTCATTACAAGCACCTAAAGGAGTGAGAAATAAGATCCAATTGAAAAACATTTCATCTGCCGATATGCTGTGCCCATTGCTATGGTCGTTTGTGAAAGGTGGCTGTCTGACAGCCCGGCTGTGTGTACCAGTGCCTGTTTGTGTGTGACGGAGAGACAGATGAGAGAGAGAGAGAGAGAGAGAGAGAGAGAGAGAGAGAGAGAGAGAGAGAGAGAGAAAGATGAGAGAAAGAGAGAGAGAGAGGGAGAGAGAGACAGAGAGAGAGAGAGAGAGAGAGAGAGATATATGGACAGCCTAATTGCGTGTGTGTGAATGTAATCTGAGTATATGGCTCACTTGCAAAAAATACGTAAACAGTGTAAGAGAGAGAGAGAGAGCGAGGCAGAGAGAGAGAGAGAGAGAGAGAAAGAGAGAGAGAGAGAGAGAGATATGGACAGCCTAATTGCGTGTGTGTGAATGTAATCTGAGTATATGGCTCACTTGCAAAAAATACGTAAACAGTGTAAGAGAGAGAGAGAGAGCGAGGCAGAGAGAGAGAGAGAGAGAGAGAAACAGAGAGAGAGAGAGAGAGATATGGACAGCCTAATTGCGTGTGTGTGAAACTTCAAACCAGAGGGGCAGGCCTTTCCCTCGGTCCCTGAGCACTCTAAGATGAATGTGTGCCAGAGCTTTCCCCTCCTGCTCTCCCTGTCCAGTTGATGACGCTGCGTGTCCAACCGTATCTCCCTGTCCAGTTCATAAGGCTGCGTGTCCAACCCGTATTGTAACTCATGTCTTAAACCTAGAACCTGCTTATTTTCCTAATTGTTAAAAAAAAACAAAAAAAAACCTTCATACACTATAAGCCATATACTCAAATTGTCTGATTAGCAGAAACCGCTATAATATGTGTTCATTTCAGGAGTTCTAAACGTTAAATAAATAAATAAATAAATTTTTTAATCTGAGAGCCGATCTCATCAAACAGATTTTTTTCCCCATGGTCGCATAGCAACGACCCTTACTCGCGCCTGCTTGCAACCCATGTTCCAGCCTATAGACCCCCCCCCCTTCCTCCTCCTCCTCCTCTTCCCCACCTCGGCAACACCCATGGTACTGCCCCTAACAACAGGCCATACTCTAAGACAGCGTTTCCCAACCTTTTCCAACCCACAGCACACTCGCATAAACTTATTTATTTTGCGGCACACCCCAGATGTAAAACTGAATCAAACTTAATACAAAATATGTATTCATCTTTCCCATGTGACTTTCCCAAAATTCCACGGCACACCGGTTGGGAGACGCTGCACTAAGAAAGAGAGTGTGTGTGTGTGTCAGAGCAGGGCGTCCTCACCTCTGTCGGAGCAGTGCGGAGGGGACAGGCGGAGGCAGCAGTACAGGTAGCTGAGGGCAGGCAGCAGACACTCCGTGTTGGTGGCCTTCAGCTTCCCTGCTATGTTACTCACTGTCTCCAGCACACACACACACGCACAGTCACGTACACACACACACACACGCACGCACGCACAAACACACACACACACACACACACACACACACACACACACACACAGTCACGTACATACACACACGCACAAACACACACACAAACACACACACAAACACAGTCATTTACATACACACACGCGCAAACACACACACAAGTGTGTTCAAGCACACACAAACACGCACACACAAGCACGCACATACACAAACATGCACACAAGCACACACATGCAGATACACACAAACACACTGATTGTGATTGATCTCGCACTCTAATTTAGACTAAGTCATAAAAATAGAAGGAGACGGGGAAAAAAAACACATTTAACGGCAACAACACACCCTGAGAAAAGAAAAGAAAAAAACAACAGACAGGACCACAAGATGATTGAGAAGATAAAAGACATCGATAGCAGGACTTAATAAGGCGTTCTGTTTCTTGGCACCGTAAATCTGGTTGTGAATTATTCATCAGCCTCCAGCGACATCCTCACACCATATCGCATTGATCACTAAATACTGCTCTCATCCGCAGATGCGGCACACGGCTGCCTGTCTGATAGGCGTCGCTGATGAGATGCAGAGAAATTAGTCGATGAAGCCGATACTGAAGAGGTTTTCAGTACAGTGCGAGAGCAAATAAATAGGAAGAAAACAAAAGAGAGAGAGAGCGAGAGAGAGAGAGAGAGAGAGAAGGAAATAATAGTTGGAAACAGAACTGTCAAGACCAGAAAATACAATGTGTGTGTGCAGGTTTATGTGTGTGTGTGTGTGTGTGTGTGCAGGTTTATGTGTGTGCGTGTGTGTGTGTGTGTGTGTGTGTGTGTGCAGGTTTATGTGTGTGCGTGTGTGTGTGCAGGTTTATGTGTGTGTGTGTGTGTGTGGTGTGTGCGCGTGTACGCGTGTAGTTCGCTGTGGCGCCTGCTGTGTGATTGGCTGACCCTAACGCCGTGACCCCTTGTTACCCCTGTTGACCTCACCGTGATACAGCAGTTTAAAGTGTGTGTCGTCCATCTGGCTGCCGTCTGAACCCGCCACGCCGGTCTGCATCAGACACAGCAGCCTCAAGACAAGAGGAAGGGGGTCCACCACTGAAGGAAGGATGAAAGAAATATGAAGATATGAAAAAGAAAAGAGCAAGATTCTACAGAGAAAGAATACGGGGGGGGTGGGGGGGGTGGGGCTTGTAAAAAGGCAGGTAGAAAAATGTCAAATCGATGAAGAATTGAAAGAGAGTAAGAAGGAGGAAAGGTTGAAATAGACACGCGAAATGAAAGTGAAAGGGTAGAGAAGAAAAAAAAGAACAAGAATAAAAGGCAGAGAGAAAGTAAAGGAATAAGTGATACAAAAAGAGAGAGAGGGGGGGGGGAGGGGAGGAGAGGTTAGAGAAGGGGAGAAGGGAGAGAAAGAGAGGGTGTGGGCGGATAAGAAAGAGGGAGAGAGAGGGGGAGAGAGAAGAAGAGGGGAAGAGGAGAGGATAGAGAGAGAGAGAGAGAGAGAGAGAGGTGGCAGAAACAGAAGTAGAGAGAGAAGAGAAAGCACTCTGCTCCATACTCCTCTCCACTCGACGTGCATAACATCATAAGTCTCCCTGGAGATCTTAACCACTGTTAGAGGATAATATGGAGTATATATTAATGCTAATTACCCCGGCTGTGGCCTGACTGGGAGAGAGAGAGAGAGAGAGAGAGAGAGAGAGAGAGAGAGAGAGAGAGAGAGATAGTGACAGCCAGCCAGCCAGCCAGCCAGCCAGCCTAGTACAACAGCAGCTCTAGTATGGTGGATTCCCAGCAGACAGCGCTGGGTGTTGTGCCCTTGAGCAAGGCCTCATTAGTCTGAACTATCTCTACGAACGTCCATTAGACACAAGGGACAGGCAGGAGTGTCTGCCGATGCGGCGTCTGCTGCTGTTATTGTTTCAGCGTTATCTCCACACTAACAGGACATATGTTGTTGTTTTGTTTTAAATCTGGGGCTATTTGGAATGGCCCCTCAAAACTCATTGCTAGCAAACAGCTGCTACTTGCGTGGCAGTTAGTGCTGTTTTGTATCCTCTGGGCTGGTAATCAGCTCCAAGGTGCTGTCTCGCCAAATCTATGTTTAACTGTGGATTTAAGCTCGCCAATGTAAAAAAAAAAAAAAAACGAGCTTGCGCTAATACTGAAGCCTGCATGGTGAACCAAGAGAACAACGCAGAAATGTCAGTGCTTGTCCTTTTGCATTGAATAAAACGTTAAATAATGATAAAATAATCTGTCACAATCGTTGATTTTGTAAGGGCGAACATCCCTTTTCATGTGTCTCACTTCCACTGTAAGCACAGAACAAGTGAGAGAGCATTCTGCCAGCTTCACCCTCCATCACAGTCAACAGAACAGACTGAAATGTGCCAAAGACACAAAAGCCACGACCTTTTCCTCCCCAAGTCTTCAATGGAAAACGGGTTGAAGCAGAGCTCCGGCGCCCACTCTCTCCCCCTTGTCTCTGAGCGAAGACTGAGCAGAAGGGAGAGATGCACCGGGGGGGGGGGGGGGGGGGGGGGAAGCTGGCTGTTCGAAAGCCCGACCGCTTTAATTGAGGCGCTTTATTACCGGAGGATGAGGATGGGTGGGTGGGGCTGAGGTGTCGGGGCGCGTTTGTTTGCTGCAGAGGAGGCCACAGATGCTTCCCTTCCCCTCCACCTGGAATGGAGCATCAGCTAAAGTTCAGGCAGACAACGTGGAAGTAAGACGTCATACAGCACGTCGCGCACGCACGAATCACTAACACACCTGTTCACAATCAAACATCAGCACACGAGGGAGGGGGAGGTATTCATATGACCTGCTGTCAAGGCTAGTTTCTGTGCTTGTTGGGAGGAAATGCTCCTGCCTCCACCCAAACTGCTACCTTGGGTCTGCAAATCAGTTTGGTTACTGTGGGGGGATCGATGTGTGCAGGGTTCGAGTTATAATCTGAGCTTTGTGGGGGTCTCTAACATTAGTGGCGGAGATAAATAAATAATAGCTTAACCGGTGCACTGTATTGGCGACCCCCACAGATGTATGACTTCACTGCTTTCATGGGAGCTCAGACCCCTCCTTATGGGAGCTCAGCTCCCACTGGCTCCCACATAACTCCAAACCCTGGATGTGTGCGCCCTGCTTCAGGATGTTGTCCTGGATATGTACAGCAGGGAGCTTCAACATGCAGCAGACCCAACCACGCCAAAACTCATGTATATTCATCCTTAATAAATGCTTAAAGACGGAGAGTTTGTCTGTCTGAACATAACGAGAGGATATAGATGTCGTCTCACACTAAACAGGAGGAAAGGTTAAGAGGCAGCAGCAAAGAAGTCTCCTGAAACCTCCCAGAACAGACAGTTTGTCCTAAAGCTACAACTACAGCTAAAGGTTCAAATGAAAAACTGTAAATTATGATAGGTGAATAAAAAAACCCACAATCGATTAATTTAATTGCTATCAAATCATTTACAGAGCAATCAGTGAAGATAGAATAATGGCTAAAGGCAGAGGGTAAGTGACCGGTCATTCAGTCTTATCAACTTAACCTGACCGTTAATTAGGATGGGAATACAATCTAACAATAACAGATTTTGACTTTTAAATCAATAGGACAAAATTAAAAACAAATCTGCATGGTGTTTTCCTCTTCAGAATAACTAATAATAACTGCATTTAATTTCCCCATTTCCCCTGGACTCTGTGTAGTGTGGATGTTTGTGTGCGTGTGTGTGTGTGTGTGTGTGTGTTGTCCTTTGTGTGTGTGTGTGTGTGTGTGTGTGTGTGTGTGTGTCTGTGTGATTGCCTCACCCCCTGTGCCCTGCCCTGGTGCCATGCTGCTCTCCAGACCCAGCCTCTGCAGCACTTGGAGGAGGGCTGGCTGGAGCAGGCTACACAGGCCGGCCTCGCAGCCTCTCTGGCCCCGCAGGAACCCCCCCAGCACCCCTAGAGCCCGCTCTGCCACGGGGGCCTCTCTGGTACACACCATGCCCTGGGGAGGGGAGGGGAGAGAGAAAGAGAGAGAGAGAGAGAGAGAGAGAGAGAGAGAGAGAGGGGGAGGGAAGAGAGAGAGAGAGAGAGAGAGAGAGAGAGAGAGAGAGAGAGAGAGAGAGAGAGAGAGAGAGAGAGAGAGAGAGAGACGAGAGCAGACATTGGATCAGAGTTTAAAGTCCAAACGTGTCTTTGTTGATCTGAACACAATTTCACCACATTGTACTTCCTGTTTACAACATTATGATGTATTACAATTTTTGGATGGATTGTCTACTCCAAGTAGGGAATGAGTCTTTACCCCAAGTGAAGGAGTTCAAGTATCTCGGGGTCTTGTTCTCGAGTGAGGGGAAAATGGAACAAGAGATGAGCCGGAAAATTGGAGCAGCGGGTGCGGTGTTGCAGTCGCTTTATCGCACCATTGTGACGAAGAGAGAGCTGAGCCAGAAGGCAAAGCTCTCAATCTACCGGTCTATCTTCGTTCCTACTCTCACCTATGGTCATGAAGGGTGGGTCATGACCGAAAGAACGAGATCGCGGATACAAGCGGCGGAAATTAGTTTCCTTCGGAGGGTGGCTGGCATCTCCCTTAGGGATAGGGTGAGAAGTTCAGCCATTCGTGAGGGACTCGGAGTAGAGCCGCTGCTTCTTTGCATAGAAAGGAGCCAGTTGAGGTGGTTCGGGCATCTAGTAAGGATGCCACCTGGCCGCCTCCCTAGGGAGGTGTTCCAGGCAAGTCCAGCTGGGCGGAGGCCGCGGGCAGACCTAGGACCAGGTGGAGGGATTATATCTCCACACTGGCCTGGGAACGCCTTGGAATCCCCCAGTCAGAGCTGGTTAATGTGGCCCGGGAAAGGGAAGTTTGGGATGCCCTGCTGGAACTGCTACCTCCGCGACCCGACCCCGGACAAAGCGGATGAAGATGATGATGATGACAATTTTTGTTTGTCAAAAATGCTCAACGTTAACGCACACTACTCATTCACAACACTCACCAGCAGGGTCATTACGACAGTGGGGCGTTTCTCCATCAAAGCCAGCAGAGCTGTGGTCTCGGGGTCCTGCTCGTGGTTCTGATCCGGACCCGACGCCCCTTTCTCCTCTCTCTCCACGGCGTCCGCCTGCCCACCCCCCTGGGTCAGCCAGAGCTCCAGCACCTGAGGCCCAAACGCCTGGGCGAGTTCCGGGTAGCCGTAGACGAAGTGAAGAAGAGGAGGGTGGTGGGTGTAGATGGAGGAGAGGCCGGGGCTGAAGGAGAGCGTTCTGATGAGGCAGCTTAGAGGAGCCTGGTGTGTGGTGGGAGAGAGAGAGAGGGGGAGGGGTGCAAGAGAGAGAGTTAAACAGATAGAGACATAGAGAGCAGGAGAGAAACAGAACGAGAAATTGGTAGGTTGTCTGTGTTATCAGACTTTCTAAGCCATTAGGTTTAATAAATACCATTTACAGAAACACTGCTGTTTTCAACAGACTCGTTAAAAAAAGGACGGTTGTGCGCGCGCGTGTGTGCGTGTGTGTGTGTGTGTGTGTGTGTGTGTGTGTGTGTGTGTGCGCACGCGCGTGTGTGTGTGTGCGTGCGTGCAAGGAGTTTAACTAAGGGGATTTATATAAATTACTTGCAGGGGAGTGGACTTGGCAATGCGACTGTTATTAAGAATCAATCACTGTCTTGGCCTGAACAATCATTTAATTTAATTTCATCATCATTAAACCATCACCTACGTTTTGTACCAAGCAGTATAAAAAACAATCTGTTACCGTTTAGAATTACCTTAGAATTATCCTTTAAGTTTTGCTACCAGCACTTTTTTATTGTTATTCTTTTTTTTACTTTATTTTACCAGCATTTTATTTGAAAGCTATTTGATTTGAACAGTAGATTCAGGTGAACCAGTGAGTCACCCACCCTGTGGAGGAGAGGGCTGTGAGATAATGTATGTGACCAGTGTTTTGTATGCAACACTGCTGTCTGCAACAGTGTATCCAGATGTCAGATTGATCCAGTGAGCGAGCCACCCACCCCGTGGAGGAGAGGGCTGCTGTCCTGTGTGACGGACAGCAGGTAGAGGGCGGCCCTGAGCGCCCAGCGAGGGGGAGGAGGGTCCCCCTGCTCCTGGACCGAACACAGCAGCCTCACCACGCTGGAGAAAACTGTGGAGTCAGGGAGCAGCCTGCGACGCACACGCACACGCACGCACACGCACACACACACACACAGACACATAAACCACGCACACACAAATACATGCACATACACCCCCGACGCGCACACACACACACACACATATACATGCGCATACCCCAAACACATATGCAAAAGCAGGCACACACACACACACGCACATACGCATACACCCCCGCAAGACACACACAAACACAAACAGAGGTTAAAAACAAAAGGTACAAGCACCATTACCAAACAAGAAAAGCATAACAAAGCTCACGCAAATGCTTACGCCCCCCCCCCCCCCCCCCCCCCCCCCCCCCCCCCCCCCCGTCTTCAGCAAAGCAGACAAACAACAGAGTGGAAAGTTGTAAGGCTCGTTAGAGGAGCTGGGGCTCACCCACGCTATGCAAATCTCTGGCCACACTTTATCTTGTTAAAACCACACTGCCATGTCTTTGCCTTTGCAAGAGAAACGGCTGATCTCCTATCAGCAAATATTTATACGGCGGGCGGCTACTGCCTGCGCTGCTGTCCTATGATGAGCAACAGAGCCTGCTCGCAAACAAAACAAAACCAAACTATTTACAAACACACAGACAAACCAACAGAACAAGGGCATCAAGCTGTCCATCGCTATTGTAATGTTCTGTGTGTGTGTGTGTGTGTACAATGTAAAAATTCACGCCCAATTAATTGTAGCTTTACTGTGTGTGTATTTCGATGATAAGAGTAGGCTACAAGCCTGTGTGTATCCGTGCCCATCTACCTGTGTGTGTGTGTGTGTGTGTGTCTGTGTGTGTGTCTCTGTGTGTGTGTGTGTGTGTGTGTGTGTGTGTCTGTGTCTCTCTCTGTGTGTCTCTGTGTGTGTGTCTCTCTCTGTTTGTCTCTCTCTCTGTGTGTGTGTGTCTCTGTGTGTGTCTCTCTCTGTGTGTGTGTGTCTCTGTGTCTCTCTCTGTGTGTGTGTGTGTGTCTGTGTGTGTCTCTCTCTCTGTGTGTGTGTGTCTCTGTGTGTGTGTGTGATGGTGTGCGCTGCCGTCACCTGTCCCCGTGGTGTGTGGCCAGGTGGAGCAGCAGCACCATGCAGTACTGAGAGGCCCTGGGCCCCGAGGGAGAGCAGGAGGACTCGTACAGCTGGAGGGGCCCAGGGGCCTCGCCCAGCAGGGTGGGCCAGTCGGACACGCGGCCGCCCAGGGAGGACAGGCTGGACCGCAGCAAGACCTCCACCTCCTCCTCCTCCTCCTCCAGCTCTGGAGGGGAAGAGAGGGATGGAAATGAGAGCGAGAACAGGGGAAGGGGGGCGGGGGAGAGAGAGAGAGAGAGAGAGAGAGAGAGAGAGAGAGAGAGAGAGAGAGGGGAGAGGGGGTAAACAAGAGGTTGTTGTTGACAGGAGAAAAAAAAATAAAGGAAACAAAAAACCACCGGAACAGAAAAAGATCTGTTCATTATTTAGAGGCTTCCACACACACACACACACACACACACACACACACACACACACACACACACACACACACACACACACACACACACACACACACACACACACACACACACACACACACACACACACATACAGACAAACACGCACACATACGCACGCACGCACGCACGCAAGCAAACGCACACACACACACAGACACGCACGCACGCACGCACGCCCGCACACACACACACACACACACACACACACACCGCACCCATCTGTACCACATGCTAGCCGACCCAGTATGGTTCATTACCTCAGTGCACTACTAAAATCCACTCCCATTCCAAAAGGATAGAGAGTGCCTTAAGGTGACAACCGCCCCTAACGTAGCACCTTCTCCTACTGTCTGCAAAGGCGTCTTAACCCAGTCTGCTTGTACTGGGATTATCATTGTGACAAGCATAGTTAGGGTGAGAATGTTGATGTGGAACATCTCCCATTCTATTTTTAGCTGTCAGACCCCCCCCACCCCCTCACCTCCAACACTAGAATTCCGGTTTCAAAAATATAGGTCGTGTCACATTGTGTGATGGTGGATCAAAACAAAATCGACGGTCACAAATGAGTCAAGCGAAAACAAAAAAACTTTAAAAAAATCAAATCAAATCAATCTGACAATCGTCTTTAGGGGACGGACAAACACAGAGGTTTCCCGCCAGTGCTGGAGGCCCCCTTTCTGTTCACGCTGCTGTTGTTCAAACCTCACGCTGAACCAGATCCGTCCTGTTCACACCGCCCCTTACTGGCAGAGGAGACGAGGCCTCGAGCCCTTAAAGCACGTCATGGTGGGGGGGGTGGGGGGGGTTTGAAACGCAGCGTACCGTCATGGTGGGCGCCGGCTGCCGACAGCAGACACACGGTGAGCTTCAGCAGGAAACCGCAGCAGGCCGTGTTCAGAGCGGGGTTTCTACGAGAAACATAAAGGAAGGAAGGAGATCAAAAGGAGAGAGAGAGAGAGAGAGAGAGAGAGAGAGAGAGAGAGAGAGAGAGAGAGAGAGAGAGAGACGGTTTTGGGGGGGGGGGGGACAGGAGAAAAAACAACAACCCATGACCTCTCTCTCAAAAAGCTTCATCCACTTCTAAACAGTGAACCTGTGAAGACGGACTGTGTGCAGAGCAGGGAAACAGCACAACGGTAACATACAGTACGTGTACGTGTCAGTTTCATTACGAGTCAGAGGTGGTGGTGGGGGAGCTGAGAGAGTGGAACCACAGGTACAATCACATACACACACACACTCACACGTCCACAGCGAGGGACAGCGAGAGAGAGAGAGAGCGAGGGAGAGAGAGTCGCTTAGGGGCCTGTGAGGGTTTTTGTCGTTCTGACGCAGGCAGACAGACGCACGGCGCTGAGGCCCTGAGGTTTAACGGAGACGAGAGGACAAAGTGAGACAGGGGGAAACAACAGAGAGGCCCCTTTGGTCTGTGGCATCAGTCTCACCGCTCAGTGATCTCTAACCGGGAACGCTCCCTAACAGCTCGGCCACCGTGGGCCACAGAGGGCTCACACACACACACACACACACACACACACACACACACACAGACACACACACACACACACACACACAGGCACACAGCCAAAAACGGTCATTACTTGCCTGTGTGGGTGGACTAAAAAGGGATTCAGATTTTGTTTGAGGAGATGGCTGTGTGGAGATGGTGATGTCAGCGTGTGTGCGACTCTCTCTGTGTGTGTGTGTGTGTGTGTGTGTGTGTCTCTGAGTTAAAAGGGTCTTCTGTTACCTGTTTCCAGCACAGAAGAGAGCTTTGTGTTCCAGAGCCAATCGGTAGAAACCGGAGGATGCTGGAGGTGGGAGGAGGAAAGGAGGAGAATGAACAAGGGAGTGAAACAGGAGGAGAAAGAGAGGGGGGGGGGGTCACAGGTCATCTCACAAGGAGGTGATCAAAACATTCCGCACAAAAAACGGCTCTATATCCAAAACATCACAGGAAAAACAAAGTTACTTTAAAAAAAAAAAATACACATTCTGATCAGAAAGCAAAACAAGCAACGTTGTCCTTTCTGGCTTCAACACTATTGAAAACACCTAAAGCTTTGAGGTAGACCCCTAACAGCTTAAATAAATGTTTTGCAACGTTCATAGATGTTATACTAACCCAACTAGACTTTAATAGTTTAGTACCTCACTCTAGAGTCTAGACTTTAATAGTTAGTAACTCACTCTAGACTTTAATAGTTTAGTACCTCACTCTAGACTTTAATAGTTTAGTACCTCACTCTAGACTTTAATAGTTTAGTAACTCACTCTAGACTTTAATAGTTTAGTACCTCACTCTAGACTTTAATAGTTTAGTACCTCACTCTAGACTTTGATAGTTTAGTACCTCACTCTAGACTTTAATAGTTTAGTAACTCACTCTAGACTTTAATAGTTTAGTACCTCACTCTAGACTTTAATAGCTTAGTACCTCACTCTAGACTTCAATAGTTTAGTACCTCACTCTAGACTTCAATAGTTTAGTAACTCATTCTAGACTTTAATACTTTAGTACCTCACTTTAGACTTTGATAGCTTAGTACCTCACTCTAGACTTTAATAGTTTAGTACCTCAATCTAGACTTTAATAGCCTCATCTTTTAATAGCTCACTCTAGACTTTAATAGTTTAGTACCTCACTCTAGACTTTAATAGTTTAGTACCTCACTCTAGACTTTAATAGTTTAGTACCTCACTCTAGACTTTAATAGCTTAGTAACTCCCTCTAGCTTCCAAATCTTAAGCTTCACTAAACTTGAAGCACTAAGCACTGAGCACTAACCAGTCCCTAGCTTAACTTGAACTTAGTTCACCCACTGCGTTTAGTGGTACATCTTTGCTCAGTGTGCTGGGACTCACCTAGCTTAACTTGAACGTAGTTCACCCACTGCGTTTAGTGGTACATCTTTGCTCAGTGTGCTGGGACTCACCTAGCTTGGCGGTAAAGAGGGGCATGAGGTCGGGCACGAGGGTAAACAGGCGCGACAAAATGGAGTAGAAATGCTGAAGCACCACGGAGTGAGGGGCAATCTCACACTGCCTCTAAACACACAAACACACACAAACAAATAAACAAAATAAAATAAAAAGGGACTCTGCTTACTGGAAGCTACAAATAGCATGTTTACGTTATAAGAATTTACAGTCACAATTTACTCATGTCATGTTTTGAGAAAACAGCTATGTGTGAGATTGTATAAACGTGTTTCCTGTACACATGCATGTGAGGGCGTTTGTGTTTTTATCAGCATTGTGTTTTTATAAATATATGTTTGCTTCTGTCTGCACGCATCTTTTTTTGTGTGTGTGTGTGTGTTTATATGTGTTCACTTCTGCCTGTATGCCTCTGAGGGTGTGTGTGTTTATAGGTGTTTGGTTCTGTATGTCTGTGTGTGTGAGTGTGTGTGTGTCCTTATATGTGTTTGGGTCTTTCTGTATGCCTCTGTGTGTGTGCGTGTGTGTGTGTGTGTGTGTGTGTGTGTGTGTGTGTGTGTGTGTGTCTCTCACAATGACGGTGGGGATGCAGACAGAGTCACAGCCGCGGAGCAGGCACAGACAGAGGGATTCCAGAGAGCAATCCTGACTCTGTTTGGACGGAGCCGTGAATGCATTGTCCTTAAGGCTGGGTTCCGACGCACACAGCTCCGCCAACCTGTGACACGCACACACACACACACACACACACACACACACACACACACACACACACACACACACACACACACACACACACATTTATACCCCCCCCCACACACACACAGACACACACATTTATGCACACACACAGACACAGAAGCAGGAAAATGCACAGAGCATAACAAAAAGTTTATGGCTCATTAACGGGGACATAAACACTTATTGGACCATAAAAACAAGAGCGAGAGATCAAAAGCTTTCTCAGCTACTTCGTTTAATGTCTCCCCCTGGACCGACACTAGATAAGGCGGAGTATTAAATAAAAACCAAGCTTTCTAGTCTAGTTGGATACAAACACTCTCAGCGTATAAATATATGTAGAACTTATTAAATGTATGTAATACTTATCATTATATTAATAATTTTTCATTCACTCAGTTTTTGTGCAATAGTTTATGTAATGAAAGTTGACTGTATTAAACCATTGATGAAGGAAGCTTGATGCTACTGTATGAAAAGGCCCACTGACCTGCAGGAGGCCTCGAAGCAGACCAGGGCCTGGAGCAGAAAGCCTCCCGCTCTGGAAGCTTGGCTGTTGGACTCGGCTCCCTTCCGGAGTCCCTAGAGGAGACGGAGGCGTGGGACTATAAAAATGTAATCGCCTTTATATAACTTATATTTACTTATATCTTATATTTCAGTGAACGTATATCAAACTATCTCACCAAAACATTTTCTTAATGAATCCTCCCTTGCTACAACAGAGGAGGAGCCGTATGCATATACAGTATCAGTCAAAAAATTGGACACACTTTCCCATTCAATTCAATAGGAAAGTGTGTCCAAACTTATGACTGGTACTGTGTATATATATATAAAATCCCACTCACAGCACTTCGTCGATGAGAGGAAGAGGAAGATGGCAGAGGAAGCTCGGTGCACCTTGAGCAGACGGCCTCCACCAACCTCTCCAGGTGTGTGTACTGCACCGGGCTGGACTGGTGGTTCAGTCTGTCAAACACACACAGGAGAGCAAACAGCCTCTGTTACATTAACATTCCATCAACTGGAATTACCTTGGACGATAAACAGGGAAGGTGGATGGTGAATAATATATCACACGTTTTGGAGTAAGGGAGGGAGGGAGGGAACGAGTGTCTATGTTCACGTGAGAGCTTATGTAAGACTGTGTGTGTGTGTGTGTGTGTGTGTGTGTGTGTGTGTGTGTGTGTGTGTGTGTGTGTGTGTGTGTGTGTGTGTGTGTGTGTGTGTGTGTGTGCGTGTGTCTGTGTGCGTGTGTGTATACCTTAACAGGGCGGTGGCAGCGCGGGCTGCCTGTGTGGCCACTTGCAGACAGGAGGCGGAGACTCCGGTTATCACTGCTTCGGCCACGCCCACAAACCCTGGACCACTGGGGAACAGACGCACACCTGTAGGTTGCCTGGGGGACGGACACACACACACACACACACACACACACACACCTTCAGTGACATGGTTCCACAACAGCTGGGCTGGGGCTCACTGTTGGCACAACAGCCACACCACCGTGCGGAGGAGGCTGCGATATTTAGCTATTGGACACATTACACACGCATGCGCGCAAACACACACTCACACACACACACAAACCCATTCAACCAGCGCATATACACACACAAACAATCACCAAAACACGAGCGGAGTAAAACTAGAAATGTGACAGCGGTACGATAACAAACTGTGTTCGTTCCGGTGGGTTTTTATCAGCCCCTTCATCAGAGAGTCGACCTGTCGTTTCCACGGAGTATAAAGTAAGCACATTACGCCCCGCGTTAACACTCCTCTCCTCCTCCTACACGGTCGGCCCGCCGCCGCCGCAGCATTCCATTAAAATTATGTCAACCTTGCAGAAAATACGAACATTCTTTATCGCCATGGTAATACGTTCTCATCGCCGGGACGACGGTTTTTAATTCCATTCTAATTACGCTGGGCATTTTACATTCCGTTTTTTTTGGGGGGGGGGGGGGGGGGGGGTTGTAACAAGTTTTAGAATTCGACTTGATCTTGCATGTCGACAACATTAAACAGACTTTTCCCGAGAAAACAGTTTAAGCAAAAAAAATGACACTTTATTAAACTGTGTTGATTTCCTCCCGCTTAAGACCCGATTTCACATCTTGCAATAATAATACTATTAAGCATGCAGACAAACACAGACACACATACTGAAACAAAACATACACAGTACTACACAGGCTAGCTACAGTATTCGTATCCTAACACAAAAACACATATGATGCATATGACTCACACACAAACACATAAAGAAAACAAGCACACGTGCACAGAACCCCCCCCCCCCCCCCACACACACACACACACACACACACAGATCTGACCTTTCCAGTATCTCAGTGAGCAGCAACATGCCCTGTTTCTGCACCTCCAGGTTGGTCAACCTCAGGGCCTCCTTCAGACTGCGCACCAGGGACTCAATACCTAACACACACACACACACACACACACACACACACACACACACACACGCACACACACACACACACACACACACACACACACACAGACTTCAAGCTCTTCTGAAAGTACCCGTACGCATCTTGTTTGGTTCCGTGACAATGTTTTTACTTTGCACATCTCTGAGTCATTTCTTTCTATGTGTTTTCCCTCTTACACAGTACTATCTTCAACATACTGTACACACAGACACACACTAACTCATTAAAAGCACACTGTTGTGTTTACATACAATATAAATAATAATAATTCATTTTATTTATATAGCGCTTTTCTGACACCCAAAGTCGCTTCACAGCATCAACATAAATAACATGACAAAAAAAAACAATTAGACTGAAATAGTATAACAGACAGACAGCAACAACAGTTCTAACTATAAGTAAGCAAATGGATGGTATTAGTAAAAGTAAAAAAAAAATACACACTGCTGCTGTCACACTTGTAATACACACACACACGGGCGCGCGCGCGCACACACACACACACACACACACACAGTGTGGTGATAGGGTGTGTGGGGGTGATGTGGCGGGGGCGGGGTCTCACCGTAGACAGAGTGACACTGGGAGAAGAAGAGCGGGTCTTCGGTTAGCAGCAGCAGACAGCCGTACACGGACCACAGACACACCTCACTGCAGCTGGCCAGACGCTCAAACAGAAACTCTACAGAGAGGAACGAGAGGGGTGGAGGGGTGGAGGAGAGGAGGTGGAGGAGGAGAGGAGGGGGGGAGGGGGGGGGAGGGGGTGGAGGAGAGGGGAGGGAAAGTGGGTTAGGTGAGGGGTTGGGTTGAAGGAGAGGAGAGGAGGAGAGGAGAGGAGAGCGAAAGTGGGTTATGTGAGGGGTTGGGTTGAAGGAGAGGAGAGGAGGAGAGGAGAGGAGAGGGAAAGTGGGTTATGTGAGGGGTTGGGTTTAAGGAGAGGAGAGGAGAGTAGAGGAGATGAGAGGAGAGGGGAGGAGAGGAGAGGGAAAGTGGGTTAGGTGAGGGGTTGGGTTTAAGGAGAGGAGAAGAGAGGAGAGGAGGAGAGGAGAGGAGGAGAGGGAGGGAGAGGAGAGGAAAGTGAGTTATGTGAGGGGTTGGGTTGAAGGAGAGGAGAGGAGGAGAGGAGCGGAGAGGGAAAGTGGGTTAGGTGAGGGGTTGGGTTGAAGGGGAGGAGAGGAGGGAGAGGAGCGGAGAGGGAAAGTGGGTTTGGTGTGGGGTTGGGTTGAAGGAGAGGAGAGGAGGAGAGGAGCGGAGAGGGAAAGTTGGTTAGGTGAGGGGTTGGATTGAAGGGGAGGAGGACGGGAGAGACAGAGAGTGGGTGGGGTGAGGGGGTAGAGACAGAGAGTGGGTGGGGTGAGGGGGTAGAGACAGAGAGTGGGTGGGGTGAGGGGGTAGAGACAGAGAGTGGGTGTGGTGAGGGGGTAGGTTTCAAAACTTTCTGTGAGTCTTTCAAACGCCACCTAAAAAGGCTGCTACTACAACAAGTCAACATAACGTAGGTCTCTGTGATCAAAGGGAAATCAACAGGACAGCTGTCAAAACAATAGTTTCTGGACGCTAAATCACATTCTATGGGTTTACTATGAACGTGTATGAATCATAATGTGTTTGTTTCATCAGGGGGGCGTCTCTCACCGGGTACATCTGCTTGTATGAAGGGTGCACAGTACTGGCTGGGGGAGTGGACCAAGATACCCGCCATGCACTGGACGCTGGCCACCTGCAATATCTCATCTCCACTCAGCAGCAGCTGGAGCGCACAAACACACACACACACACACACACACACACACACACACACACACACACAAACACACACACAGTATCTTTAGGTGTGTGAATGTACATGTGTATAGTAGCTGTGTCTGTCTATATATTAAGTGCATGTACATATTGCATATCTACTTGATAAACAGGATTTAACTGTGCATGTGCAAGCACCTAGATGGGTACAAAAATGCATGCATAGTTATGTAGATTTTCACATTGTGCATGCATTATTTATTGAAAGCCAGAATATGTAATAGTGTAATTATGTATTAAGTACTGTAGTTATGTAAAAATAATGAAAAAACATTGCAGATCCAATTTCACGACAAATAAAAAATAAGCTGCTGAACATTATCTATGAATATGTCTAAAGAATAGTATATCCTGCTGGACTATGAAGACGCACGAACATTAACAATTCAATGTTTTTAGAAAAAGACAAGTTGTAAGGGGGAACGTTCATGAAGAACACTGTTTGTCTTTCTTCCATCTTTAGGCAGACTGTTAGCACTGCTGAAAGTCTCTGCTGTATCAAAGGAAGGTACAGACAAAAACAGTCTCTCTCGCTGACAGCTCAACCACAATAGACCAAAGGCAGAGGCTAAATCGGACACACTGGCTGACAACTCTGAGACACAGGCAGGACTTTCAATCTACTTCCACTTTCGTTATGATTCATTATCAACGGCTGACTGCCGTGACCAAAAATTGTATGATGAATATTTCTGTTTCCATGGCAAAAATAAGTAAATAAAATAATTGGGAAAAAAAATATTGCCATCAACCAATTTCTTTTAAACGTTGGATATCGGCCTCGATTGTCCTAGTCGGTACATCCCTACTATCAGGCCCGGTTTCCTGTACAGGGATTAAGCCTAGTTCTAGACTAAATCTCACTGTCAATGGAGATTCTCCAATGAAAATGTTTTTTAGTCTAGGACTTGGCTTAATCCCTGTTCGGGAAACCAGACCTAAGAGTTCAAGTTATAATCTGAGCTTTGTGGGGGTCTCTAACGTTAGTGGCGGAGATAAATAAATAATATCTTAACCGGTGCACTGTATTGGCGACCCCCACAGATGTATGACTTCACTGCTTTCATGGGAGCCCAGACCCCTCCTTATGGGAGCTCAGCTCCCACTGGCTCCCACATAACTCGAACCCTGCCTACTACACATTAGCATACAGTGTATGTGGTGTATCGAATGGGAAAACAATCAGTAGAAAGTTCATTTCATGTTTAAAGCAAATCCCCTTGTTTCAGCACATGCTTATATATATCTCATCATTATCATCACCAATTTTCGTCACTCTCTGCACCTCTGTTCAAATTTAAGTTGTGATTTTCCCTTTCTTTTTTGATGTTTCATAAAAGTTATCACACAAGACAGTCCCTTTTTGAAAGTTTCACATCACTCACATTAACTACTAGGGATTTACTCTAAATAACAATTCCAGGCAACAAACTTAGCAAACTACAGGGCCATTGCTTTGTGTTCTAGGTCATCTTGGGGACTGTTAGTTCAAAGAACCGTTATTGCACTTCCCTTGCCGGCAATACAAAAAACAACGCGACCTGATGTGATTTTATTTTTTACACGTCGACTAATGAAGTGTGGGCGTTATGATCTTTACAAGACAACGGATCACGGGGGATGTGCCAACCACAAGTCTCGCCCCGGGGTGCCAAATGACGCCCGGGCCGGACCTGCCTCTGTCAACACACCGCCCAGCAGCAACAGGATGTTTAGAGAGACCTTTATGAGATTCAACCCGATTCTGAGTAAAAAAAAAATAAACATTCCACAAAAAAAAAAACGACCGGCTCTCAGGATTCCAACGGTTAATGTCACAGTTATTTTTGTTCCGACAACTCCGGAGCCGCCACATCAAAGGTAGCGCTAGGCGCTTCCAGTAAAGCTCATTATACGTCAGTGTGGATTTAAAAGGATGTTTTTATAGAGACCTTTTTGAGTATGAGAGGCAGTTGGCAGCGACCTAGAGAGGGCTGCGTTCCAGCCAGGAGATCCTGGTGCAGGGTCAAGCTGTGGGTCTGGTTCTGGGTCTCCGGGTCAGGGTCAGACTGGTTCGGGTCACACGGGCTGTTCATCAGAACAGACACCACCTCTTCAACACACAGCAGCTGTTTTAGTAGTCCTGCAGAGACAAGCAGAAAACAACAAGACTGTTAAGAAGCAAAATAGATTAATGCACAAAATAAATACAGTGTGATGTTATATAACTGTGATGTATACAGCTATGAAAGTGCAGATTCCAGATTTTCAGGCTAGAATAGGCAAAATAATCATTATGCTTCACAAAGCCTTACATAGACTCAGCCCTAAAATTGAGTTACGTTGACATCATGTCAACTATAAAACCCATTGCTTTTTTATTCTCTCTCCTTCCCTCTCTTTCTGTCCGCTCCCACATCTTTTCTTTCCCTAGTCAACCCCCCCCCCACCCCACCACCCCTCGCCTGACTGCACTACTCCAACTACGTGGTCCTTACCCAGGCAGTTGATGGTGAGCTGTGGGGAGCAGGCGCTCGCCAGGCTTTGCAGCAGTGACGCACACACTCTCTCTCTGAGGGGAGCGGGGAGGGACTGGAGCGCCGTGGCCCCGGCGCCTCCACACACTCCCTGCCACAGGTAGAAGGCGGAGGCCTTCAGCACCTCGTCCGGGTACCGCAGAGCCCCACAGAGGCGCTCCAGCAGAGGACCTGGAGGGTGGCAATGGTGTGAGAGAGAAACACAGTGGATGGATGAGGAAGAAATACTTTTTGAGAGAGAAAGAGGAGGGGGGGGAGAGAGAGAGAGAGAGAGAGAGAGAGAGAGAAAGCGAGAGTGAGAGAGAGGAACACAGAGAAGGTGGTTGGGGAAACGGGCGGGTTAAACAGGAGAAATAAAGAGAGATAGAGAGAGAGAGAGAGAGAGAGCGAGAGAGAGCGAGAGAGAGAGAGAGAGAGAGAGAGAAGGAGTGAATGTAGAGCGAGGACAAAACATCTGTTATATTGTGTAGTGTGCAAGCCCTGGCTACAAGCAACATGAAGAGGAATTCGGAATGAAAGACTAAATGGAGGATTTTGAAGCCACAGAAAGAAAGAATTGGGGAACAGGGGAATATAGAACCAGAGAAGAAAAGAAAAAAACAGCATCACGGACAGACTGAGAAGAGAGATAGAGAGAGAGAGAGAGAGAGAGAGAGAGAGAGAGAGAGAGAGAGAGAGAGAGAGAGAGGAGAGAGAGAGAGGGATAGAAAGAGCACCGCAGAGAAAGTAAGGTAAAGAAAACATGTTGAGGGAACAAAGCCCCATGACTGAGCCCCTGACAATAACAGGGAGACCCAGCGAGAGAGAGAGAGAGAGAGAGAGAGAGAGAGAGAGAGAGAGAGAGAGAGAGAGAGAGAGAGAGAGCAGTGTGGGAAGCTCAGCGGGCTGGAACTGTGTGTTAGTCTCAGGTACAGTCCCAGATGTAGAGTGTTTGATTTATATGCAGGGTCGCAGTCTACTGATAGAGAAAGAGAGAGAGAGAGAGAGAGAGAGAGCGAGAGAGAGAGAGAGAGAGAGAGAGAGAGAGATAGAGAGAGAGAGCGAGAGAGAGAGCGAGAGAGAGAGAGAAAAGCAAAGAACGACGAACCATAGGAAGAGAACGAGATGGGGGTAAGAAATGAAAGAACAAACTAAAAGGTTAAGAGGATTTAGTAAAATAAGGAAAGAGGGAGAGAGAGAGAGAGAGAGAGAGAGAGAGAGAGAGAGAGAGAGAGAGAGAGAGAGAGAGAGAGAGAGAGAGGAATCGTGTGGAAGTGTCGAGCGGAGGAGGAGGCAGGCAGGCAGATAGTGAGTGGGCAACGCACGGGCCCAACTGCTCTGTGAAGCGGATCAAACCCCAGCGAGGCAAGAGAAACTCCCAGGCATGTTTGATTAAACCAAAAATGTATGAGCTGCCCGGGTACGATGAGGAAGCCCGAGAAGAGGAAGGAGGAGTGAGACAGTGTGGGGAGAGGAGGAGGAGGAGGAGAGGAGAGGGAGAGAGCATCAGAAAGTGAAAGGGGGAGATCGCAGGGGTAGGGGTGGTGGTGGGGGCTAGGGGGGGCAGGGCTACAAAGGACAGACAGAGTGACAGAATAAGGAAGGTGAGAGACAGAGACAGAGACATCAAGAGAGAAAAAAGGAAGAATGGGGTGGGTAAAAGATAGAGAAGTTGAAAGAAAAATATATCCGAGACCCCTAGCAAAAAAAAAAAGAATGAAACAACTTTTGAGTGAGGCTGGAGACCATCGACTGTGGCTGTTCATTTCAACTATTAAATTTTTTCTTCTTTTCTTCTTCTTCTTCTTCTTCTTCTTCTTCTTCTTCTCCCGCATGCAGACAATGTCCCCGCAAAATAATATGTAATATGTATTCTAACCCTTAGCTTTCTTTTTCTCATTTTCCTTTTTTAACAGTTTTTTTCTTCTTCATCCATTCATCTTTTTTTCTTTCCATCTCACCGCGTCACCTTCCTTGTGTTTCCCCTGAAAATCATTCCTTTCCATCTGCAGGGCTTTTATTTCCCTTCTATTTCTGCTGCAGCTTTACCAGGCCGTCTTTTGTAAATGAGAACATGTTCTCAATGAACTTGACTGGTTGAATAAAGGTTAAATAAAAATAAAAACGTAAATAAAAAATATCTCGTTCTCTTCCTCAAAAAAGTTCCACAGTGATGTCAGCGGGCAGTGACGTCAGCATAGGGCAATGTAGCGAGAACTTTGTTTAGGGCTGCTGGGTTGTTAGTTCAAACACAACTGAATGATCAACCCGCTGAGTGACATGTCGCCGACAGGTCCCATAAACATCATCGATAGCGGTATCCAACACGTAGACTGCTAAGCTACCCACCTCTACAACGCAGAGGGTCCCACACACTTAGTAACACATTCGTACTTAATCTCTCCATAACAGACAGACACACACACACACACACACACACACACACACAAACACACACATTTAGATCTCAACTGATAGTGGCAATTTGATACAACTGATTAACGGTCCAAAGTAGGATGCAGGTAGTGCACACTGTGTCTGTGTCAAGAGATTTAAAAAAATAAATAAACAGCAGGCCAAAGTAGGTAATATGGCAATACCCCTCTCTGACTTTGAAGGATGATATAACAGTGCTTTGTTTATCGAAGCCTGTTGTTAGACAGTTAGGTCAGCCCAATCACATGGTAAATACAAATGTGTTCTTCATTGACTTGCTGAGTTAAATAAAGGTTAAATAAAACCTTTTCAAAGTATAAATGAAATATACATGGATCGCATGCAATGTTACTAATATCAACCTATTTTAAATGTAAAATGGATGAAAAGTCAAAAGTGAGGTCCATTAATACCGAACCCTGAAAACAAATTTTAATTGGTCATACCATGTTGAGAGAGCAGGATCTGTGGCAGGTTGGGAACCGCGTCCACCAGCTTCCCCAGGAAGTTGAAGGTGGGCAGGAATCCTCTTAAACTGGACTGGTCACGCAGCTGCACATCGGATTAGACCACGAAATAGAACAAGAAATAAATAAGAAAAGTCGGATATAAAAAGATATGGATAGACAGGAGATCAAAACAGATCCAGCATAGACCACAGAAGGTTATATTTGCACAAATATTTATTGTAAAGCGTGCTTCAAATCATTTCTGTCAACAATTGATTTCTGTATAAGAAGCATCAGAAAATTACTTTATAAAGAGAGAGGGTTATTAACATGTAACCATGGCAATGCACAGCAAATCTGTGCAAGCAAACGTTTTGAACGAGATACATTTAGGGCCATATACACCATTAGCTGCATTTGGTTGTTGAATATTTTAGAAGAGTTTGCTATTTAGATTGTGAGGTCATCTGGACTGTAAGCCATTTTTGCATCAATTCGAGGTAAACCACCTGTCACGCTTCTGTCTTTATGGAGCAAGAGGGTTTTTTCCCCACACAGACATTGTGTGCGTGCGTTTAGCTACCAACGCAACTGCCCACAAACCCGATAAATCTTTAATCAGCACCTCTGGTGGGGCCTATCCTTTTGTAGAGGGGTGATAAAACTGTGAATAGCGGTTTTCGGTGGTTCTGAATTTTTTTTAACTAATCCTAGAAGACACAATGTTATCAGCTCCTTCAACAAGATAACGTATCCCCTACTATATAGCACAACTTCCACTTCCACGTCAAACTGCTGTCACCTTTTGAAACGGAATCATCCTCCAACCCTAATCCCTTTTTCCTAATCAGGCCCCATTCCCGTGCTATACAGCGGACCTGTCCTCAACACAGCTGTCATCCCTCTCCACAGTGTTCTTTCCAGCACCTTTACACCTGCCGCCATTGAAGCGGGCTTTTCCACTGCTTAATGATAACCCGTGTAGACTCAACAGCACCAGGTACAGAGTCAAGAACGCAGGTGTCGTGACAAACAAGTAGAGGAGGTTAATTAGCAGAAGCATTAGTGCCTACAGTATATTCTAAATCGAGTGTGTTGACTTTGACTTGGCGTGTTTCAGTGTATGTGAGTTTATATTACGTCAGCATCACTAATGGGTCATGATGCGAACGCACTATGTTGACACAAAAACTATAAAAAAATGATCAAGAGTCCAATCCTGCAAGGATAACAGATACTAGTTTGCACATGCATATGATTGTTTCCTGTTGTTTATAGATTTGTGTGTGTGTGTGTGTGTGTGTGTCAGAGTCCCATGTGTTGTCTCACCTGTTTGTGTATCTCATCCAATACATAGCCTACATACTGTTCATTCTGTAGTTCAAGGAGCAGCTGAGCTAACACTGAAAAGAACAAAACACACGGACACACACACACACACACACACACACACACACACACACACACACACACACACACACACACACACACACACACACACAGCGTATGCACACAGCCATGCACATGGTTACAGTCACGTTATTCAGAGCCTAATTAATGCGGTTTTCAAAACCTAGCAAGTGGTGCACTTCACACATTGGCCTTGCTCAGGGTTGGCATTGTCAAGTTTTAAGTACAGCAATAAATGATTCAACAAAGCTGTCCCTTAAGGGGGTTTTCACCAACTACAAAGATATTTTCCTTTAGCACTGAACATGATATGAGAAGAGTATTTAGACTAACTGGTGAAAATTGAACTAAAGTCTTCTCTTTTACTGGGAAACTATTATCAGTGGGCTAATGCTTCCACAATATGAAAATCAGGATCCGTTTAACAACACACGCAAGAAACAAAAAAAATCCTTCCAAGAATGTGCAGTATATTGCTGTGTAAATTTTGCTTTAAAGTGCTAACAAACCAAGTTTAATGTCAGTCATAATATATACACTATGACAGTATGTTTTACAGTTAAGTTTAAAAACGAGCAGCAGCCCTGGGCGTATGTGCAACCCTAGAGTCTCCCCTCACCTTGAATGACCTGCTCCAGAGTAGATGGGTCCTCCACAGTTTGAAGCATCCCTTTGGAGAGAGTTATTAAATTGAGTGATTACAATTGTAAGTAGTCTAATGTAATTCAGATTAAGAAACCTATTATAACTGTCATGAATGTGGTTAAATTAACTGCATGTCGATCACGGTGTGGTCCACGTAAATTCTTAGATGATGGTTTTTAAAGTAGGAATCAAGTGAAACCTTAAGTTAAACTTCCATTAAAATAGCAAAGGATGTGACAGTGGCTTCATTAAAAAAACACACTTTAGGGTTAAACTACACCACATAATCCACAGTCTTACCCAGAAGAGAGGTAGTAAAGTGCAGACAGACTCTATGGTCCTGAAGAAGCAGCTCTCTCAGGGCCCCTGGAGAGTGCTTAAGGACTCCACAAATACCAGACAAGGCAACAGACTTCCTTACAGACTAAAGCAGAAAAGGGAGAACATCCAGTGGGTTACGTATGTGATTGGATTCGACGGCAAACAAATAAGCGCGCAGGTATGCACGCAATCATGCGCGCGCACGTACACAGTGGCAGGTTGGTGGGCCTTGTGAAATGTGTTGACAATATGGTAAACTTTTATTTTCTTAATTGCTGTCCTACCGCGATTTCGTCACTCTCCATCATCTCTATGACACAGGCCACGCATAAAATAACACCTCCGCGGTCCGGGGGACCTAGCCGTCCGGTCCATTTCGGGTCGTGTCTGAAGTGAATCTTGTCGTAAATGATGTCCACGCTCGTCATACTCAGTTTTATTGTAATAGCTTTTCAAAAGTTCAGAAAATATTGTGTTTTACCACTTACACTTTTAAAAGTGTTTTCTTAGCTAGAGCTGCAATTGACTTGATATACTTCAGCGGCATGTTTTAGATATGAACCTAATTTAACGTTACCTGACGTTACCCGTTGGCTAATTAGCTTGCAACAAGCGCGCTATAAAGTTAATATTTTGTGAAGGGACCGAAGGGACCCGGTTGTCAGTCTTAACAGTCTTAAAGGTAAGTTGCTTGTGTCTTTTATCCACTAGTCTGGTTATTGCGTGTTATTAAAGTGATCGAGGCTAATTGCTAAATAACCTTTTATGTACCTTTCGCTACCTAAATTTGGTATAGCTAACTTCCGATAGTAAACAACTGTGGAGGAGGTGGCGCTACAGCGCGAGCCGTGTCAGCTGCATTGACACACCACCTTACGAATTCATACATCAAATTTGAAGTCTAGTTTGGGTGGCATTGCAAGTAGCCTAGTTTTTATGCTGAAAAAATCATTAATGGCCATAGGACATCATGGGATTGGCCTGCTTTGTATCACCTGTTCCTCTTTTTAATTATGGCCCTGTCAAAAAATGTTTAGGGCTACTTGAACTTTGTCAACAACACATTTCCAACAAGAAAATCATGAATTTGTTTTGACGCCGTCCTGATCTGAAGGAAATAAACATGAAGAGTTGTTTTTAATTATTGATTATCAACAGAATGGTTAATCGACTGTCTTGAGATTTCCACCAGGCTAAGGAATCATTTCCTCTAAGTAATGTGTTGAGTCTATTTGTCAGAGTGTCTATAATGTCACAATTTGGTTATCGCCATGACAACAAGAGGCTGTGTAATTGAGCAACAGCTATCAGTTATTGATGGAGTGAGGGGGCGAGGAACAGCCACAGCAATGTCAATGACACGCTCGCCCTCTCTCTTCTCTATCCCAGACGCTCTACTTTTCTCAGTAAATTCTGTCTCTTTTTATCTTCCTCTCATTCTATCTCCCTCTCACACGCGCAAACATACTGGCTGGCGTGAGATTGTGCGTGTGCGGCAGCGCGCGCACGTGCATGCGCGCGCATTAATCCGTTGATACTGTGCACCAAACGTTCGACTGTGAACGTAAACTAGCTAGCGGGTTACATAGCGTTTAATTGTACTAATTTACAGATTTTTTTTACACAAATAGGCTATTAAAGTTGGTTAAAAAAAAACATCTTGGGTTTGTATATTAATTATTCGAATTATCCATGATTGATCGCTGTCCAATAGTTTAGTCAATTCTGGTTCCAGGTTAGTAGTGTGGCTGACTTGCTTGAACGCCTTCTAGGCTGTGAGCTGTGAAGCTTCAGCAACTGTCCATACCAATCAGAGTAATTTAAGATGCATATAGGTTAAAATGCAGGTATGACAGACCAAAGAAGATGTTTGTAGATGCGACTCTGGGCAGCCAGTTTACCGCAGTGGTCCAATCTAAACACACTTCGCGCACCAATCAGAGAGTGGATGCAGCTCCATGGAAACACCCAAATAAAACACCCGGTTTTTGAATACTCAGCAATCTTATAGTCAAGCAACGTCGTTCGCTTGATTTAACCAGAAATACTTTAACCCTAGTAAAAATATGTTCGCCTGTTTTGATCTCTTGCTGTCAGAGTGATTTGGCGTGAGATTTGCCTTGGGAGCGTGAGATAGGGCACGAATGCGTGAAGTCACGCCTGATGCGTGAGAGTTGGCAACCCTGCACAATCACAAACTTCGACTAACAAACGCTTTCCCCCGCAAAGGCATGCATGCTTGCACGCGACATGCACGCAAACATTCAGACGAACTGATTGTCAACGTTGATCTAACAAGTCACATTTTACAGTTTGACAACTTGTCCCATTGAGTCATGGAAATAAAGATAACTGGCTTCAAAAGATGTAGGCCCTTACAAGCAGGAAGCTTGGCATACAATTTTTTCCATATATCATTGTGGGTGGTCTTTCTGTGGTCTCTTCAAAGTAACTTCGACCACCACATCCTTCGTATGCTGACACCAACTGCAAAAACAGCGCTAGCATGCACAAACATACACAAACTCAAACCACAGAATACATACTTTGGTGTTAAGGTATCTAAAGTTCAACGACAGTGTACGATTACTGCACAAGAACTTCAGTAATTAAGACAACTAGATTTTTGGTTTAAAGTTAAAGAGTGAGTTATGAAGGAAATATACATGTGTGTGCGAGAGAAAGAGAGGGGAACACAGTGAAGGGGGCGCGCGCGAACAAGGGGCGAGTTTACAAGTCGAGTGCCTCAATCAGGTGCGCCTGACCAACAGACTGTATTTGAAAGTTCATGAACAAGTTGTGCTATAATAGGCTTTAACGGATTATCTAATTTAAACAATGGAAGGTGTATGAACACGGTCGGTTCTTGTAATATTATCCTGACAACTTGACTACGTTCATCCACGGTAGGAATTAAGAAAATACGCATTGCAAGACTTGGTCAATATAAAGAATTCACATACCGGGGATCAGATTAACTTCACTTGAAAATGGCTCTTTAACACAAGTTTAGATAAGTGTGGAATCTGTTCCATAAAATGTATTTGGCAACTTTGTAAGCATTTAGCCTACATAGTTACAAGAAATAGAATGACACTCTTTTACTTATTTATTTATTTTTTTCTCAACATTTTACATCTAAGAATATCTTTAGTAAACTCACTTTAATTACTGACTCTCTTGGCAATTGAGCAACTTGGCTCATGTCATCTACAAAACAAAAATGATTAAAAATGAATTGGTTTATTTGTCTTTAATAATTAAACATTTTTACAGCATTATACACTGGGAGTTGAGATGAATCATCAGCTGTTTAAGCACACTAAAACAGACCGCAAAGTACCGTTTATTTAATTTTTTTATAAATTGAAGTGTGGAGTTGTTCATAATGTTTACCAAACCATTACAAATAATTTACTAAGCTTTCTATCAGTGCTACCGCTCGTTACTTCAGGCTCTGAGTTATTATTCCTCATCCATTTTCCACTTATTTCGAGGCAGTTTGATGTAATTTCACACCCAGATTAAATTCTGTTGTTGACCATTTTTGACTATATAATTCTAATACTATCTAATCCATTCTCTCAAGTCTCCTCATTTTCCATGTGTTGTGAGATACAAAAACAAACGTTATCGCCCAACCAAAAATAATGGCCCATATGAGGCGCATATGTCCCATAACAGTGGCCCATATATTTTCTCTGTGAAGAAACATTGCAGGGACCGTGAATGACTGTTATGCTAGACACACAACTTTAGCAAGTAATATTTATGCCCACGTGTGTTTTGTGTGTGTATGCGGACAACAATATGAGGATTTTGAGGTAAAGAGAAAAAATATAAAATTGAATGACAGGCAGGCAGCGAATCCTTTTCTCAATGTAAATAAATACGTGGGGAATATCGATTATGTTGATGAAACATGCTGCAAAGCATGCATAGCTTTGACAAGACATGAAGAATTGATGATGATGGACTGTTCCTTACGATTGTGCGTTAGAACAAAAGATGATCTAAAGTCGGTTTAGGGATGATTATGACACTTCCGCTCCAATTCAGTCTCGAATGTGAAGGCTTTTGAATGTAGTCATCTATCAACTGGCAGGAGATCATAGAATACAGTACGTTCTGCTCTTCTTTGCTGACTCATTTTCCTCTAGTCTAATTAAATTGATGGCTTTGTGGGGTTTGTGTGTGTGTGTGTGTGTGTGTGTGTTGGGGGGGGGGGTTGGATGAAAGAGAAACAAATGGGAGGAAAGTGTGACAGAGGGAGGGTTACATATTTTATCTGCTACCAGGCATTTTTCATCTTCTCTGGATACAAGCATTGTAACTTTTATCCACTTATCCGCCCACACACAGTTCCACTCAGCTCACCCCATACTCCACCCAAAGCAGTGAGAAAATTGCTTCAACCGTGCAGAAGTAACTACGCTCTGTACTTTACTCTTATCTCCACACATTTATTTCCCCGCCACATCTATTCATTCCATTTATATTTCTATTCTAGCTTTCTTTATATTCCCCCCCCCCCCCCCCAGCCCGTTTAGTTTCAGTACCGACTCCTTTTCTCATCCTTTCATCCCCACTCACACTAGTTCTTGTAAGAGGGTCTCAGTCTCTCCATCTCTTAACCATCCTTAATAACATTTCCCATTCTATTCTCGTTTTACCCCTTCAGCTATCTTTTGTCTTATCTCTCCTCTCTCTCTCTCTCTCTCTCTCTCTCACTCTCTCTCTCTCTCTCACTCTCTCCTCCTGCCCTGTCGCCAGTTGTGTGGCACCATGTCGGCGTCGACGAGGAACCCGCCACAGCGCCGGCGCTCGCTGGGTCCCGTCTCGCCTAAACACATCTACAGGAACCTGTCCGTCAGGCTGAGGGGAGGGGAGGCCGCTGTCGCTGGGAAGACCGTAACGCCCAGGACCAAGAGAAAGGATACGCCAGCTGTGAGATGAATTTTCGACCAGAACGCTCAGTACTGCTACTGTCACGATATAGTTTTGTGAAGCTTAAGCTCATATGTTGTAGCTGTGATTTTTTTTTTCATACATTTTATTGTTTTTATTTCCAATAATAGTCTTTGAGCTTGTCCTTAAAATCTAATTCCCATTACGGTCTCTCTAGTGTATCTATAATACTCCACTCCTCGCAGCCTCTTATTAAATATCTTTTTAATATACCCTATTTTTCTTACTGCCATTGTCCCTCATCATCTGCTTTCTCTCTCGGTCTCTACCCCCTTTCTCGTTCTTCCTCTCTCTCTGTCTCTCTCTCTCTCCCTCCATCTATCATTTCCCCTGTCCGCGCTCTTTTCTGTGTTAGTATAAGACCCTGTGGGAGGCGGTGGAGAACGAGGACACTCTCTCTGTTCAGAGCCTGCTGTCCAGGGACGGTGCTCCGGGCTCCCTAGCAGCGGGAGGCAGTGGAGGAGGAGGAGGAGGAGGAGGTGGGATGTGGGAGAGAGGAGAGAAGAAAGAGAAGGACTGGGAGAGAGAGAGGGAGAAAAGTGTGAACAGGGTGAGCGAGCAAGGCTTGGTCCCCTTAGATGTGGCCGCTCTTACTCAGAATTCCCCTCTGCTGCACGTGTTGACGAAGGCCGGAGCCAGACACAACCCTGTGTGTAAGTGCTAAGCGGGAGAGATTAACAATGGGGGGAGGGGGGGGGGAGGAGAGGAGTAGGAGGGGTAAAGGAAAAAGAAAAGGATTGTACATCCATCCTAATGCCACTGTTTAAAAACCCATGAATTATAAACATTGATTGTGTCGGATCTCGTTCATAAAACATTTCGCTGGAGTGGATATCTTGGAAATTAATGCGGTGGGGCAAACATTTATGTCCTCAATCTATCATCTCGTACAATGCAAATCCTGTTTATTGTTTTATCCATGTCATATTCTCCCTCGTTCTCTCTCTCGCTCTCGCTCCCCCCCCCTCTCTCGCTCCCCCCTCCTCTCTCTTTCTTTCTCTCCCTCTCTCCCTCGCTCTCTCCTCTCTCTTTCTTTCTCTCCCTCTCCCCCCCCCCCCTCTTTCTCTCTCCCTCTCCCTCTCTCTCTCTCTCCCTCCCTCCCCTACATTCCTGGCCTCCCCTGCGTCAGTGTGTCGCCCAGCCGAGTGGTCGTTTAAGTTGGACTCTCTGGTGGCTCTGGCCGACAAACGAGTGGAGGAGAGAAAGAAGGAGCTTGTGACGCACGCGGGGGCGGGTTCACAGGCGCAGGCCGACGCCCAGAGACAGCTCCGCCTCTGGACTCTCCGTCAGCAGCTGTACCGCAGGATGAGGGAGAGCTTCCATCAAACAGGTCAGGACCAGTAGGTCAGGGGTCGAGGGTCAAGGGTCAATTCATGTTGTTGTAATGGGTTTTGTTGTGAAAAAGCGAGTAATAAACTCATTGAATCCCTCACTTAGATCAAATGGCTTTTCGTGCTCTTGAGTTCATTTAGGTTGGGTTATGAATGAGGATGAAGCCACAAATGATTTGCTTACATTTCACTGGAACCCCTCACAAAGCTTGTCCTTAGGTTCACCCTTGTGTTACTAGCCAGACTGAAAGGAAAGAACCACTCAGCTCAGGACTTAGTTTCATTATGGGTTTTCTCTGTGCTCGTTTCGCACGATGGTCGACGGACGTCTGTTGCCCTGCTCCCTCTCGTCGACCCCAGGACTCCCAGCTCCTCCCAGCAGTGTATCTCTACTGGTCACCAGTGCCACCTCTCTGTTTGTTTCCATCAGAGAGCCAGACAGCGCCGACACAGGACTGATCACCCGTTACAGAGGTGGGTGGGTGGGTGTTGGTGGTGGTGGTGGTGGTGGGGGGGGGTGTGGGGGGTGTTGTTCAGGTGGTTGGGTCGGTTCGGGTGGGTGGGGAGTGACCTGGAACTTTCTCTTCTATAGTTTCACGCTTGTAGTTCTGAATTGATCCAATCTGGCCTGTCTTGCTCATCACTTAAAGTTTGTCAATAGTTTTTGAAAGAGTGCTGGATAAAAGTGCCTTCAATTTCCCTGCCTTTGCTCTGATTCTCCTGTGTGAGAATGACAAGAAAGGGACTTACAAACAATGAAGGAGTGCAGAAATATGTGTTGTTTTTCCTGTTTAGATTTGAGGGCAAAACAGACACCATATATGGTCTCTTTCCTCATCATGTATTGTGTCTCTGATTGTCTCTGTTGTCTGCAGTGGAATGGAGCACCTCAGCTAGCTTCAAGCGGGTCCTCGACTCAGCTCAAATTACTGACGCCAAGAGTCCCTCCTTCAACATCACAGGACTTGAAACTGTAAGATAACACACACACACACACACACACATAGATTGTACACTCGCAAATCAAAGATTAACAATGTACCGTACATAGATGCATCACATAATAACGCGTACAACACAATATTACATCCCTGAAAGGCACACACACACACACACCCAGGCACATCACAACCCCGATCGCACGTCCCGTGCTAAGGCAAACACTTAGCCTTCTGAACGCCCTATGTTAACTGGATGAATTAATAAGTGCTGTGTAATGTCTTCCGCCCTGGAGAGGGCTGCTAATAAAGTTAAGAATATGTTTATAAAGTGGCGGTGTGCTTTTGCTGCTCTGAAAACGCAGGGAGTGCTGTACTTTGTGAGGGCGAGCGCTTACAATGTGAAGGGATGGGGTCCGCCGAAGAACTCCAGCCCAGACAGTGCTGCCCCCTCCAGTAAGTAAACCGTAACTGCAGCCCCTTCAATCCAATTACTCTACTGTTAGGGGGTGGAAGTGCATGGTGGTTTTGATCAGTAACACTTTGACTGTTCATTGATTGATCATAATAATAAAAGAACAATAGATCATTGCTTTCTTCGTTTGTCTTGGAACGATCCATCGTAGTTGATTAGACAGTGAGAGTGTAAATAGTAAGCATTGGAATCTGTCCACATATTGACAGCTGTAGTGCATAGATATACCCACCACGCTTGCACTCAGTATTTATTTATATGGACTCTACCTACAACTAAGACTCTCTGGCCATGACTCTGCTTCTTTCCTCTGTCTGCCCGTGTGTCCTCCCTACAGGCTGGACAGAGTGTGTCGGTGTGAAGGCGCACAGCAACCAAGAGGCTCTGCTTAGCAAACTGTTGGAGCAGACCCGAGAGCCACACTACAGGGGTTACTGCATGGGTAATGGTGCACTCTGTCTCACTTTAGCCACTATTTAACCAAGCAGTTCAGCGAAGAAGTTTTTATTTAAAAAAACAAAAACAAAAAGACTGCCATGGGGAACATATTCTCAGCAAGGTCCCCACACACACACACAGACGCGCGCGCGTCCACGCATGCACACACACACACACACATACACACACACACACACGTTCACACTGGTAAGCTGTCTGGTAGTAACTGTAGGACAACAGTTCAGGAGTGGCAGTGGTTGCTATGGAAGGTTGAGTGATGCTGGCAACCAGTCAGCAACTTTCCTTCCAACCCAAATTTAACTTGGCATTGCAAAATGGACTTACGTACTGTTTTGCATTAAACGGTTTGTTGTTTGTGTTGTTAATGTAATCATGTTTTTTATAATTGAGATGAAGTCTGTTGTGTTTTTTTTTCTGTTTGGTAATGCTCACATACCAAACAGCTGTTATGCTCTTGTTCTCTTCATCTCTTGTCTCACAGAGAGCTCAAAGCCCCAGAGTCCGAGTAAGCGTCTGTCGGTGTCCCGGGGACTCAAACAGCTGTTCCAGTCTGCCACAAAGTTCGTCCGTCTCCTACAGAGGTGAGTCGGCACAGAGCAGCCAGCCTCTTTCATCGCCAACTGTCAAAACGCTACTTTCCCGCCCGGCCAATTGTTTTTAGTGTCACAATTTTGTAAGCTTTTGTTTTATTTTTATTTATTTTTTATTTGTAAATCAATCATCCTCCTGTATATTTGTATCCTATTTATGATATTACTGTTATTGCATGTCTCATTCTTAAACGTATTTCACTATTTACTTGCACATGCCAAGCACTTTGTAACATTTGTTTAGAAAATTGCTATAGAAATAAAGTTATTTTTATTATAATTTTTATATATAAAATATTCATTTTAAACAAGACCTGAAGCCTTGTTGGAGGAGCAGTAAAAACCAATTCACAGAGGCAGAATTAGGATGCCAAAAATAACAATAATAACTCTCTCACCCTTTTCCGTTCTTTCACTGTGATTTCCATTGAAGGGGGGTGTACCTGGCCACAGTGTTCTACCACAAAGACAACATCCTGGTCACTGCAGATGACCAGCTCCCATTGGTGGAGATCCAGTGCTGCTCCACCTCCATCACACAAGACTTTCTCTGGTTTGCTAAGGTTAGCTGTCAATTAAATATTACTGGATATTTCTGGATCATGGCCTATATTTTGACCAAATAGAGGTGGATGTCTTTATTTGGTTTCTCTCTCTCTCTCTCTCTCTGCTCTCTCTCTCTCTCTCTCTCTCTCCTACTTCTCTAGTTGTCGTGTGCATGGCAACAGGTACCGTGGCTACAGCAGGCCCTCTCCTCCACTCTCTCCTCCTCTTCATCCCTTCTTCAAAACAGACACAACATCCTCCGTGCCGTGTCTCAGCTGCAGGTGGGAAAAAGACCTGTAGTGCAGAAACTAACTATCAACCTTAATATTACCCTGATAAATTACCTCATCTTACCGCGCCTTCTAAAATAAATCAATAAGAATACTTTGGCTGAGCCATGACACCCTGATTTAGCTTGTATTTTCTGATAGCCTATAATCCAGTTTGTAAGAATCTCTCACCTGCCCTTCCCTAAACATTATGTCGTCGTCCCATCACAGTCGTCCCTGGGGACGTTGGACCTGGGCCAGGTGTACTACGAGCCCCTGAAGGATCGGCATGGCAACGTCTTGCTGGTGACCCTCAGGGAGTTTGGGACCCCTCCAGGACCCCCGGACCCCCCGCTGCACTGGGTGCCCCTGGTTCGGCTGGAGAAGAACCGCTGCAGAACCCCTCTGCTGCCCGAGCCCACCGCCATGGATACGCTCACTGAGCAGCTCAAGGTGAGCAGGGTTTTGAGCTGGCCATTATATCAAATTTTCACATTTATTTACAATATATGTGTATTGTGTATGTTTTTAAAGAGTTTTTTTGTTTGTTTTTTAATGTTGAGTGTGTATGCAATTAGTACAGATCTTTGACCAATTTGTGTTTGCGCAACTGCTATCTCAGAAGCGTAACATATATATGGCTAGACAAAGTGTGAACATTGAAATGTTTCTTGGAGACCGAAACCTTGTTAGCCAGTATCATCATGACAATCAATGAAACACTGAAAAATGTGCATAATCATAACATAAAAAATTACAATGTCAGATCCTCTTTGTCCTATACCCTCTCTCTGTTACACTCTTCTCTTTCTTCCTTTCTTATTCTCTCTCTCTCGCTCTCTCTCTCTCTCTCTCTCTCTCTCTCTCTCTCTCTCTCTCTCTCTCTCTCTCTCTCTCTCTCTCTCCCCCCCCTCTCTCTCTCTGTATTTGCACCCAACTCCCCCTTCCCCCCCTCGACCAGGACAAAATGGCGTATCACAGACGCAGCATCCAGTGGGCTCAGCAGGGTCTATACGTGGGCATCCTGAAGCTTTGTAGCTCCGTGGAACAGATCAGAGTCCTGGTTCCCCAGAAGCTGCCCAACCTGCTCTGCCACACGCGTGTTCGCCATAACCCACACGTGTCTCGGTAAAAAGGCCTGTTCTCTGGCAACACGCTATCACAAACGAGGCTATGCTGTGCTGTACTATACTCTATAGTGTCGTATGAGATACTTTGAACATTACATTGCTGCGTCAAGTATAAAGAACAAGGGCTTATTTAAAAGTGCTGGCTTAATGAAAAAAAAAAATTTGTTTGTTTTTTGCATACTCTGCTTGATGAATAGATTAGTCGCTAAAATGATTGTGCTCTTAACTGATCAAGGTGCTTTTCAGTTAATGAACACTGATGCTGTTAAAAAAAGGTCCTGATTGCTGACTCACTGGGTGAAATCAGCCTGTTTTTTTTAAGCATTTTAATTTCCAACGAAACATGTTTGTTTCTGTACTGTTCTTCATTTCTCACAGGGAGGAGTGGACGTGGTTACAGAGCCATGTTTTTACCACGGCCAATGGGACCGCTCAGAGTTTGGTTGGCAGTGATGAAGACAGACAGATGGACAGCTCTGGGCTGGGGGACTTCGTTAGGTCCCTCAGAGCAGCAGTGACCCTTCTTCTTACCAAGCTCAACATCCCCCTCTACAGAGTAAACGCGGTTTCACTCGTAAATTTATAACTTGCACATTGAAATTACAATAAATTTTAAATAATGAATGTGTTTCCGTTTTACTGGTGTGGTTATTACATTTTTCTTAGACTGTTTAATGTAGACTAAAATAAAACATACTTGCCTATCTCTATCTCTTGTTTCTTTATCATTCTCTATCTCATACTTTCTCTTTTCACTATCTGTCTCTCCGTCTATCTCGTTTCTTTATCATTCTCTTTCTCATATTTTCTCTTTTCGTTATCTGACTCTCAATCCATCCTCTGTGTCCCTGCTCCAGGCCTATCAGTATGGAGTTTACACTCGTGAGCTTCTGCAGTTCGGAGAGAACGTGTCTCTCCTTCTCCTCCTACCTCCCAGTGAAGACTTCAGCTCCAGCTACTGGCCTCTGGTCGGGACCAAGGAGCCTGGCCTCACCATGCCCCTACAGATCTTTGAGCTGGGTAAGATGTGCTCTTGTTTGGTGCTCTAGTAAACTATATAAGTGCTTTGTAAACTTTTGCCTTTGCTTAAACTTTTGTAAACACTTTCTCAATGAAGTGAATGGGAAAGTGTGTCCAAACTTTTGACTGATACTGTATATATAATTGTAAAATGGTAACCATTTGGCGGATATTATGTCCATATTTAGAGGTTACTCGAAACTTGCACGCATTGTAAATTGAATGGTCTGAAGTTGATCTGACTTACGTTTTGGAACAGCTCACTTCTGGACGTACAAGCGGGACTTCCTGTCCCAGTACTGCCAGGCGTGGGTGAGACTGGAGCTGGATGCACACCTATCCCAGCAGGCTTTAAGGGAGGCCCTGGACACTAAGGAGGTCCTGGTTGCCAGGGAACGCCAAACCCACGTCACACAGCTATCACAGGTAACGAAGACAGGAAGCAGCTACTTTTTAAGGGTGGATTGGTTTACTGCAGTGGACATGTAGTAAAGTTTAGGGTTAATAGTTTCAGTAAATATTAATAGAACTTAACCAACCCATTGTAATAAATACAATCTGGTATATAACTTTTACAGGGATATCTCAAAGTGTTTAGTTTTTTATATACGCAGTCTACATTTTGCGTTATGCAATGAACTTTACCTTAGTTTTGTAGAGACAACAAACTGTCGTTACCAATGAATACTTACAACACTGCACGCTTCCATCTTCCATGAACATGCATTCATTTTGGAAAATTATTAACAACGACCGTAAAATAAATTACTACTACTACCACTACTACTTCTACCCCTACTGCTTTTACCACTACTACTACTACCCCTACTACTACTAACACTACTGCAACAATAACAACAACTACTACTACTACTGCTGCTGCTGCTGCTTCTATTACTACTATTAATACTACTACTACTGCTGCACTACACTACTACTACTACTACTACTATATAGTGCACTACTACTACTACTACTACTACTACTGCTGCTGCTGCTACTACTACTACTACTACTACAACTACCACTACTACTAATACTGCTACTGCTTCTACTACTACTATTAATACCACTACTACTATCACTACTACTACTACTGCTTCTACTATTAATACTATTACTTCTACCACTTCTACCACTATCTAGCGTCTGGACGTGGTGTGGCGGGAAACCCGTTGGATCATGGATGTGTTGCAGTGTGTCCGGTCCAAACAGTGGGTGGGAGCCGTACCTCTGGGTCTGGTGATGGGGGGCGACCCTCCGCCCCGCCCCGACAGCGAGGAGGAGGAGCAGTACCTCACAGCACGGGTCTGGCCACAGGGGACTCCCGTTCAGACTGTGGAAGGTACAAATGTAGTGCTGAGCTCAAAGATATTTTTACTTGGAAACTCGCTGTAAATTATACAGTCTTTGCGTGACTGAAACTTTCTCTAAAAGTAGCCATCTTGTGGAGTGCATTGCATCGTGGGTGATTTGGAGAGAAGTGCCTGCTGAATGACTAACAGTTAATTCAAATAATAGTAGAATAAAACCACAGATCGGTTTGTAAAACTGTTGCGTCTGTATCACAAGTAGTAAACCCCTTCTTTAATTCACTTGATTTTTCATGATATCTGGATTGATCATTTAGTTATTGTGCTTCCACCACACATAGAAGCTGACTAACTTGCTTTCAGAGGTTGATATGAAACTCCTTTGTGTGTCCTTCCTTTTAGATACTTCTGTCAATCCCAACATTGCCAATAACCTCAGCAGTGAGATCCTTGCCCCAAGCAGCCTCCAATTGGCTACCCCTGAGGAGACAGTGATTCTATTGGTGGAGGGCGTAACTAAAGGAGGGTACCCTGTGGATGTCTGCGCCCAATCATCCTTAGAATTGAACAGCAGTTGCCAATCAGAATTCGAATGTGGAACAGGGATGATCCAGTCAGGAATGGAACCTTCACTCGTCTGCCAATCAGACGCGGTATTCGCTGACCTGTCCTTGCCGGAGACTGTCTATGAGGAAGAAGCGTTTCCTCACAGTTTCCTGTCGGATGTGATGCAACCGCTGTCCGAGCTGGTGGAGATGATTCCTGCACTGAGTGTCATGGAGGAGCATCTTCCAACTGACTCTGCTTCTTCCCCGGACGCGGTGGATGTGTTTGATAACTATGGACCAGGCGTCTGTGCAACCAATGCTCTGTTTGAATTAGAAAACTCTAAAGTGGATGTTATAAATGGAGGTGACTCAGAAGTGGCCTCTTCAAACTTTTTACATGGAGCCCAAAGTCCCACTCATGCAAAAGTGCCTTGTGAGGAAACGAGTACCATGTTAAGCCTTGGTTTAGGTGACAGACTCTGCGTGACTTTTCTTTCGTATAGGGATACTACCGTGAGTCCTGTTGCAGCGCCTGCAGAGAAGTTTGATTTACCTTTAGAGGCTGTAGTGACACCGGTCCTCCACAGGGGGTGCTGTTTACCACCAGTGAGGAACCAGGTGGAGTGGATCTCCTCTTCAAAAAAGACATGATGATGGCACCAATTACTGATGTCTGTGATAGTTCTTTATTTTAAGGAGAAACACCTGACACGTTTTACTCCAGACTTTTTAAAGTATGTGACTAACATACTGTTTTAGTCGTAGTTGACTCAGTAGAGATGAACATTTAAATTTTTCTCTTTTGGCTGTAAAGAGTGTTCCCTATGAACTTAAGCTATTTTCTAAAGCTATGTCATAGGCAGAAGAAGAGTTTCATAAAGAATGTGCAGTGGACGGTAAACTCTACAATACAATTTTCATAATTTTTAGAGTAGCTACAACAACCACTACATAATATTGAGTTTAAAATAGAGATGGATGGTACTACATGTCTAATTGCCCTCTTTGAGCAAGTTCCTAGACTTCCTGCGCAAAAGGACATGTTAACTAAACCAGCACTGGACATAAACTGAATTGCAGCTGTAATGTTCTGTTGTTTTTTTTGGATTTGTTTTTTTTACCTGTGTGCACTTTTGAAATGTTACCAAAAATATTCAAGAATATTAACACCATATCGATGTATGTTGCAATAAGAGTTACAAAGGAAGACTAATAATTACGTTGTATTTTATTAGTGATTTTCGTTAGTTATTTAACTGTAAGATAGCGATGTCTTTTAAAAGTGTGGTTCTAAGGAACGCCTTCCTCGTTATATAAAAATAAATTGTTATTAGGAGCATTATTGGCATTTGGTCATGTTTTCAGAATCCCTTTTGAAAAAAGAATCCTGAATTGTCTTTAGCCAATAAATCAATGTAGCCGACGTACGTAGTACGACGGCATGCCTAGCGCATTGTCAACCTCAGCGCAGTCTGGTCGCGTGCTGCGCATCACCTCATTTGACATCATGGGATTATAACCGTGCCGTTTGTCTAACGGAGATAGGAATAAACCGATTTCGCAACTAAGGATTTAAAAGGATTTGTCTGTTAAGATAGCGTCAGTTAAGGTTGATATATTTGTACATTTCTATCGGTTATTTAGCGAATACCAAAAGCTTTTTTCACTGGAATATAACGGGATTTAACGCGCCCCCTTCATGGGACAGTGGCTATGGCGTCATTGGAATGTGCCTCGTCAACTGCAGGTAGGATAACCTCTGGTTTCTTTTCATTCAATGGATTTCACCCTCATTGTATTCTACAAGAATGAGCTAAATCTATTCTATGTGTTATCTTTGAGGCACATTGTCCACATTTCAGAATAGGATAAAACACTGAACACTAAACGAAAAAAAATTATTGGTTGTTTCCACATCTATGTATAGTATTTATATATTGCATCGCTTTATGTTGTGCCACAGCTAATGAGCCAACACCAGCAGCAGAACCCACTTCTGAGGACCCCCTAAGGATTGTCCTGGTTGGCAAGACAGGCACGGGAAGAAGCTCATCCGGCAACACCATTTTGGGGCGAGACGCCTTTTGGGTTAAGGTCTCCCCGGGTTCCGTTACCACTCGGTGCGACAAGCAGAACGGAGTCGTAGAGGGGCGGAACGTGGTCGTCATAGACACCCCGGGGTTCTTCGACACGCGTCTGTCCCCGCCGGAAGTGACGGAGGAGGTGGCTCGTTGTGTCGTTCTGTCCTCCCCGGGACCCCACGTCTTCCTGGTGACCATACAGCCAGGCAGGTTCACCCAGGAGGAGAGGGAAAGCCTGGACTGGATCAAAGCCACGTTCGGACCGGGATCTGACAGGTTCACCATGGTGCTGTTCACCTGGGGGGACCAGCTGAAGGGGAAACCCGTGGAGGACTTCTTAAAGGAGAGCGAGGAGTTGTTTGAGTTCGTAAGCGGCTGCCAGGGAGGATATCACATCATTGAAAATACTCGTGGCTCCACCACACCCGACAGAAAACAAGTTGCGGAGTTGCTGGAAAAGATCGACAAGATGGTGGCCGATAATGGAGGTGGTTTCTATACCAACAAGATGCTGCGGGAGGCGGAAAATGCCATCAGAGAGGCACAGCAGATGATTCTGGGAGAGAGCAGAGAAGAATGGGGTGGAGAGGATAAGAAAGGAGACGCCGCGGCAAAACTCCATGGCAGCGATTCAGAAAACGACAGAAGAAGGGAAGAGGAGGAGAAGAGAAGGGAGGATGAAGCAGCCAGGAAGAAAGCGGAGAAGCAGTTCTGGTGTGAACTGGTGACCGCGCTGGGGAGGGGCGCGGCCGAGGGGGCGGGGGTGACGGGGAAGGACAAAGGGAAAGGGAAGGCCTTGAAAAAGATCAAGGTGGTGGAGAAGGCGGCGGCATTGGCTGCGTCCCCCATGTCAATCACCTCGGCAGCCAAAGTAGTGGGCGGGGCCGTGAGAGAGGGAAGTAAGGTTTTGTTCAAGCACCGCAAAACTCTCCTGAAGTGAACGCAGTGCTACCGTGTGACTGCATTGTATTCCCTTCTAAAGTGTGTGTGTGTGTGTGTGTGTGGGATGAGTTTAGGTGCCCCGTGTGGGAATGTAGGATATGTAAAGACATTATAACGTCACTTAATTTTTTTTGTATTCATCCAAAAATAACACAAAGGGAGTTGTTTAGATTCTTACTTCTGTGTGTGTGCTAGTGAGGTGTGGGTGTATGTGTGTGTGTGTGTGTGTGTGTGTAGCACACTAGGTAGGTAAACATCCTGTTCTGAACAAAACTTGGATTAAATCAATAGCAGTGATGTTTAACAACTAGTAAACACGGCTTTTTATTGAAATGCAATAGGTATACCACTTTTGTAAGGATTTACCAAAAATATTTTATTCTATTACATATCAAAACACAATTGTACCGGTCAACCATCCTGGCTTGAAAAAGTTATGCAAGCATCACCCAAAAGTCTGCTTTAGCTCCCATGGTAATGTTTTCAACCATTTTCATTGTATTTACTGATCAAACATTCAGTAAAAAAAAACAAGATACTGTACTTTGTAGATGTCATCTACAGAATTACATAGTTTTTCTTTTGTATGTATCCCTTTTGTTTCTCCCACATTTCAACAACACTGATCAAATCAAAATAGGCGCTTTGCAGAGTTCACAAAATAACCGTGTTGAACCAGACTAGTTACACAAACAAAGCATTGTGTGAATGGCAATACGGATAAGAAAAACACAATTTTCAGGTCTGTGACCTTGACATCATTTTCCAGGCTGCACTTGCCTAAATAATGAACAGCTCAATACAAGGTTGGCGTACTGGGTTTACTTTGCTTTTTGCGACGAAACCCTTTTTTGGTAAAGACTAGGTGTAAACGCTGAAATATTTTGTACCATAATGGCACTGACTGCATTTGACTATGTCTACATAGAGAGGTAGGTAGAAAGAGATACAGAGGAAAGGTGGACAGAAGAGGGAGAGGGAGAAAGAGACAGAATTATACAGAGACAATGTCTAAAGGGACAATCAGTATTTATAGCTTTTTAAAAAAAACTAAACTACCATACAAATACCCACAGGTAAAACCCATACTGTAAAGAGGGTTTTGGGTTGCAATTGTAACTGGTAAATGACCACTACAAATGCTTGACAAGGAAGGAACTAAATATATATATATATATATATATATATATATATATATATATATATATATATACACACACACACACACACACACACACACACTCTTCTCCTTTGCTTATTGCACATGCAAACACACACATAAACACATACAGTCACCTGGCTAGTACCATAAAGACTATACCTGTCACTGTTCCTGTAATCAATATCATCGTTGCAATCTTACAGTAAATACAATTGGCAGGTACACAGAATGCTGTAGGCACAGAATGGGAGTGGTCTGAAATGACACGGGCTGTTTTCTAGACAGGCATGGGCAGACTCATCTTTGCATTTCCTCTGAGCACTGCGGAAGGACATGGAGAGAAAAACAGAAAATAAGAGGAAGCAATACACATACTCCTCTGTGGTCAAATATATTAAAAGATTTGGACCCAAAATACTTACAGTGCAAACTATACGTGTGAGTTTTTATATAGACTTGTCACTCACTACTCACCCTCCAGCCTTCCTTCCCACCCCGTCCCTCCACCTACACCTGCCATGCATACACTCCTCTGAACTCAAATAGATTTCCAAATTTGGACCCAAAATACTTTCAATACAAACTACACGTATGTGTTTTTTTATATCGACTTGTCACTCACTACTCAAACTCCACCCTCCGACCTCTGACCTCCACCCTCCCACCTCCTCTGCAGCTCACCCCTTGTGACGTAGAGATAGAAGAAGTCGCAGTAGAAGATGGTCTGGACCACGCCGGACACCACGGCGATCTGGTCAAAGAAGCCCTCGGTGTGGTAGCGCCACACCCAGTTGGCCAGGTAGAGTGCTCGGTAGAGACCCAGGAAGAACAGGTAATGGGTGGTGATGGACTCTGCCTCGCCCGTCTTGGTGATCATGAAGAGCTGGGGCAGGATGGCCACGGACTCCAGGTAGATCGAGAACGTCCACAGGATCTATGATGGATGGGATGCATGGAGGGGCAAGGACATTATGAGGAGGTCACTTGGATAACACCTGTTAAGTCAGCAAGAGTTAATTCTTCAGAAAAATACCGAAAAGTGTCAAGTTTGATTTACTATTTTTTCCAATGTCATTTATACTGACAAAGCCTGTTAGGATTGTCATTACTTTTAAGTGGCAGACTAAAGCAGGTTGATGGTTGCATAACTTTTTCAAGCCAGGATGGTTGAACGGTATAATAATATTTTGATATGTAATAGAATAAAATGTTTTGGTAAATCCTTACAAAAGCTTTGTTGTGTTAGCCAAAGGGGGGATAACTCAGTTTTTATGAATCAGGGGTTTAGCAGGCTTTACTAGTGGCCTCCTCATATGTTGGTTTCACACGTTTTTAACACTTATTTTTCTCGTCAGGTGAATAAATAAATCTATAAATCAACATCCGTGATGATATGCAAATGTATATACATATACTGTACATATCGCTTTAACTTGATGCAAATGTTGTGCTTTTGCCTTGCGACACCAAAGCCACACCATTAGCTTGAACCTGTCAGGGAGGTGGGAATTTCTGTATATAGAGTAGGAAGGTTTGAAAAGAAGTGCAGGTAATGTCTCACTAACAGATATGTACTATATAATGTCTCACTAACAGATATGTACTATATAATGTCTCACTAACAGATATGTACTATATAATGTCTCACTAACAGATATGTACTATATAATGCACAGACCTCCTGTTGACTGAGATTACAGTACATGGTACCTTGTCTGTTACAGTTTGTTTACCTCCAATGGAGCAAAGGCATAGTTCTCTAGGAAGGAGAGACCAGCCACGGGCACTAGCAGAAACTCGACGCGGAACGAGTCGTTCTCCGAATCGAAAGTGTTCTTAAAGCGTACGTAGATCAGGTAAACTGTAGCAATGGCCAGACCAAGGAATACCACCTGTGTGCAGAAAAAAAAAAAGAGGAAAATACAGGTTTTAAGGCCAGGAACATTTGTAATGCACGCATACAGAACACACACAGATATTGTCTGCATGCACTTTCTTGCACACACACACACACACACACACACACACACACACACACACACACACACACACACACACACACACACACACACTTACCTTCATCACTGTGTTGTAGATAGAGATGAAGCTAGAGAACAAATCCAAGTACCTGGTCGTGAACACCAGTGCAAACAAGATCTGCGACTTCCCAGAGATGCCTGCAGAGAAAACAGTAATCAGTTAATATACTTAGTAAACCACGCATGGGAATGGCACAAAAATAATATATTATTTCACCATAATACAGGTGTCTGTAAAATTAAATGTTGCCGGTAGGTAATAACGTCTAGTTATTAATAGCACATGATCATAGGATACTAAGTAACTATAGTAGCAGTCAGTTTATATTCATCAAAATTATACTTGTAGTTTTTATTAGCTAACACCAGTGCAGACAAACAGAAGTATACAGAATATCAAACAGTAATTTGTTTGAGTTGACTGAAAATGTTTCTCAATCATTTGCCACGCTCAACTGCTCAGCTTATGCCCAAGGAAACACGATCACACAAGCAAGAGTTCTAGACAACAGGCTCAGCATCAAAGGTATAGACTCATATGCGTTGTATAATTAGTTATGGTAGCTACAAAGTTAAAGTGGTTTTTCCCTAACTTAATAATACTCTAATCTTTCCATTTTAAGGATATAGCTTGTTCTCCAACCATGGCGATTAAGAAACCTTATATGGGCTGTCAGAGAGTGGTAGAATTTTGCTGATCAGACTTTGTCAAAACGAAAATCATTCACCCAAAAAGTAAACAACAGTGCATAAATATATCTACTTCAACATACCAGCACAGGATTTGGACCTCCATATCTTCATGAACAGAATAATGATAGCGACGAGATGGGACACGTCACCGGCCAGACGAAAGATGTTCATATTGCTTTCGCGATCAATACAAAAAAAACGTGCAAAACTTAACTTACAAATTTCAAAGACGAACCTGTTTGTTTCTGTGATGCGAAAGTATAAAATTAAGGCCTACAACACCTCTAAACTAATTGCAAAAGATTCCCTTACAAAAAAGATCATAAACAAAAGCTTTGGATGCAACAACAAAAAAAGTAAAACGTAAAATATAGAGCCAAAGTTGTCTGTCTTCTTATTGGTTCGAAATCACAAACTATGCATTCCAATATAGGCCTAGCCTAAAGTTTTTTTAAAATAAATTCTGCACAGGGATTCCACTGCATTAAAAGTCCGAGGCAGACGTTGGGTCGTGGTGACGTGGCTGACAGTGCAGCAGGATCCGTCTTCCCTCTCCGCTGCTCAAATTACACGGTTGTGGGCGTTGATTAGTGTGGGCTTGTCCTGTCCGTGATTTGTACTGGTGGCGACAGAGAGTTTCTCAAATATTCCACCACCAGATGGCGTACTTGCCTTTTCATGTACGCACGTTGCATCAATATAGGAAGTGTGTGCATGATATGGAATATTTAACAAGTTTTTTAAGGACAGGTCTATGGTTGCAGACTGATTCAGCTCTGAACCGAGATTTAGGCTGCTGATTTCCAATAAATTATATATATATATATAATATATATATATATATATATTATACATATATATATATATATATATGTATATATATATTTATATATGTATGTATATATATACCTATATATATATATATATACATATATATATATATATATATATATATCATAGCCTCCCTCCCACTCTTTTAATTTTATTGGATTATAGGTTATATATTTTGGTTATTCCTATTAGGGTCTGCATCATATTATATTATATTACTATAGTGTTTGTAGCATTGCATTTTTCACACTACAGAGAAAATTAAACTGAGAGCCAAATCCATTGCAGATGACAACACAGGGAGAATATCCAGACAAATTGCTTGACGTTTGACTATCCATTACCATGAGCTCTTATTCTGTGTACAACTACTATTCATAATACTTCTCTCCGTGTTCTGCTGCTGATTGTCCAACCTCATGTAATCCACATCCGTCATGGCCTCTGCATTCTAATCTCTGCGTTTGCCTCATCTACTGACCTATGGCTCTCATGCCTGCCTTCTGAATCCACTTCTTTCTGGGTGTCTGTATGTGTGTGTTAGTGTGTGTGTGTGTGTGTGTGTGTGTGTGTGTGTGTGTGTGTGTGTGTGCGTATGTGTGTATGTGTGTGTGTCTGTGTGTTTGAGTGAGTGAGTGAGTGTGTGCACATAAAAGATGGTGGCTGCTGGAGCGTGTGTGTGTGTGTGTGTGTGTGTGTGTGTGTTTATGTACGCATGCCGGATAACTGACTGTCGGCCCATTGTCTGTAATCCCTTGTTTCCTACCAATATTACAGAGCCAAAGAAAGCATGAATACACAGTATAATGATTCGGTTTTATGCCTTTCAATCAGATATTAAATATAGATAAGTTGATCCGGTTACATTTCACATATAATTTAATATTCCAGTCAACCAAGTTTAAACAAAGTTAGGGATCCAGCTCAAAACATTTGTTTTCTTTGAGTCATCTAAATGAAACAAAAGGATCTCCATTTGGATATTAGAGGGAGGTCATCATCTTGTGTACTTTCCCCAATGAGACCAAGATCAGACTGCCATGCCTCTTTAATATAATTTACTCCACTCCTGTAATGATAAAAAGATGTCTTTGTAATTTCACACGTCGTACAGTAGCTCTTATTTCATCAGTTATTTTATGATTTGTATCAGCAAGAAAAAAAAAAAAAAAAAAGAATCTCTCCTCCTCTTTACATTGCTTCTTTGACACCTGCTGTATCTCAATCTGCCGTATTGTCCCTCTTCTGCGAGGCCTGTCATATGGGCAGCTCTACTCCCGACTCCCTATTCTGGAGAACGTTGAGAAGAAGTCCCTAAGCTCTATAATTTTCACACCGAGAAGGGGAAGAGTGAGGGCAGGTGGTTAAAAAAAAAGGAAACGGTTTCCATAGAAACTACCGTGTTTAGCTCACTCCAGAAACATTTATGTTGAATCATGAAGTTGAAGGCTGAATAAAACTGGGTAAAATCTCTCATATGTTTATTTTGATTAAGTGTAATACACATATATATATATATACATATATGTATATACATATATCAATAAGGATTTACTTGCATCATCAACAATAATGTACAAAACTAATTTTTTACGCTGGCACTAAACTAGCCATGCTCAGTGTATCTCACGCTCACAAGCTTGGCAATTTTGCCAGTCTCAGGCTGCATCTTCAAACCACCAATTACTACAATTTAAAAAAATGGTTGGCGTTATTCACAAGTAAAAAGGCTGGTCTACCAAAATCAAAAGCACAAATATAATACTCTGCGTAGGAGTGCTGTACTCTGACTTTTAAAAGATGTAGACTGAATGGAGAGAGAGAGAGAGAGAGAGAGAGAGAGAGAGAGAGAGAGAGAGAGAGAGAGAGAGAGAGAGACAGACAGAGAGAGAGAGAGAGAGAGAAATATGGGCAGTGGGAGTCAGGAAAATTGAGAGAGAGCGAGAGAGAGTGAGAGAGAGAGAGAGAGAGAGAGAGAGAGAGAGAGAGAGAGAGAGAGAGAGAGAGAGAGAGAGAGAGAGAGAGAGAGAGAGAGAGAGAGAGAGCGAGAGTGAGAGAGAGAGAGAGAGAGAGAGAGAGAGAGAGAGGGAGAGACCAGGAGTTAGTAGGGGTCTGTCAGAGGTTGTGGGATGTTGTGTCTGGATGTGACTGTGGAGGCTAACAGAAGTTGACACACAGTCCTTACTGCACCGGCGGAGAACCCAGCCTTGGTACCACGGTGATCCAGGGTTGGAACACAGCCTTGGTACCACGGTGATCCAGTCCACAGAGCAGAACGTGGGCTGTCTGATTTAGACACTAATGTAATATAATATATTATAAACATATAACATATAAATTAAACTAAACTAAACTAAACTAAACCAATATAATATAATATAATATAATTTAATTTAATATAAACTAATATAATATAATGTACATATAAACTAATATAATGTATGTATTAATATACATTACGCTGCCACCACAACACAGTGATATATTAGAGCAAAATCAGTGTCTCTTTTTCAATATTTTACAACAGAGGTGTAACCCTACATCAATCTTTGTATCAGCTGGGATTGGAGCTTGGCTAGTTCTCCTCTGAACAGTCCTCTGTATGATAACCTGCAGCTGTATCATCTGGCTCTTCAGTGGAGTTAAACCTGACATTAACGCGTGGATACTGAGTCAAACGAGCCCTCCATCGAGGTAATGTACTAGCATCAGGCATCCTTTAACACCTACACACACAGATTATACAGACGCTGAGGAGAGAGGACATAATTAAACCGACAGGCTACCCTTCTCATCTTCTCTCGTCTCTTATCCTCTTCTGCCTCCCTCGCCTCCCTCACTTCCCCCCTCCCCCTCCCCCTTTTCTCTCTCTCTCCAGAACCCACAGGCTCTGTACAGATGAGATTGACACAGCATTTTGAGACCTGAGAACGTCTCCGTGAGTGAGCGTGCACAACCCGGATTAGAGGAGACACAGGGGTGAGCGAGGAGGTAGTGGCGGACAGCAAAGGATTAAAAGCATGACAAGACGCATAAACAATGCATGCTAAGTATGGAGAGATGTGTGATTAAGTTGAAAGAGGATCTAAGGTTTGGAGCGTGATGAAAAAAATGTAAAGCACTGTTCAGCAGCGTTCAGTGTTAGCCTTGAGGATATGGAGCCTTGTCGTGAACTGTGGAGCGGGAGACTGTTTTGAAAGTGAAACTGAAGTCAGAATAAAAGGGAATCCGAACTAAAACCAAGGGACCTGTCAGACGTGGCATGCACAAGGTGATTATTGCATTCCATTTTTATTGTTTTGGTAATATTTGTAACATGTGTACACTATTTGTAACATGTTTGTACTGCGGCATGGGTGTAGTAAGCAGAAAGAAGTAAAAAAAAAACTATAACAATCGTTTAACAATAATAAACATCACAATACTTATCTGACAATGTTTGTTCAGGTTGTGTTACAGATCAGGTTTTTCCTCATCCGTAAATCGCGCATGCAAATTAGCACTGCGTCACTCAATCCATATTAAGCATGTACGTACATCATGGAAAATGCTGTGTTGTGGTAGTCCAACTCTCTGGCCCCACACTTAAACTCTACTCTGAGCCCCAAGCCCTGAGGTGTCTATTAGACACAAACACGCACCAATATCTACTGTACAGTTAGGGCTATGGGGAAAAATGTTGGTGTATGTTTTGGTGTTACAAACCGGTTGATCAAGCTGTTTATGGCTGAAATTGTCTTAAATCTGAGGTGAATAGTTATGTCTTAAAGGGAATAGGTTTAGCTGAAAGTAAGCAAAGCAGTGTCTCCAAATCACCATTTTTTTTAAAATAAAAAAATTAAAATAGAAATAAATGGTAAGGAGGGAATGAGGAAGAGGTAAAAAGAAAAGAGGTAAAAGTCAGTTATGAATGATAATAGAGATGGAGACAGACTGAGACATAGATAACAGACAAAGGCTTATGTGGCCAGGTCAAAGTGACTGGGACCGGAATACAAACAAATAATATTACACAAGGCCATTGTCAACAAAAGGAGAAAGGTAATCCTCAACCTTTTACCTTGGCAATGTTAAAGCACATTGACTAAAGTTAATGGAATTTCCTGGATTAGCGAAGTGATTCAGCATTGACCAGGTATACGCAAACCTTATAACTTAAACTGGGTCAGGGATTTCCACTGTGAATGTCATTATTGTTACCCTTTTTTTGTTTTGTTTCCTCTGTTTGGACTATCATGCTTAAAGCACAGAGTGACGTAGATGTAAAAGCGGAGTAACAGTCATCGAAGTGGCACACTGAGATTGATCAATGGCTGCTAAGTGATCGACCGACGGAGAGGGACTGAATGGGGGCAGTGTCTGTGTGTTGTGAGCTGACAGGCAGAGAGGCTTCCAGATAGGCCAGCTCAATTGATAAGGGGCTATGACCAGCATGAGGGAATGGACGATCAATTAAGGAGAGAGAGAGTGGGAGAGAGAGAGAGAGAGAGAGAGAGAGAGAGAGAGAGAGAGAGAGAGAGAGAGAGAGAGAGAGAGAGAGAGAGAGAGAGAGAGAGAGAGAGAGAGAGAGAGAGAGAGAGAGAGAGAGAGAGAGAGAGAGAGAGAGAGAGAGAGAGAGAGAGAGAGAGAGAGAGAGAGAGAGAGAGAGAGAGAGAGAGAGAGAGAGAGAGAGAGAGAGAGAGAGAGAGAGAGAGAGAGAGAGAGAGAGAGAGAGAGAGAGAGAGAGATAGAAGAAACAGAGGGAGAGAGAGAGAGAGAGAGAGAGAGAGAGAGAGGGAGAGAGAGAGAGAGAGAGAGAGAGAGAGAGAGAGAGAGAGAGAGAGAGAGAGAGAGAGAGAGAGAGAGAGAGAGAGAGAGAGAGAGAGAGACATACATAGATATGGGCAGTGGGTGCTAGGGAAATTAGTTGATGCTAATTTGTTGAAAAGGAAAAGATGATCTAGAGGGAGCGGGTAAAGTTGTTTGGTAAAATATTTGATTCAAAATCCCAGAAAGAGCAAAATTTGAATTAACTAAAATTGACACAATTATCAAATTATCAATAATAATTTCCCTTCTCTATTTCACCATAGTCACCAGTGGTTTGAGACCAATGTTTACCTGCAAAAAAAAATAAAAATAGAACAATTGGCGAAGTCACGCTATTGTTTCAGTAATTTATTGTCCTTTAACAAACATGATATTATGCAGCGAGAGCACATTTTAAATACAAATTCTATATTCGTACTACAAAGAATTTAACCAATATTTTTTTTCATATTGTTCTTCATAAAACATACATTGTCATTTCAAGTCTTAAGATGTTTTTTTTTTACATCATCAAACTCATCTGTTTGTACACTATAAATACACATTACATTTACCATGCAATATTGTGTACAGTAACTTGACATCCAACACAGACAGAAAAATGGATCTTAAACCGGATCTAACTGTATGCCAACATAAACAATGACAATCAGGTTTCTGTGTGCTGACTGTTTCTATGTGCTGACTGTTTCTATGTGTTGTTACAGATGACACCATGGGTCAGTTTGTGTCATAACAGCACTTCCACAGCACCCCTCCTCCATCACTCCTCTTGCATCCCTTTCTTCTTTCTCTCCGTGGTGGGATTATCAGGTTTCCATGTGCTGACTGTTTCTATGTGCTGACTGTTTCAGGTGACACTGTGGGTCAGTTTGTATCAAAACAGCGCCCATCTTCTGTCACTCCTGTCCTGCCTCCCTTTCTCCGTTCTCTCCGTGGTGGGATTACCGCACGGGAAATCCGGCCTAGATCGCTCGTCTTAAACCCACCCTTTACCTCTCACAACACTCAACACAGAGACTAGAGATTATAACAGACTATTAAACTGCAATTTAGGGGATTAGGAGCTAAGGAAGGCCTTTGCGGAGAAGGCCATGGAAACACACAGCGATATCGGCAACACACCACAACCCAGTCAAAATAAACACTCGATACAACACACCACAACCCAGTCAAAAATACTCACATAAATGCTCGATACAACACACCATCACCCAGTCAAAATACTCACATAAACACTTGATACAACAGATGTAATACAACAGAGGCTTCCGGTTTCAAGATAAAAGCATCGCTGTTGTGTTAACACTGGTGGGCCTATGTTAGATTTGTCGTTCAAACAGTAATGGCTGCAGTCCGTTAGATGTTAACTTTTGTAGAAGTAACTCTGAAATCAATTAGAATAAAAAAATTATACCTACCACCCCCCCCACCCCCACCCCCTCTCTCTCTCTCTCTCTCTCTCTCTCTCTCTCTCTCTCTCTCTCTCTCTCTCTCTCTCTCTCTCTCTCTCTCTCTCTCTCTCTCTCTCTCTCTCTGTCTCTCAAATCTCTGAGTCACGTTTTAAGAGCTGTTTCACTAGCCCACTGCACTCTGGTCTCTAGTGGCTGTACCTACCCATTCGGCTCCATCCTCCACACAGATTCACCTTCCAATCACGGCGAGAGACAATTGACGAGTTCCTATGGAAACCAACTTAGAGATGGGCACTGTTGCGCCTCTGCCTAACCGCTTCTGTTATCTGGAAAACCTGTAACACTTCAACTTTTTTACTGCTCTGTACAGCAGCAATACCTTGTTTTGTCTGTTCATTAGATATTCTCTATGCTGTATCCGTTCTCAGTTTCATATCCATCACAATGAACTCTGATTTGTGGTGAATTGGCAGCCATTTTGGAATCAGGGGCATCTGCAGAGAAGAGAGAAAGACAGTTTTATGAAACGTTTTTTAATCCAATGTTGAATTTTATAATAAAATACATTTATACACAAACTGTATAAAACAAGACATAAAGTTTTTCCTACTTCTATATCCAACTCTAATATCTGGTTCTGAAGCCAGTCGGTCGAACAACTGTCATTCCAAACAATAAAAAGAAAACAACGGCTACCTTTGATTTGTATAACCATGAGGTGTGATTGGATTGATTGTGAAGGATTACATGAGAGGATTTCTTTTTTATTTTGGGGCAAGCTATTATGCAATGTAAAAAAACATCCCTGAGCCCTCGTCTAACATCGAGCGATTACGGAGAAATTAAAAGGATCACCATGGAAGCGAGTTCTTAACAGTGCTGTTGACATGTGGTGATCTCAGAGGCTAAGGTAGCCAAGGCTTAGCCAGTTGTGATCAGTGGTGGAAATTAATGTTTTCATCCGATAGACACAGCTGGTGCCATAATTTGACCAACCACTCATATTATTCGACAGCCATAAACAATATACGCAAATTCAATGCAATTATAACATTGAGTAGTTGACAAGGGTTGGCACAAAAACTGGTTGACATACAAGCAAATTAATATTTTGTAATAAAAAATTAAGGTTTTAATCCTTGCTTTATTTTTAGTACTTTGTTGCTACCCGCATTGTAGGTGGGAAATCATTATAGTCAAAGGTCAAAGGTCAGTAGACACTATTGAAGTAACACAATATTTTTGCTCCTAGAATCATGCATCAAATAAAAAAATTACTGATGCAATGATAAAAAAAAATCCCCAAATCTAGGTCTAAGTAACTAACAATACTGTTACCACCCTTTTGCAGTGGTCTTCTCATTGGATGCTATCCATGCGGCCAATGACTGTTGCCATGTCGATACCCAATCTTTGGAAGTAAACGATTGGCCAAGGAAGAGTTCAGCCTCCCAAACCCCAGCCTAAGGCTATTGCCTACACCCTGGTGTACCATGGGATCCAACCGGGTCAACAGGTGAGGCCTTGGGCATAACGCACAATGTCCGCAGAAAATGTCTGGAAGAACAGTCTACAAGGGGCTAGAAGTTTCTCATCCTGACCACTTAGACTTCTAAGCCTTGTTCTTTACAATCTAATCAACAACCTAAGATAACTCTGGTTGGGTGTTTTTTTAGATCCCATTCCCTACTGGAAATAACTGTGCTCAGTAAAAATGTAACCCAGCAAATTCTAAACTTTAGACTTCAGACTCTAACCAGAGATTTTCTGATATTTTCTGTTATGTAAGTATTAAGATAAAAAAGAATACTTTGGTAATTTATCTTATTTTAGCATAACCCTGTCAGCATATGTTACAGTCTGCATGGGAACTAGTGCTCAGACATAATCCCTTAAATCCATAATGACCGCAATCTTACTCTCATTGCTAAACTAAACTCACCTTCCTAGTAATAATCCCTGTCAGAAGGAGAGTGTAAGAGAAAGAGATAGGCTCGTCGGATCAATACTTATGGGATATAGACTTAGGATAATAGACTATACCGCTAAGCTGATCATATTTTTTAGAAAGGTTATTGGGTGACAGAAGGTTACCCTTACACTTTGGAACCTGTACTTTTGCAAATTTGTAATGAATCAATGCCACTATGTGACAGATTTGAGTATGTGTTTCTGTGTGTGTGTTTGTGTGTGTGTGTGTGTGTGTGTGTGTGTGTGTGTATGTGTGTGTTGGTATTTGTGTGTGTGTGTGTGTGTGTGTGTGTGTGTGTGTGCGTGTGTGTGCATATGTAGGTGTTTCTGTGTGTGTGTGTGTGTGTGTGTGTGTGTGTGTGTGTGTGTATGTGTGTGTCGGTGTGTGTGTGTATATGTAGGTGTTTCAGTATATGTGTGTGTGTGTGTGTGTGTGTGTGTGTGTGTGTGTGTGTGTGTGTGTGTGAGTGTGTGTGTGTGTGTGTGTGTGTGTGTGTGTGTGTGTGTGTGTGTGTGTGTGTGTGTGTGTGTGTGTGTGTGTGTGTGTGGGTGTGTGTGTGTGTAGCTGTTTCTGTGTGTGTGTCAGTGTGTGAGTATTTCTGTAAGTGCATTGTGTATTCCTATGAGATCATCCATTTGACTTTGTGCCCTTTGGGAGTTTACAGTAATGTGGAATGAGATTCTGGGTTATTACATTATAATTCACTATCTCCAGACACACATACATCTGTATTTCACCCAGGGCTAGTTAATGTAGAATTCTACTGCATAATAAATGTTCTCTTTGTTTGACTTTCTGTCAATCGCCGGTGGTTTTGCCATAAAATTATTATACGATTACAAATATCAAATGTTTTCAAAACTGTGTCTCTTTTAAATGAATATTACACAAAAGATAGCATCAGGTTGCTTTTGTGCTATTTTTTGCAACATAAATGTAATGCTTTAAAGTAATAAACAAATTTAGAACAGTAGAAAGTGACAGGTTTGTGAACACTTTGTTGTGAACACAAGAAGCAGTGCGACAACGTAGCTTTTATATTCCACTTGTTTAAGGTCAATTGTAAAGTTGTCCTTTGACACTGAACAGAGATCAGCATTCCTGTTGTATAATCCTGCCCTTAACCATTAGTGGGAAAAAAATAGAAATGTAGCCTAGACATTTTCATTCCCACTAACCACGTGGTGACATTGTATTTTGTCCTCCTTATAGGTAGAGGTAATAACTCACTGTTCTACTGCCACCTCCTGGTAGGAAGAGTAACCAAATGTGCATTTCTCTACAACTTCAATCATTTAAATTATGAAGCTAAATTGAGTATCGAAACAGTGATTTCTGTATGCTTATTAAGAATTAGGAGTGTAGATTAAGTCTATTGTTGAAATAATCATATTTCTGTATAATGATTTGCATAATTGTTTATTGATTGCCATATTAGTTATTGCAGTGACATAATCATCTTAATCATATTCGAGAATAGGATTGGCACAACCATGTCTGGTCGGTTGATAAGGGCTGAATGTATGACGTTTTCACTCAATTCCATCATCGCTATCACCTGTTCATACTAAGCCAGAAACATGTTGTTGCCTGGGTATAAGTATTCTGTGAAAGTCCTTGGACAGGACTCTCATCTTAGGTAGTGATTGGTATCGGAGGGTCCATTGACAAACAAGTTATATTTACTTTGTCAATGTTTGTGTTATGATTCATTCTGAACAAATTCTTACAACCTGCTTACATACTAAAAGAACCTGAAGACTCTGTTTTCTTCCACACTGTAATGCTTTATGTTTGGAGCATGGCTATGTTGTTTTTTTCAATTCCATCATTCCAATATGTCCTTTTCGCAGTGGTTGATGCGAGTTGATGTTTCAATATTTCCAGTGGCAGTGTTGTGTTGTTGATCCTTCTTTCTCTCCTACTCCAGATATAGCATTGTGTCAGCAGACGAAGCAGACGAAGACACCCAGGCCACCTCCTCCCTGGGTCTCCACAACTGTCACGGCTCTCCCGACTGCCCCCTCCCCTCCCCCCTCGACACTGCCGGAAGGTCGGGATCCCTCTGCAGAGCCGGCGCCGACGCTTCGGGGGCTCCGAACACCAACAACGGGAAGATCATGACGCTGGGCTCCGGCCAGCCGCGGACCCGCTTCGTGAAGAAGAACGGCCAGTGCAACGTGGTCTTCTCCAACATGGAGGACAAGCAGCAGCGCTACCTCTCCGACATCTTCACCACCTGCGTGGACATCCGCTGGAGGTACCTCCTCCTCCTCTTCTGCTCCGTCTTCCTCGTCTCGTGGCTCTTCTTCGGGATCATCTTCTACGGCGTCTCCCTGGTCCACGGGGACTTCGACGAGCACCCCGGCGGGGTCGCGACGAGCTCCGCGGCGGCGACGGCAGCAGGGGGAGGTGAGGCGGGGGGCGGGGCGGGGGGCGGGGCGGGGGGCGGGGCCGGGGAGAGACCATGGACGCCGTGCCTGTTCCACGTCCAGGGCTTCCTCGGGGCCTTCCTGTTCTCCATCGAGACGCAGACCACCATCGGCTACGGCTGGCGCTGCGTCACCGAGGAGTGCCCCGTCGCCGTGGCGACCGTGGTGGTGCAGTCCATCGTGGGCTGCATCATCGACTCCTTCATGATCGGCACCATCATGGCCAAGATGGCGCGGCCCAAGAAGCGGAACCAGACGCTGATCTTCTCCAGGAACGCCGTGGTTGGGCAGCGCGACGGCAAGCTCTGCCTCATGTGGCGCGTGGGGAACCTGCGCAAGAGCCACATCGTGGAGGCGCACGTGCGCGCCCAGCTCCTGCGGCCGCACGTGACGGCCGAGGGCGAGTTCGTGCCGCTGGAGCAGATGGACCTCAACGTGGGCTACGACGAGGGCATCGACCGCCTCTTCCTGGTCTCCCCGCTGGTGATCGTCCACGAGATCGACGAGCAGAGCCCCCTGTACGCGGTGAGCCGGGCCGACATGGAGAGGGACGACTTTGAGATCGTGGTGATCCTGGAGGGCATGGTGGAGGCCACGGCGATGACCACGCAGGCCCGCAGCTCCTACCTGACCCGGGAGATCCTGTGGGGCCACCGCTTCGAGCCCGTGGTCTTTGAGGACGGCAACCGCTACCAGGTGGACTACGCCCGCTTCCACAACACCTACGAGGTGTCCTCCACGCCCCACTGCAGCGCCAAGGAGCTGGACGAGGCGGCGGCCGCCGTTGGCAGCAGCAGCAGCAACAGCCGGCCGTGCTCCGCCGCGACGCCACGCGGAGCCACCGCCCACCACCGCCCGACCCGATCACCCTCCGCCTTCTGTTACGAGAACGAGGTGACCCTGAGCTGCGGGGAAGAGGAGGAGGAGGAGGAGGAGGAGGAGGAGGACGACGACGTGTTTGCGCAAGCGAGGAAGGAGAGGGGGGAGCAGAGGAGGACTTCGGTGGCGCTCGACTTCCAGGGTATGTTTCACGACGTGTCAACGTTGACGTCGGACAGTAACGTCCTGTGCGTGATGGACATGGACGACCCGGCGGAGTTTGACAGCCTGTACGCGGCCATCCCACTCGATCCACTGTCCATGAAGAACGAGTGAGAGTATCGAGACGGCTTCCTTTCCTAGACATTTCCCGCTAGCATCTCCTCGCCTTCTTTATATCTTGATATATGGGCCTAATGTGACATTCTAGTAGGTCTGTAATAAGAAGGATTGCTCCCTTTGGTATTCGACACGTTCCACTCTGGATTATGTTGGAATGTATACCCCATTCGCCTTGCCAGTTTAGATAGTCTATATTCTTGTGGATTTTTTTCTCCTCTGGTGAAATGAAAAGATGCAGTACCAACGAGTGAGGCAGATGTTTTCGGTGCTGCTTTGGGTCACAAAGACAAAACTGGATGTGAGATTGAAGATAAAAATTACACCGAATGGCTCATGAATAACTCAAAATAGTATTAGGAATGAAAGGAAAATCCATAAACTGAACAGATACAATTTGGTGTGTCAAGAATATGAGAAAGTTATCAACCTGCTCAATTGTCCCAGAGTAACAACATGCAGACAGTTCTGTCAGCATGATAGACTACTAAAAGTATGACAGCATTTAGCTTCGTAAAATGTTACATTTAGAAAGAAAATTGAGCAATATCTCTTCCTTTTTGAAGAGGAGTGAACAGTGGCTCTGGAAAGCTGAACATCAAGAAATGCAATAACGGACAAGATAAGATCTATGGAAAAAAAAACTGTAGGTTTTATTTGCTGAAAATATTGGTCTCCAAGCCATGCCAGTCAATTGAAAATAGTTTTTTGCAACCTCTGCTATTTGCACAATTACTGTAAATTCTGTTGTCTGAGCCCTTGAAACCCCCTCCCTTTAATGTAAAAACAATATATTTAGTAGTCTATTACAGATTATTTGAGAACTGCTGGCTGACATGCAACGAAGAATTGCAATAATAATAAAGGAAAAGACTATTCAAAGATAAAAAATATTACATTTAGATACAAACAAGTTTTACTTGCTTGAAATTATTTTTCTAAAGAAGTCTTAAAAAATTGCACTGTACTGTAGATAGCAATAGTTGCATTTTATTCTCATGACTGACTCTTAACACTCTTCTTATTTGCATGGCATCTATCCGCAGATAAGAAGTCCAAAGGAACCTGAACACAGTTTCCAAATCATGTCAATAGAGTACACAACATCTACATACATATGTGCATGGAAACCTAGTCAGTGTCATGATTTTAGGTGACAGATCCTTAACACATATTCAACACAAAAATAAACAGTGGACAAGTGCAATGTTTTTGACAAATCAAGTTCCAGTTATGGAAGCAATGTCCTGTCACCTAACAGTGGAACACAGCTTGCCGGTTTCATTTAAGTTTGTTTTTGGGTTTGCAATATACTGAGAGTGTTGTGAGAATTGTATTAGGAGTAATCTGAATGTCAGATTAAAATATTTTTAAAGAAGACAATGATTTCTGTTTAAAACGACTTAAATTCGAATCATATTACACAGTACACAGCTGAACAGGTGTACCTACAAACCTTTTTGCATTGTTTGTTACCTCCTCCATCATAACAAAGTATGCATCTGTTTCTCCTTGATGTGTGTGTGTATGTGTGTGTGTGTGTGTGTGTGTGTGTGTGTGTGTGTGTGTCGGCACTGAGTGCTTGCAAATCTGATGTGTGATTGTAAATTAATTTGCAAGAGTGTGTGCATGCATGTATTTGTATGGTGGTCTCCAGATTCAGCTTTGCTCTGCTCTGCACAACACAGCGGAGATATTAAAACACATGCTTGGTGAATCAGAGTCAAATCCATAAAGGTCCACTGTACAGACAATTGCTTCAAGTCATGAATTAAGAAACCTAAAGCACTTTAATCCTTGATGTATACCCTTTCTCTTAAAAATAAATATTTCTGCATTAATTGTCTTGTCATCTTGCTATCCTATGTACCACTGCTACCCCCCACACGGACAATTACCTCGTGGAACATTTGATTCCTAATGCGTTGACATTTTCAGGAGCAGTGTCATGTTTGGCCACTAGGTGACTCAACTGCCTTTTCTATGGAGATTTCCACTGAGGGAAAATAACTCACAGTCTCCCTCTAGTGGCCACTAAGTTACCTCTAGTGGTGTGCCCTCTGATTTTCACACTTCCCTTTCGGCCAATACTGTAATATACTTTGTATTTTAAATTTTATTTGAATATTTACATTAAACAGCTATTTTCAAGCTTAAAATAAAGGGAAGATAGAGAAGGAAAAATAAGAACATTCTGAATGCCAAACTGTTGTTAAGTGGCACAATAGAGATTGCCGTGTACATTTATTAAACAGACCACCAAAGCAGGATGAATAAAATAAATCATTGCTCACAAAATGTTTCAAATTGTTCAAACAAAGTAATGTACAATAATGTATTCAGAGATGGAAAGAAATGAAATGTACTTGTCTGTTGCAATGTCTTACAATCAATATGGTTGTGGAACATCAGACCGTGTGCTTAGACGTGTCAAATGTATCACTGGAGATAGAGAAATAGATATGGAGAGAGCAAATATGAAAGACAGAGAAACAGAAAAATAGAGAGATAAAGAGAGAGAGAATTGAACAGGCTGCAGAATGGAACTTTAGAGCTCTATACCAGTACCCACTTGAACTCAGCCGATAAGTCTATCCGTGCATATAGAATCAGTTTAAAACCGTCTTCGTAAAAGAACAACGTGCTATTGAAAAAATTCAACGTCAGCTGCATCACTAACTGTGCGTTAGGTATGGACCTAGTCCTTGATAATTGGCAGGGGAGTCTTGTCAAAAGGTTCCTGTCTCCACCTGGCATGGGAGTAGGAAAGCGAACAGACCGTCAGTGAGAGGCTCTGCACCGCCAGGTCACCAAAGGTTAATCAGCAGTGTCCAGACAAACTCAGGCACACAGCCAGAGTTCACGCGCGCCCCACCGGCTTCTCTGAACTCCTGCTTCGGTGAACACACACAGAACAACAACACACACATCGTCTTTTCTCAGTGATCTCTGATAGCCGTGTGGTATGACACACACACACACACACACACACACACACACACACACACACACACACACACACACACACACACACACACACACACACACACACACACACTGTCTCTCTGAAGTTTCGCCCCAGGCCAGCCTCCAGGACAAAGCAGCTGGGTAGGCTGTAGGAACGCATACTTCTCAAAACTCCCTATTTCTCCTCCTCCTCTTCCTCCTCCTCTTTTCTTTAATCCACCATTGCGTGTTCCTACCCCTTTTAATGAGATAATACCTCCTCTTTTTTTTCTGTCTCCAGATTTTAATCAAGTTCAGATCGCCCTTTTTCTTCTTATTTCAAGCTAATGAGCCACTTCCCCTTTCAGCTGCTCTTCATCCTCCGCTTCTCTCTCCTTCTCTTCTTCCCCTTAGTAATTTACTCCCTCCATCCATCCACCCATCCCTCTCTTCCTATCTCTCTCTCCACCCTTGTTCCTATATGCGCTAGACAGACACATTCCGACAGTATCTATAAACCAGCCTACAAGTTGGACCTCTGAACTTTATGTCGAGTGAAGAGGGGGTGGAGGTGCAGCGGGGGGTCGGGGGGGGGGGGGGTTGAGACAGAAGATGAAAAGGAGGTGGAGGGTTGGGGGGGTTGGGGGGGTGACAATGGAGGGGTTGCAGCTCAAGGCCTCGAGGCTATTAAATTCATTTGTTGGTTAGCTAGTCACCAAGGACGGAGAAAACAATTAAGTGAGCGAGCCAGTGAGTGAGTGAGTGAGTGAGTGAGCGAGAGAGTGAGCGAGAGAGTGAGCTAAAGAGAGTGCGAGAGAGTGTACGAGTGAGTGGGTGATGGAGGGTGAATGCGTAAGTGAGTGAGTGATGTGGTAAAGGGGTGAGTGAGTGACAGAGCGAGGGAGTGAGTGAGCAATTGAGCTAGTGAGAGTGTGTGTGTGTGTGTGCGTGTGTGTGTGTGTGTGTGAGTGTGTGAGTGATCGGGTGAGTGAGTGAGTAAGCGGGTTAGTGTGCGAGTGAGCAAGTGAGAGAATGAGCGAGTGAGTGGTGCGTGAGTAAGCGAGTAGGTGAGTGAATGTGTTTGTGAGTGAGCGAGCAAGTGAGTGAATGAGTGAGTGAGTGAGTGAGTGAGTGAGTGAGCGAGCGAGTGAGTGAGTGAGTGAGTGAGTGAGTGAGTAAGTGAGCGAGTGAGTGAGTGAGTGAGTGAGTGAAAGTGAGTGAGTGAGTGAGTGAGTGAAAGTGAGTGAGTGAGTGTGTGTTTGTAAGTGAGTGAGCAAGAAAGCAAGTGAATGAGTGAGTGAGTGAGTGAGTGGGTGTGTTGTGAGTGAGTGAGTGAGTGAGTGAGTGAAAGTGAGTGAGTGAGCGAGTGTGTTTGTGAGTGAAAGTGAGTGAGTGTGTTTGTGAGTGAGCGAGCAAGAAAGCGAGTGAGTGAGTGAGTGGGTGAGGGTGCACGGTGGGGGAGGCAGCGACGGGATCAGCAGGGTTGATGGGTAACGCAGGCCACAGGGGTGATTTGGGGGGCTCTTACAGACACCATTGTGCATTGTCTCCAAAGTGAGCGACCAAAGGAGGACCAACACTGAGCCATTGTGTCGCTCGTTTAACTGCCCCCTTACCATGCTAATTATAGGATGCATGTCAGCCTCCATCCACCCCACCCCCCCTTTCTCTCTGCCTCTCACCCTCCTCCCCATTTTTTACATCTCTCTCCTTCCGGACGGTCCACTCCTTATATTTTCCTCTTCCTCTGCTTGTCTCTTTTCAGCAATAACCCGTGACCCCTGTAACCATGGCAGTGTAAATCGCTGTGCTTCTTTTCAGAAACCCTTCTTCCTTTTCTTTTCTTTTTTTTTTAACCGTCCTTCCTGTTTTCTGTCTCTCTTCACATCCGTCCTGGTCTTCCTGTGCATCTGTGTTGATTCTCAGCGGCAGTTTTTGAGAGTTAAACACGATGAATGTTTTTAGCATTTCAGCGTTGCTCTTGTACATTTAGCCTCGTAACTTGTCCTTCACGACACATTACAATTAAACGTAACACAAACAGACTGATAAAATAGGTTTTATGAATAACAGTTCTTTCAGTAGACTCTTCAACCATTTTAAATCCCCAATCCCTGCTACCGGCAACCTCCATTACAGGAGATGCTGGATTAGGAGTGTAGGGTTTCAGATTCTCAAAATACTTTCAATCGAGAAGCACTGTCTAGCATGGGAAATGCCAACTGATACTGCTGCCAGTGGGAAGGAGTCTTAGGTGATCTTTATTTTTCAATGACGCAGGTACGTAACCATAGCTACAGGTCATCACCCATGTTATTAACAGATACCACCAATAGCATGACAAAAGCATGACTATTTTTTTGTATCTTTCAAACTTAATGAACCCTGGTGTGTTGGTTGGAATGTGGTGACACGCATCCGTGCATGCTGCACTGTCTCATCTCTCTGACAAGCAAATGTTTTCTATGTAATCAAGATTACGTAGGCCGTGAACCTAGCCACGACGGAATTACAATGGGTCAAAGGGCCGCGTTTTTTCCCTGAGAGTACTTCCTGCTCTAATTGACAATGCCACGACTAACCTGGCTAACAAGCAACACGGACAAAATCCGTTTTCATTCTCCGAAACACTGTGAAGAAGAAGAGAACGTACACAAGGAAGAAAACAGCAGTAATGTCGCAGAAACACGCTCGTCTGTAGAGAATGAGCTAGTATAATGTTATCACAAAATGGAGGCATGTCCAGTATACCACAGCCTACTAAGTCAAACATGTCTTCAGCTTTTGAGAGACAATGAGAACAAATGTCACATTCTCAGGACAAGCAAACGCTATATGTAACATGATTAATAACGCATTGCATTTTGAGCGGCACATTTAACTCATGTTTAAGCACAAAGGACTACATTGTTGGGCCTGAAATGTATGAATACATAGTCACACTGATGTGATCCCAGTCAGTGCATAAGTGACGAGATTGCCAACAATGTGACAATGAAAATGTCTATTACTCAAAGTGACATTATCTCCCAATCAATGGCACCGAACTTTTGTATGCGCGGGAAGGAGGAATTTTGGAATTTCTGCACTTTTCAGTGTGCAGAGTTTTGTAGGTTTAGGTGGCTCTCTGTGTGTGTGTGTGTCTTCACGTGTGTGTGTGTGTGTGTGTGTGTGTGTGTGTGTGTGTGTGTGTGTGTGTGTGTGTGTGTGTGTGTGTGTGTGTGTGTGTGTGTGTGTGTGTGTGTGTGTGTGTGTGTGTGTGTGTGTGTGTGTGTGTGTGTGTGTGTGTGTGTCGGGGCGGGTGCATGACGTTGGGGCAGCTGTGGGGCCTGTGTTTGAACCCACTGCTCACATGGGCAGAGCGAGAGAGGGCCGCGAGGCAAGGAGGGGGGTGGGGGTGGGGGGCAGGGGCGGGGGTGCACGTCCCCTACCCGACAAACTCCCCATCTCCCTCTCCCCTTTCATCTCTCCCTCCCGGGCCTCCAACAACAAACTCTTTCATTCGGGCATCTCCGTGGCCGCCCTCAGAGCCCCCGAGGCCCCCACCCTTCACGCTGCTTAATTCAATGTTCCGAGAAAAACTCATGATTGGAAAGTGACTCTCTTTTTTATTTATTTATTTTCTTCCTCCTCCTCCTCCTCCTCTGTGTCCCACCCGAGCCGGCTCCACCACCCATCTCCTCGCTTGTCTTATTCTCTCCCACGTCAAAACAACATCTGTCCCTTAAAAACACACACACACACACACACACACACACACACACACACACACACACACACACACACACACACACACACACACACACAAACACACACACACACACACACACACACACTAACACACCAAACACACCAAACACACACACACACACACACACACACACACACACACACACAAACACACACACACACACAAATGCACATACACGCACACACACACACACACACACACACACACACACACACACACACGCGCACACACACACACACACACACACACACACACACACACACACACACACATTAGGTGAACTAAACAAGACCGACCTTCTCCATACAGGTGGTGGGAAGCAGCGACGTGATGTAATCAAATGGTGTCCTACATGTATGACCCAGGGGTCACAAACAAGGGGGTCCGAGATCTGAAGAGAGAAAGCGAGGGAGTAAGAAAGGCAGAGAGGGATTGAGGAAGAGTAACGTTCAGAGTCAGAGACAGAATGAGAGAGAAAGAGGGGACAAATATAGAACAAGAGTGAAAAACAGAGAATGAGAGAGAAACAGAGACAGAGTTTGAGAAGCAACTCTAATAGTTATAATAAATATTTAAAATACAGATAAGGATAAAGGGATGTTGAAATAAAGAATCCATGGAAGGATGAAGGAAGCAGAAAATGAGGGTGGGATGGCCATCTTGAGTTTTCTCTCACCACATTTAAAGTCTTAAAGACAGTGCCGTATAGGCATCGAGTCCTGAGCTACCAGAATATTTACTAAAATCAAAACGCAATCAGAGGCAACCTGCCTTCTATTTATAATAATATCCACATGATCAGTAAAGTCTGTGGTTCGGGGGGTCAAGTTTTGTATATGAGCTTGTGGAGAGGAAGTAATCACTGCTGTCTCCTGGAGATTTGTATACTTCGCCATAGAGTTGCTTCTTGTTTTGCTTATCAAAACAGAGTGACGAATCTGCGTACGGCAGGGCTGATTCATTCTGAAAAACCTTTGAACGACTGCCATGGAATGAATTAGAAAAGGACGAGGAGCTGACCACCTGGCACCAGGGCAAAGATTAGTGTCCAAGACAGATGCAGCTAACATCAATTCACCACAGACAAGATATAGAAAGTATCTCCGAGAACTTTAAATCCAAACCCCTGTGCTACGGCAAATTAGTGCTTAGCCAAGTAGCTGTAGTCTCTATCAAATACTTACTTTGCAGTCTCCTGCATTTTACAAGAATGCAATGGAACACATCTACACTTGCTATAAAATGAGAAGTGTGTGGCAGGAATAATTAGGTATTAATGATTATGAAATAGAATAAGATGGTAAGATGGAATATTGAAAAATCAAACATTCAGACAAGCAGTAGAGAATCAATTATCATCCAACACGCGACTGTCTTCGGAGAAACGCGTAACTATGTGGTCAAGTCGTGTCCCGGAATCCTTCCAACGAACCAGACACGCAGCCGCAACATCTTCCCAACAAAGGGGACACTTGTTCCCGCTCGGGAATTCTTGGGACATCATTTTCTGCATTTTACAGCTTATGACTCAATCTCCACGTCCCTCGCCCTCCCATTCCACTCAATTATCATTCTTAAAGCTCAGCCACTCCTCACAAGAACGGGGCAGAATTTTCCAGAACTCTGCGGAATTACGTGTTCACTGCAGATTTAAGTGCAACTGCTAATAGACTTCATATTTGTAATTGAGATTTGAATGCAAAACAAACTTTAGAACAACCTTTCCCATTTAACAAACAAGGACACTCATTCTCTCGCTCTCTCTCACATATTCACAAACACACACACAAACACACACACACACACACACACACACACACACACACACACACACACACACACACACACACACACACACACACACACACACACACACACCCTGCAAAGTCCTAGGAAGATGGCCTGCGCAGATGGAGATAGTGGTGACTGGTAACAGAAATTTCCAAAGAATAGGTGATTGGTTTGGGTCCAGACGAGAGAGAGAGAGAGAGAGAAAGAGGG
>JAPMUY010000498.1:0-60000 GCA_026901105.3 Galaxias olidus | reverse complement strand
ATGTGATAAAACATTCAACGTGATATCCACATTCACTTCACACTTGTCTAGAAAACACAAAAAATACTCAGAAGAGAGCTTACTTGACTCGATTTTGGAGGCACCTGTCAACTTAGACAGCAACTTCAATGAGGCTATTGAAAGGGACCAGCATTTCCATATGGATTGTGAACCTACTACCTCCAGTAATATGAGCGGTGACCACGATGTTTGTTCAGAGACTGCAGATGAAGGCTTGTTCATGAAAAATTTGGCCCTGTTTTATCTAAAGTTCCAGGCAAAGCTTTTGCTTCCCTCATCAGTAATTCAAACTATTATTGAAGATTTTCAAAATGTTCACGATATTAGCCAGTCCCATTTACTTTATAAATTAAATGAAAAGTTGGTCACAATTGGGGTTCCTGAGGCTGAAATAAATAATGTGATTGATGCTGTGAAAAGGGAAGATCTTTTTCGGGCATGTAACACTCATGTATTGAAAACAGACCAGAGAAGAAAAACTGTATTTAAAAATAGCTTTCATTACGTAGAGCCTGTACCGGTCTGTCTAGGTCAGAATGAAGAAGGAAAGGAGTGCTTTGCTCAGTATGTTCCTATCAAAACAAACAATTGAGTCTCTGTTTTTGAGTGAGTCCATTAGGGAGCAGCACAAACAATCACATTCACAAGTCCAAACTGAAGATGTCATAAAAGATGTTTGGGATGGGAAAAACATTACTGAAAACCTGCTGTTTGTGTCTGAGGCCTCCTCATTAGGCTTGATTTTATATCAAGATTCATTTGAAGTAGTAAATCCACTTGGTTCTGGAAAGAAAAAGCACAAAGTACTTGCGGTGTATCTCACACTTGCAGACATTTTGCCACATAATCAATCAAGTATCGATCAAATGCAACTCGTTCTTTTATGTAGAGAGCAAGATTTCAAGTTTTTTGGCCAAGAATTAGTAATGGGTCAGCTGGTTAAAGACCTAAAAGATCTCGAAGTAAAGGGCATTACATTGTCGGGTGGGCAGGTTCGGGAAAGGAACACTTTGTGCTATTGCAGGTGACAATCTAGGCTCACACAACATTGGAGGTTTTGTTGAGAATTTCAGCCGGAGCTTGCACTTCTGCAGATACTGTGAGATAGACAGACAAACATTTCAGTCTTCTCCTGTCTCAAGGGGCCCTAACAGAACGGTTCAGTCGTACAAAGATCATCTACAGAGCAATGTTCATGTACAGAAATTACCTACAGCAGGTATCAAGTTTGACTCTCTCTGTTTAATGAGCTCACTTACTACCACGTTTGTCAGCCGGGTTTACCTCCATGTCTTGGCCATGACCTTTTTGAAGGTGTTGTCGCTTATGATCTGGCTTTGTACATTAAACATCTTGTTACAAAAGACAAACGATTCACTTACCAAGAGTTAAATAGACGAATAAATCAATTTAAATATCTTGGTAATGATGCGCATGACGAACCTTGTGAGGTCAACCCAGGGAGTGAAAAGCTTGGTGGGCATGCTGTACAGAACTGGTGTTTCTTGAGGTTGTTACCAGTTTTAGTTGGTGATAAGATCGAAAGTCCCGCTGAGGATGAGGTATGGCAACTAGTGTTGCAATTGCGGGATATTGTTGAGTTTGTTTGTGCACATGCCATTTCTACTGGTCAGATTGCCTACTTAAGAGTCTTGATAGATGATTATTTGCACTTCAGAATGGTGACTTTCTCCGATAGTCCTCTGAAGCCCAAACATCACTACGTGTCACATTATCCAGAGCTCATTGTCCATTTTGGCCCTCTCATTCGTCTGTGGACTCTTAGGTTTGAGAGCAAGCACACATACTTCAAACAATGTGCAAGGAAGTTGCATAACTTTAAAAACCTGTGTGCCACTCTTGCTGAGAGACATCAGCTTCTTCAAGCGTTTTTAAGTGCTGGCAACTTATTCCCCCCTCATGTGATTGTTGAGAAGGATACAGAGTTCTTTCTAAATGACTACAATGATGCAATTAGAGATTCAGTTGTCCATCTTAATGCTCAGTCTACCAACACTGTAGTTACTCACGAGGTAACAGTAAAGGGTACAAAATACAGAAAGAACATGTTTATTGTGATCTGCAGAAGTGATGAGGGTCTCATATTTGGTCAGATCAAGCTTATACTAATCAAAGCAGATTCTGTCAATTTTGTCACACAAAATTACCAATCTGTGAATCTCACTGATCAAGGTCTCCATTGCCTTGCAGACCAGCCAGTGCAGGAAAAGCTGAGTTGTGTTGCTCAAGAGGAACTAGCAGACTACTACCCATTGCCTGCATATGAGATGTGTGGTTTGTCAGTGATTGCTCTTCATCACTCTGTCCTCTCTGTAGAATGATGTCAGAGTTGGGAGAGATAAGAGGAGTCATCGTTACAGCCTTGCCTACTCTTCCGGGGGATAAGGTGGACCAGGTGTTGGAGAGGCTTTTGAACTGGGGTGTGGAGACCGTACAAGACTTGGAGTATGTGGAGGCAGCACCAGGGGCAGACATGTCAGACCTTTTGCAGCCCATCAAGCTTCGGAAAATGCTTGATGCCTTCAAATGTATGTTGTCACATAAGTGTACCATAGTGTATATAGAAGTACTGATAGTTAGAGCGTTGCCATGTTCTTCTCTGAACGTGAATTTTGAAAAGAAAACATCAAAGAACATTTAAATATATAATTTGCATTAGTTGCATTCTCTATTTTGAATAGTGGAATATTTTCTTGTAAATTGGGTAAACTAGGCACTTCTATAGCATGATTTTGTGACATACAACTTCTCCTTGTATAAAGATTTTTTTTTTTACTTTTTAGATGTGGGTAAAAACAAGCAGACCCTCCCAATTGCTTCCAGCTCAACACCTTCAAGTGGCTCAGGATCCGACAGCCAACTGACCTCTCCATCAGGATCTACAGCCACTTGGCCAGACTCCTTTCAGGTTCATTGGGAACTTATGCCATTGGATTTGCAAACCGCTATTACCAATGGAAGGAGACCCACTCCTGCAGATCGACGGACAATGATCAGAGTCCTGGCTGACGAGATTAGAAAAGTGGACCCAAACCCAGCACGCTCTCAATGCCGTATTGTTGCGCTTAAAATTGTGCGTCAATATCCCAAGAGCTTTGCTGACTTCAGAGTGCAAGACGAGGCAACAATGGTGGGAGAAGGGTATGGTTCCCTCCTTGAACAACTTAAGGTCCGCATAGAAAACCTTAATAGGTGCAACACACTGGCACGCCGCCGCTCATCCCGGACAGGGACAGGACCTGGAACAACAACAAAAGGGGGCTGTACGAGTCCTATGGTTGCACGCAGTGGCAACCCTTGATGCCTCCAGGTGAGAGTGAGACCATGCTGGAAGCAAAGAGGAAGCTGTTGGAGGACATCTACTTGCGTGAGGGGGTAGCTGGGGTAGATAAAGGAGAAGTTAACTCAATAATGAATGCCACATACTGCCTGCAGCGGTCGGATATCAATAAAACACCAGCTCCTTCAGTAGAAGACCTCAGGAACAAGTGGGCTTTTCTTTTTTTTGCCAAGTTTATTTATGCACACTTTGAGAGGCTAACAGGTGTGTGCGTGCTTCGTGTCATGAGCCAAGCAATCGAGGACTCTGGACGACAACTGATAGAAATGTTCAAGTCCAAGCCAACAAACGAGGAAATGAAAATAGCTCTGTCCACTGAAGAAGAGGAGAGAGCTGCCTTTGTTATAAAGTTAATCTTGGCTCACTTTAAGGAAGACACAAAGGGACTTTTGCTCCATGCTGATGTAAGTATTTGTAAAACATGAAAAAACGCAGCACTCGCACACACATACAGTGCCCAAATTGCATTCAGATTTGACAGTGGAATATGCCATTGTTGGATCTGAAGGGCATATCATGGCATTTTGGGTTATGTCTACCAGCTGTGCCTCTTCACCTTTAATTTATTTTTAAACGGCCACAACCTTTAAGTATGCAAAAAAAGACATTGTAAGTAGTAAATTTTTATCCTCCAGAGGTTTGCCACAGTTGCAGATGTCCGGGCAACACTCACCCTTCCTGCGAGTCCTCGACTTATTGTACTTGGTAAGTCTTTATTGCACAATGATAGGTTCAATGTAGATTTCAAATAAGCTCATCTATTACGATTTATTTTTGTGTTTCCTAGGAAACATTTTACAATTTGACATACAATCTTTTGAGTTGATTAATGAAATTTTATCATTATTGAATACATTTTAATTCAAATTTTAAACTAAAGAAAATTACAAAACGTCCCTGTCAATTAAATATGTTATTTCATAGACCTATTTTTTTATTTGACTGCAGGTGAAATGCTGACCAATGGACAATGGATGATCAGTTTGGAAGGCCAGGTTATCTGTGAGGGGGTACAACCAACATTTCTGTCTGGACTTGCGGCGTTGTTTTCTACCTACTATGTCTTTAACCTGGAATATCCAGCAGAGGTTGCTTGCACATTGGAGTTCATCCAAAGGTAAGTCTCTCTTTCCTCTCTCCCTTCCGCCAGTGTTGATCTGGGACAAGAGGTCATCCACTTGTCCCTGCTCAGCCGTCTGATCTTTGTCAACTAAACTCACAACAAGCACACATCAACAGTTGTAATGTTAATCAGTGTGTATAACTCAGTGCTGTAGGACTCGGACTTGAGTCACGATTTTCACGACTTTGTTACTCGACTTGGTCTCGGACAGTGATAACTTGGACTGTAATGTTATCAGATTTTATTTTATATTAACTTTGATCATTTTCTAAAGAATTCTAAGAATTCTAAATTACATTTTGTTTTCATTTTGTTCAAAAACTTAATGTTTAAATGTGATGCTCTATCAGTAGCATATATTGATACAACATATTAATCAATTTGTGGGCTTATATTTATTGTGAGAACCAGTACGGAATAATATGACAGGACTCGGATTTAGACCTGTAGGGACTGACTCGACTCGGACTGGACCTATGGTGTCTTGGACTTGGGACTCGACTCGGACTTGAGGGTTAGCAACTCGACTACAGCACTGGTATAATCATGTTAAATAGAAATAACTGTTTAATAGAAACAAATGCCCACTACACTTTTCCCCCCTTCCAATCCCTTTGCAGATGGGTGGTGAATACTGACAAATCATTGCAGCTTTGGCTTATGGTCACGAACCCTGTATTCTGATCAGCCTTTTACACCGTTTGCTTTATTCCACTCATTCTCCCCTCCCTCCGCTCTTCACATACACCTAACTATTATGTTTTTTTTCTATTTTGTCTTGTAGGCGATTCATGGGCATCAATCCTGAAAGGGGATCAAAGATCAAGAAAGGGAAAGTAACATCTAAGAAGTCCGGACGCTTAGTGGCAAAGAAAGAAATTACAGTGAACCCAAATGTCTCGACTCTTCTTCGGAAGTTGGTTGACTTCGAGTGGGACTTCTAAGTCAGTTTAAGTCTCTTTTGCCCTCTCTCTCCCTCACTCTATCTTCATCACTGTTGCTGCCCCCCCCCCCCCACACACACACACACATACACACACACACTTACCCACCCCCGCCAATTTGGACAAATGGGACTCAAAGCATCAAGGCCACAGTTTTAAGTTGTTTTTAACCACAGATAACTCGGTTTGGCCGCAGTACGTCTCCCAATCGTATTCTCTCATTATTGAACTTATTCTCTCTTTATTTGTTTGTGGTTAAAACTAAGACATTTACTTTGCGAGAATCTGTTGTAACTGTACTTTGCACATATTTACCACTATACTATGTTCTAAATGTAAGTTATATGTGTTATATACTCAGAACTCGCATGTCCAAACACGTTGTCGTTGAAATGCACCATTGTTTAATTTTAACAGCAGACAAACCCCTTTTGTGTAAAATCAAATCTTAATAGCAAGAGATTTGTGAATTTCTCTTTATATTTTCATACAAACAGTGCTGTCTTGGGGTTGCTTTTCAATAAAAAAATGTGCGGTAATAAAATGTCCTTTTTGTCAGATACACTATATTGTTCCAAGAAAAGATTTGTCTATTATGCAAAATGTCAGACATAATTCAGTACCAACACAGTTCAATTACATTAATTGGACAGCATTAACAGTATAAAACTGTACTCTATTATAACAGTAACCTCCTGTAAACCTAAATCACAGTATACCTGCTGTGAAATAACAGTAATCGACTGTCAACGTACCTGCCAGTAATTTACTGTATTTTTTTAATGTACAGTAATGGACTGTAAATTGACTTACCGTAAGTGTACTGTAAAAAAACAGTAATCTACAGGCAACTCTACTGCCAGTAATTTACTGTATTTTTTGAATGCACAGTAATGGACTGTAAATTCATTTACAGTGGCTTTACTATACAAAAACAGAAATTGGCTGGCAACTCTACTGCCAGTAATTTACTGTAAATTTAACGGATAATTTTTTACAGTGTAAGAGTTACTTTGTTAACAGAGAAAACGTTTCTCTTTAGATTTCTATTTTGTTACATGGAATAATTAAACAATTTCCTTATGGCTTTTCTAACTATAAATTGCAGTCCATAATGGACATATACATAGTGGATGTATAAGACATTAGGCCCATTACAAAATAAAATCTTACAGAATTTTACAACTTCAGGAGTAAAGTCCCTCAGGCATGGGATATCACCTTGCTGCCCTGTCATTCCATGGTCACAGGACCCTTAGTGTGGCCATAGTTACGCCTATGCCTCGACCACGGTGTGGTCACGAGCTCCCATCCTCTGAGATGGAGCTGTCATCCTCACCACTTAAACCACTTCACAACAAACAAACACATCCTCAGCGTCACATGGGGATGAGCGAAACACCACTGCTGCATGGCAATCTTGACAGTTTACAGTGAGGAAATACTAACTAATAGTTGGTACTACTAATACTACACCTAATACTTAATACTAATTGGTGGGCCATCCACAGCAGTAAATGTGCATTGTAAAGTATTTTGTGCCAGCATTTTAAATTTACAAACTACTCTACTATAATAGGAAAAATAAACGAATAATTAAAACAACGATAGCATACATTGTCGTTTAAATTTCCATAGGCAAGAATAAGTTTTCATAAAAATGTAGCATGTGTACTGATGTACTGCAACTTGATTAAGTCAAAGCAAGTAAGTGCAAAACGAACAACTAAAAACGCTAGAGAGGTAGAGATTATAGAGATGTTGTTGTCATATTCATACATTGCCTACTGTAGTTTACTTTCAAAAGTATGAAAGTAAACTTGAAGCATTATTGATAAGTGGAGTTCAACTGTTTGATTCTGAAAGCATTGTTGCAAAAACGATCCTCATTTTGGGTAAAGTAAAAATATAGCCATAATTATAGTAAACACGTATTTAGTGCAAAACGAATAAATGTTGTAAAAATGAATAAATGTCATACAATCGAATTATACACTGATGAAAATGTTATAAATGTATTTAAATTCAATTACATTGTAAAAATTCAAAATAAAATGAAACTTTATAACCACTTTGTTTGTATGTTTGGCCTGACGACAAAGCTATTCACACTAAATCGTATTTGTCAAACAGATATACTGCAGTCCTGCCAATTACATTCATTGGCCTTTAGAGCTACAATCAGGCCTCTTCCATTTGAACATTTTTAACCACGTAAATAGCCCAAACTAATTTGATTGTGATTGTTATTTTATAACTAGAAAAATAATAGATTGATGATCGAAAACGGTAATAGTTTAACCTTTAATTCTGAATAATCACTTACAAAGGACACGATAATCAAATAACAAATAATATGGTTAATAATAAAGTGAAATGGTCTACGGTGGAGTAATTTTTAAAAGGTCTTAAAGGTTTTAAAGGTCTAGGTCTTCTAAAAACAAATAGGTCTCATAAATAATTCATTTTAATTGCCTCTCAAACTAATTTGACATCAAGAGAACCAAATGTCTACCATTTCGTTGTCGTTTCGTAGTTATGTTTTCATACAGAGCACGGCCAAGAATATTTTATGAAGGCCTACATCTTAATTATTTGTGCATTATTTTCCCCCGTTTCGAGAAAAATTTCAATTGGGTAGAATTATACTTTTTTAGTGAACTGAACATGCTTGTATAAAAACCAATAGCACAAACATTAATATTTTATAATGGTAACATGTTGTAACTAAATAACTTGACACTAGCATCTATTCCCCTGTCAATCTTTGTGGCCTTGAGACCAGCACACGTTTCCTCATACACAGCTGCTTTAGTTGGCTATACTCAATATGCAGATATAGTGCTACATTACAGATATAATGAAAGTACAAAGCTATTTCATTTTAGTTTAAATTAAAACGACCAAATACGTTAAAGATAGCCTTTTTTCTTATATGAGTGTAACTGCATGCCCCTGACAAAAACTCACATCAAACGCAGAGGACAGGCCACCAATCCTTGATCAGCGGCAGGTCCACCTGAACAGCATTTTTAAGAGTCCACGTCTCCAAGCTTCCAGAGCCAGATAATGCCAAAACAGATCCACGCTGAGTAGCTGTGGTCCAGGAGTATTTTTCTCTATATGTGAGCGTTTACAGAGAGAGACACACACATACAAAGAGGCGCACTAAAGTGAGACACAAATCTTTTTCTCTTTTCTTTTCTTTTTTTATTTAGACAGAACTGCTTTTTGTTCCTCATTTTTTCATTTAAGGGGGTAATGGAAGGGGGGTGTTCGTTTGATCACATGATTACAATTCACCTGAGATAAAACAAAGGGCGCAAAGAAAGAAGCAGAGAGGGAATGAAAGGGAGAGAGAGGGAGAGAGAATCAGACAGAGAGATTCACTCATGGTACGGATTCCCTTATCACAGTCAACATTCATGGATAATGAAAAAGGCAGTGGTTTTTGGATGGAGGGGGGCAGTGTGTCGCGAAAGGGATATACAAGCAGTCATTGTTGCATAGAACAGCGCGCGCGTTTGTGTCCGCTTTAGGCCTGTGATATACCCTCCCGTCTCTACTCTATATTTTCTCCAAATGCTGTTTGGTTTTAAATGTATACGCTCTGTGTATCCAAGTGAAAGAGCACTGATGCAATTATAAAAGTCGCACTTGGCTTGAAATAGTGGAATCGTGTTTCATTCGGCTGTCTCTTAAGGGCCAAGCATTGCCTTGGCCTGATAACGTATAGAATAATGAATACAAATTATATTAGCGTCTGTTTCATGTCATTTCATGTCAGAATACAAGGCCTATTGAATGTTTCATATAATTTCTGTCCCAAGACAAAATTGCGTTAATTATCTGATAGATATTTTTTAACGAATAATAGAGCGATTTAGATCAGAAATTCTAACTAACTTAATTGAACTCTATTTGAGTGCTGAACATGCAACGACACAATTCCTATAAAAGCAGGTGCAGATTGGACACCTCGTCCAGGAGGTGGTTTGTCCTGGTATGCATGTGGCTATGCTTCTGTCTGTCCGTGCGTCTGTGCCCCCTCCGTCGACCTCTCCTCACCATGGGGCAGGGGGGGGTCATTAATGTGAGTGTGCCACAACAAAGCATCCGTGTGTTCTCTCTCTCAAAACCCGACGCTAATTTAGCTCCCACTCGGACATCCCTTCAGGAACCTGGACACATCAAAGTGCATCGTTGACGCATGGATCTCTCTTGTGACCCTGTGCGAGCTAGAAGGGCGCTCCGTGGCGCGCTACTGTGCCGGGGGCGCTCAGTGACACACTTTTACAATTGTGCTTTTAAATGTACAAAACATCTGAGCATGCACTGCAAATTTTCCGCTGTAAATTGTTGTTTAATATGGTGCAAAACGGGCAAAAATAATTACATTAACTTATACATTAAACGTATTCAAGAATATCATGTACTTGCTTTCAAGATGTGTAAAATCCTATTGACCAACTAGATAGGCTTATATACCAATAGAAATAGAACACTCTCTACGGGCCTATCGTTAGGGTCTGTATTATAAACATCACGAAAATAAACTCATATTCCATGCATTGCACATCATTTTGTATAGACATTTTGTGAAATGGTATATAACTTTGTCACTGGAAGGGGATGATAATGACAATAGAATAATACCAAAACCACGTCACCTTTTTTATTTAAAGGATGTTGAAAAAAATCTGAAGTACAAATCTAAGAAAATCGAAAATTACAAAAATAAAATTAACACATAGGCGATAAGACGCTTCATTTGAACGTGTTAATTTTAGTTTGCATTTTCAAAGAGAGAAAGAGATCCCGCCCTACAGGAAACCGAGGAAAATAATCACTGACCAATCACAGAGATTGCCGGCGCTGCAACTGTGTAAGTTTGCTGCTCCTTTAAGAATTTTTCCTCACTTTTTTCTGTCCCTCACACAACGGAGCTCTTTAAGCCCCAACGCGAGACACAGAGCAGGCATTCATAGATGGGCAGTGCGAGCGAGGGGGCTGGGGAGTGAATGAGAGCGTCACTTTGGAAACTCTGGAACACGGACTCTCGTGCTAGGCGGGCGACCTCGTTTTTCATTACTGAAGTAAGGCGCTTAGCATTTGAAATACTTTCCTCTCTACTGTTGCTGCAATCTCCATATCTTATAGTTTGTTTATTTTGAAGTTATCCAACATCATTGTAAACTATCATAATACTAATTCTAGCAATATTGTAAATATACTTGCCAAATTTGTCATTTGCCAATCATAATCCTGAAGGGATACATTGATTATACAACTTTTTTGGTGCATTTAGCCTGGTACTGACAGACAATTATTCTCTCTAAACGCAAAATATGCACATTTTACAATTGGATGAGGTGCTATGAGTTATAGAATATTGAAGAAAAAAAATATTCACAGTATAACTTTTTGCTTCTGTTTGCTTTTAAAAATGCACAACATGGTAGTCACACATCTGAAATAGTACACATTTTAATTACTTAAAGTTTAACCCTGTATTAAGAGTGTCTCCAAGTGACACATCATTTACTTTTTGACACCTGTTGAACTACAATAATACATATTTCTGAAGATGCTGTTCTTAATTTTTTTAAGACAAAACAATCAAACTAATTACTAACTACTGTTGAAGGTATGAAACATTTCAGACATGCAAATTAGGGACAAGTAATTGTTAGGTCAAGCGGTGAAAGAGAGGATTCATCCTCTTTGCATAACTCAAATTCATTACGCTACAGCTTAATGCGCTCAGTGACTGAACAGCAACAGTGACGATTGCAATCCACAAATAAATATTACATTATTTCTTTGTTTATTTTAAGTTAAAGGTTTATTTATTTATTTAGTAAGCCTTATTCAAAATAGGATTTTGAAATATGAGTGAGAAATTGTAAATTTAACAAACCATATGTATTCGTCACTCATTAACTATTTTAAAAAGCAACAAAACGTGAAATAAATAAATTACAGTAGTCGTGAGCTACTGAATAACATTGTGTCACATACTCACGGAGTTCCAGCCAATTTTCTTTTGATATTTGTCTGCACATCTCGACAATATTCGCAATTCTATCACTTCAAAAATATACATAATGCAAATTTACTTAATGCATGAAGATTGTGCGCAAAATACGCATCCGAGTGGAGAGCGCAACTGATGCCGGAGTATCCCACAGTATATAGCATTTGTTATCATTCAGTTGTCAACACAGTTGGAGTGTATTTTTGCCAAACCATGAATGCCAATATGCATGTGAACTTTATCAACCTAACATGACGCATCTTCAACAAAATGCTGTCTGCAATAACATTTCGTTGGTCTACAGAGTTGATTGGTAGGCCTATGTCAGTCGCGTAACGGCATCAGCGCATGGGAGTTGAAAGCTACCCACTCACCTTGGCGTTCAAATTAAAACACTAAATATTTCAAGTGTCAATGTTCAATGGTTGCTGGCCATCAAAATAATATCTGAAGAACTGTAGATTGAATTGACTAAACATCTGGACTTGCTTGGAGAATATGGTATAGCCTATGATATAGCTGCAGAGAACACAGTTTTCAACATTTTAAACCTATAACTATGAATGTTAAGAACAAACAAATGGTTATGTATTCAGAAGTTCACAAGTTCGCTTAATCAAAATCGTCACAGTCATGTCAACCCCTCGCCATCGCCATGAAGGCGTTGATTCAATGAACAAAACGACACATTTTGGCCCCTAACTTATATGTATATAAGCCTCATATACTTTAAAAACAGTGTCCAATTCACACACGCGCATACACAGGTACCCACACGCGCGGTTTATATTTCCAGCGCCAGCCTATGTTTATATAAGAACTGTGAGGTATAAATCGAAGCTCTGTGAGGGCGCTGGCTCATATTATTCCTACACTTTCTCTCCGGGGAGCTTGAAATAACTGCCAAACCTTAAACAGTAGCTTGTTAGCGGGAGTGAGGCCTGGCCTAGAATAACAGTGGCAGTGCGCTAACTGGACCTCAAATTATTTGCCGGAGATGTCTGCAGTATGCCTTACTAATATGGGCCTAACCATGGTCTTACAATGATCATATTGATTATATTGATAAAAGTCCGCAGGAAAAGCCTGCTCTTCATATATTAAATCAACGCATAGTGATTGCTCAAGTGTTAAATCAGGCTTAGCCTCCTTAGTGAAAAACTGTCCTTTTTTTATCATTTCAGGACTTCATAAACAAAACAGAGGACACAGAGAAGAAGAAGACAGTTGTATATTAGCCTCTGTAATCATCTGGGGGCAGACAGAAGTGAAGCAACAGGTAAACTGGGGCCCACAATACGCGCTGAGCGTATGATTCCAACAACCCGGATGGAAAGAACTTTGATGTGGAATCCTAATAGAGTTTTGGAACGAAGACTGAGAGTAGACGCTGACTGGGAGTTTATATAAAGGAGAATCAAGTCAGTCTGTGTCCTTCTCTCCAGAAGACATAAGAGAGTCAAATTCTCGATTCAGGGCGTATTGGCCAGAGTTAAAGTAGAACATCTTAATCAAAGGAATAACCTGTGAGTCGTCTGTCAATCCACCTCGTGGTTTGTCTGTTGAGTGAGGGAAAAGATGTCGGGAGAGGAGCAGAGTCTATCAGAGGTGGAGATGAGTCCGGGGGTCTCGGATGACGGGCACTCCCTGTCACCAGGTCACTCCTCTTGTGCAGCAGGCGGCGGAGACTCGCCCCTCCAGCAGCCCCATTTGCCTGGGGTTGGCGAAGAGGCATCCGACATGGCTGGTGGGGTGTCAATCAAATCGGATGAAGATGATGACCGTTTCCCTATTGGAATCCGCGAGGCGGTGAGCCAGGTGCTGAACGGCTATGACTGGACTCTAGTGCCCATGCCTGTGCGCGTCAATTCCGGAAGCAAGTCCAAACCGCACGTGAAGAGACCTATGAACGCCTTTATGGTGTGGGCGCAGGCAGCGAGGAGAAAACTCGCAGATCAGTATCCCCACCTCCACAATGCTGAGCTCAGCAAAACCCTTGGGAAACTGTGGAGGTAAGAAAAATGTCATGGCAGCTTTCCTTTAGGCTTAGCCCCAAATTAATTTGTTTTTGTTCATACATTTTCAACATTTATTTATTCATTAAATGTAGTTGTCTTTCTTCACAAAATATAGATGTATATATAAGCAAAGTTTGTTTATTGCCATGGAGAATGTAGCCTACCTACTGCTTTAAAGGCTAGGGATCTGCATTAATGTAGGTGTGGGTAGGGAAATAGAGCTGGAGGGAATTAAACGTGTTTTTCAAAATCCCTTCAGCTCCAGTTTAACACCACAGATTAGCAAGGCACTAATGGTAGACACGTTGTTTCCACTTTGACCCTATTTCTAACTATAGAGGCTGAAGCTCACTATTTTCATTGCTGTATTTAATCAGACCATTCACATTTACATTTATATTTACAGAATAGACTATACGGGATTCAATAAATATAAATATAAACATGCAACATATCTGCATTGAAAAAAAATCTAAATATTTCCATGCATTCAGAGGTTAACGTTTTGATAGAATCAGATTTGGTCATATTTTTTAAAATTTCAAGGTTCGGTTAGATTATTGGCCATTTTGCAATAAAAATCCCAGGAATGGCTAATTTATTAACCTCATAAGGATGTTGCATTAATTAGAAAAATACGTGACCTTGGAGCCGAGCCTGATTAGTTAATTGGCCCAGAAACATGATGAACTGAGAGACTGAGAAAGGTCATGGTTTTCTCATACCAGCTCTCTCCACAGTAATATGGATCTCAGTTTTCCTGCACAGGAAGCATCTTTGGCCTGTGTTGTAATTGCATTACTTTCAGCAAAAAGTGTCACTGCCCTACCTTTCTTTTTCTATCGTGGGATTCTTTTTCAGTGCGGCTTTGCAGATGGTTGATATGGTGGAAAAGAAAGCTAGCTGCAATAGAAACCATGAGAAAATGCATTTTGGACAAACAAAAGCGATCTACTGATTATAGGCATACCATGTTGATAACATCTTCAAATTTGTATTTATTCTTTAGTGGCCTTGCTGGCAAATTACACAGTAATATCTGATAAGTGAGACTCAATGCCTCTGTTTTATTTCCTAGTGCTTTCGTTAGCAAATAAATATTGTTTCAAAATTTCTTAAAAATTACATACAGCTGAGAAGCTCAAAGTTTTGCCTAGACAACTTTAGATTCCAAAAATGTCATGCAAATTACGTACAACCAAGACGTTCAAAGTTTCATTTAGGCAACTTCAGATTCAAATATTATTTGGGCCTGAGTTTTAAACGATCGTGCCGTTTATTTTTCTGACCAGACTCCTGAACGAGGGCGACAAGCGACCTTTCATCGAGGAAGCGGAGAGGCTTAGGAAGCAGCACAAGAAAGACTACCCCGAGTACAAGTACCAGCCTCGCCGCCGCAAGAACGGCAAGCCCGGCTCCAGCTCGGAGGGCGACGCGGACGGTGAGGTCAGCCACAGCCAGTCCCACTACAAGGGGCTCCACCTGGACGTGACTCACGCCGGGGGAACCGGTTCTCCCCTGTCTGACGGACACCACCCTCACTCCACAGGTGGGCAGCATGCGCCAACCTAACTTGTTAAACCTGTCGAAAATGTTTAGAAGCACATTGGGTGGTACAAAGTTTTGTGTTGTTTTGTTATTGGATATGGAATATGGATACTGCTTAATCGTTTTTTTTTTTGTCAGATGGTCTTGGAAATAAAACTAAATGTTTCAAACTAGAACATACTGTAAGTCCTGTTAGACAAAGAGAATAGAAAAAACAGAAACTTCTCACACTCACAACACACCAGGCAACAATTACCAAAGATTATGGAACCCGAAGACTATTTTTTTATTCTGTTTTGAACAAAAATGCCATATTTTTTGCATATCGTTTGCCCACAGGTCAGAGCCACAGCCCGCCTACACCCCCCACCACCCCAAAGACGGAGCTCCAGTCTGGGAAGTCCGGCGAGGGGAAGCGGGAGAGCGGAGCAGGGGGCTCCCGCGGCGGGATGAGCGTCGGCGCGGACGGCGGATCCGGCGGATCCGGCAAACCTCACATCGACTTCGGCAACGTGGACATCGGCGAGATCAGCCATGAGGTCATGGCCAACATGGAGCCGTTCGACGTCAACGAGTTCGACCAGTACCTGCCGCCCAACGGGCACCCGGGCGTCGGCCAGAGCGCGGGCGTGGTGGCGGCGGCGGCGGCCGCAGCGGCAGCGGCGGGGTCCTCGGGCTCCCCGTACGCCTACGGCATCTCCTCGGCCTTGGCTGCGGCCACGGGACACTCGGCCGCCTGGCTCTCCAAGCAGCACCAGCAGCACCAGCAGCAGCAGCAGCAGCAGCAGCATCACAGCTCCTCCCTGGGCTCCGACCCGTCCAAGGCCCAGATCAAGAGCGAGGCCGGCGGAGGATCCGGGGGTCACTTTGCGGAGGCGGCCTCGGCGGGTTCTCACGTCAGTTACACCCCTCTCAGCCTGCCCCACTATAGCTCGGCATTCCCCTCGCTCGCCTCCCGCGCTCAGTTTGCCGAGTACGCCGACCACCAGTCCACGGGCTCCTACTACGCCCACTCCAGCCAGGCCTCGGGGCTGTACTCTGCCTTCTCCTACATGGGCCCCAGCCAGAGACCCCTATACACAGCCATCAGTGACCCGGCCAGCGTGCCCCAGTCCCACAGCCCCACACACTGGGAGCAGCCCGTCTACACCACCCTGTCGCGGCCCTGACAACCACGGGAACCGGAGGGCACTGGTGCAGATTCAGCCCCCATGTCAGACCTACAGTGGAGCAGCGGCGATGGTGGCGGCGGTGGGCGTGGCGGTGGGTGGGGATGGAGGGAAAGGGCAGGTCACGATGTAGGCGGAGCAGAGGTGGTCTCATCCTGGTCAGGCCCGGGTGGGGAAAAACATCCTGGACCCAGAATTGAGATGTGGAGCCTTGGTGATTATTTGGGGTAACACAAACAGTCAGTCAGTGAGGGTATTACTTCAATGTCAAAACCATGGAGGATTGGCTCCTTAATTGTATGGCATCGGAATATTACAAAGAGCTAATGATCTCAGCCAGAATGAAACTAGATGACAGTATCATAGTAAGGGGTTTTATAATGTAGAAAGTTTAAGATAACAAACCTAATAGATTGTGCCAAACAATTTGGCCATAGTCCATTCTCAGGCAAGTTGAAACTGATGATACATGTTAAATATTTCCATATGTGTTTGTCTGTTTGTTTTAATTACTTCGATAATCAACTCAGCAATATTCAAGCATACTCTTCTGTGCTTTCAGTGGTCAAGCTGTTCTCAGAGTATTTCCTTATTGATCTCCGTTTCTGTTGTTCAATACACTTTCAATACAGTTTAACATAAAGTAGTTTAGTTTTAAATATTTGTCAAGCTTTTGTGCATATTTCTCCAGATATTATCATCCATTTGTCACAGAGTGCTTATAGTTCAGCTGAGGTGAATGTTTCAACAAATATTTTAGTATTTAAAATGACCAAAGTTTTTAAACCAAACTTTCAGATTTGTAAAAAGAGATCACCCTCTCGGCACTTCTTTAAACAAAATAGTTGTTGTTTCTGAAATAACTACGCTTATCTTTAAAAGCATGTGCTATCCTCAGAAAAGAATTGTCTGTTAGGCTACTGGCATTAACCTCATGTCAATAGGTTGGTTATTTGTTTTTCAATGGCACTGATTTCTACCCAGTTATATATTTCAGTATTTAACATTTAATATTCCCGATGGACATTCACATTGCGCATCTGTGTATTTAAATGCTGTAGTTAATCTCTATCTATGTACCCTAAACGTACACGTTCATGTTTTAACCCTGCTGTTGATATTGATGTAGTTGTTGTCAAATATATTTGCCATAATGAGTTACACTGAAAGTCTGCACCACTGCCTTTGAGTATCTTAGATGTTTGACATTCAAAATGTGTACATACAGTGTTTAGTGTAAAATGTTAGATTTTTAGATTTCTGTAACATATTTTGCTACATGTGCGAGTCTGTTTGGTTAAAATGCCATTATTAAAACAGTTGCCTGAGATTGAGTGAGTATGGAATGGCATTAATAAGATAATTAGTTAAAATAATGTACATTAAATCTCAAAGTTGCTTTTGTCTGTTGAAATGCCTACCACAGTCATGAACTGGAAAAACAACAATCTGAATTTTTATTTCCACATTTTTTTTTTTTGTAGTGGCAAATACTTTTTTTTTTGTATTTCACCTTACCTATTAAAAAAAAAAAAAACTACACTTGGATGGATTATAAAACAAACATCCACTTCCTTGACAAGACTTGCCTGATTCAGATTGGAAGCTCTTAATGTGAATGAATTTGCCAATTGTTGTGTTTACCCAATGCAGATTTATTTCCAAAATGTGTTTATTATATACAAAGCCCAAAGTACATTTTCTACTTGGGTCTACATTTTTGGCATCATGTTGCGCTGTAAATAACTACCTTAGCTAATACTTTTCTTTTCATTACAACTTACATTTCATTCGGTACATTTTAAGAAGCTGAGGAGAATTAATTTTACATACCAACTTGCTCCTATTTTAAAAACGTTTTCATGATTATAAATATTACATTTTTTTATTTATATTTTGCTGGTATTACTGTATGTGTGTAATGCTGTTAACAGATATTTCTCCAACATAAAGACAATTATTGCCGATTCAGCTGCTTTGTGTTTTTCCTCAGTAACGTCTGCCTTCTGAACGAAACGTATTGTGATAGTTGATGAAAGAACATTAAATATGCAATCACTAATGAACTTCTCTTGCTCTAAATAAATCTGTATTCTCTCTGCTTTCGTAAAGTTCTGTCTCAACAAATGTTGTAGAGTTAGGCTGCTGCTTTGAATATAGGTGACCAAAACGGTGACTGAAAAACAATGTAATTCACTACACTCATAAAATACACGTTACATGTCGTCATGTGACGTTCTCAGATGGCAAAACTGATTCTGAAACATTACGTACATATTAAAAAATTGGAAATAGAACAATCCAACCGTTGCAAAATATGCATTGGCTACCATTCTCAGCTTCACATTCTCTCAGCATTATCAATTCCCGTTAACAGATCATTCAATTTCTCTGGGCATGGTGATCACTCACGGACAAATTATTAATTCACTGGAGTTAACTAGAGTTTATCGTTTACTATGTTCCCAAGGCAACATAGTGCTCGCCCAGTCACCATAATTACCCATGTCTTGGATGAGGTATTCACACAATGATTCAACAGTAATGAAATAGTTGAGTCATTTTAGAATGAGAGCATGGTACTTTATCCAATTTCCCAAACATTGTGTTTGTGGTTGTTGTTCCACTAAAACACTGCCGTGTGTTCACCAGGAAGAACCAGCAGAGAACATCGCATAATTCCATTCCATTCCATTTGGAAGGACACAGCACTCAACTGCTGCCACTGAGGCCCCTCTGTGGGCCACTGTTCCTCTGACTGATCAACTTTGCACTCAAACTGTTAAAATCCTGTTCGAGTTCAGTTATTATGTGCAAATTCATGCTGGGGTGTATATTTTTGCGTGCACATATTTGAGGGGAACGTAGGTGTGTGTGTGTGTGTGTGTGTGTGCATGTGTATGGGGGGGTGCATGTTTTTTTTTGTGTATGCGTGCATGTGCGTGTGAGTTGCGGGTTAAGTCTGACTCCTAATTCCCTCTATTTAATCGGCTGTGTGATACTTTGGTAAGACAAAGAGCACCATTGAGAGAGAGCAAGGGGAGGAGGGAAACAGGGCAATGAGGGAGCCATACCCATAACTGCCTGAACTGGAGCTTCACTTGGATACAAAGGGACTCTCATACTTGCAGCACATTGGCCATGCAAACCCCCATAACACCCCCCCCCCCACACACACACACACCCCTCTCTCTCTCTCTCTCTCTCTCTCTCTCTCTCTCTCTCTCTCTCTCTCTCTCTCTCCTTACCCTCTCCTACTCTCCATCGACCAGCATCACCTCCCTTCTCGGGTTGACACTGCAATGGGGATTAAAACATTCCAAAAGTAAGAGGAGAGTAAAGAAAGAGAGCAAAAGAGGCAGATATATTGAGATGTAATGAGAGACAGAGAGAGGAAGAAAAAGACAGACAAATAGAAAGTAAGAGATTTAACCTAAACCTAAATAAAGGTAAATGTGTGAGAACTACAGAACTACATGTGGGACTGGGGCGAAGGAAAACGGGATATTCGAGCGCTGTAACTGTATTATGAGAATTTTTTGGTCGTGATGATACTGTTTCATCAACTCTACAATAGGGGGTGACCAGTGGAACAGGAGAAAAAGGATGCGAGGGGTAAAGCAGCAGCAGTTTCAGCAGGCACAACAGAGACAGGCATGTATCAGACATGCACCGAGCTAAACACATCCCCAATTTGTCGGCACGTAGTGCCTGGTGATAGAGACGTCGTTACCCTTCTCTCTGGGGCTGGTGATGGTCACATGAGAGGTGCTTTTCCCCCCATGAAAGGAGTGCCATGCCATCCCCAGGCACTGTCTTCTCCAGAGATTCAGCTATTAATAATCATATCAGTGATATTCCCCCCGCTCGTTCGAATGCGTTCCTTTATACTCTTCCTTATCAGAAAAACGACACCCAGAAAAGTCTGCTTACTCCATTCTCTTTAGTCTTCAGTTCTCTACAGTATGTGCATTTAAGAGTAGGCTTTCAATGTACGGTTGTTAAAGTATATTGAAAGTGTCCTGTTAAGTGCTTTTTAACATTAGTTCCTGTTGACACCTATGTTTCCTAACATCACATTACCCAGACATTAATACAGTGTTATGACTAGGCCTAGACAAACCATGGATTCGAGTGTTAGCGTCCCTTAAAACAAAGCTGAGAATTGTGTAAGGGTCTCTCATCTCTGCATCCTCAAGTGCTGTGTCTGTCGCCTAGGTAACAACCTACTTCCCCTGACACAACAAAGGAACTGATTTTATTTTGTTAAGTATACATGTTGATGTGTCTGCTCTTACATGCATATTATTGTGAAGACTGGGGAGAGCACTGTGGCATATACTGAACATAAATGTAACATGTCTGTTCATAAATAGAAATCTTTTGACAACTTTACTGGTTTCTTTTCAACACAATTTAAACACTTACTATTCAAATGCTAACTCAATGTTGTCTCTGAGGGCAACAAACCTTTTAACTGAAAGGCTCAAAGAATTGTGTCAAATGATCTGTATAACATGAAGTTACAATGCAGAAAATGTAAAAGAAAAACCATGTAACCTTATTTTCTTTCACTTTTATGAATAACAATCCTTGCGAAATTATATAAATTACTATGCAAGGGCTTAGCAGCATTATCCTAAGAGAGGCTGGTTGAAATGCAACATAATTACAGCATTCCTTTTTTCAAGAACTAATATAAAAGCTGTGTCAAACCAGTGTTACTTTGGCTGTCAAGTGAAAAAAGTGGATGCCAGACTGTGCTCAAATTCGAAAATACAACTCTATATTGTTTAAAAATCTTTTACGTTTTGATTCTTCCATGTTAGATAATTAAAAGCTGGGTTGTGTGGGAGACAAAAGAAGAGCACAGTTCCAGTCAAGTCCACCAAGTGCATAAGAAACATGAAACGGGTTCAAAATATACAAATTTCTGGGACAACAGCATTTTTGGGGGGTCGTTGACGTCTGGTTAAGTTCAGGTACATTCTCACTTGAGTAAAATTAAGATCAAAGCAGAAACCTTTGACTGAGCAGTAATAGATCATTTCCACTGGAATCTTCGTACAAGACAACTGAACATACGGTAAATTAGAAAAGCACACTAATGATAGGCGTTACATATTGAGAGTGACAATTACGTTCATACAAAAAACTTTATTCACAACAATAATAAAACAGATTTTTTATCCCTGGTTTTCACCATTTCACTGAACAATAATATCATAATTATATCAAGTTATTATTTTAAACAGAATGGTGACTTAAGTTACATTTGCCCCTTGTGGATGCTAGCTGAAATATAACTATAACAATACAACAAAGTAGGGCCAAAAAATACAACAGTGTCCAAGTGTTTAAGTCGGGTAAAAAGGTTACGCTCTCGTTCCTATTGAAACCAAATGGGGATACAGAAGGGCACATACAACATGTTTGTTGTTTTATACCACCAAAATGGCATCCCTGTCAAAGTTTTTTCCAACTAGTCTGTAGATCTACGTTAACGCAGATGAATTGTGGGTAATGTATTTCATGCTCTATGAGGCCGGTTTAGTCGGTGATGATGAGCTCATCACAGCCCCAATCCTCGTAGCTGCCATCAGGTAAATACCGCCGAATTATGATGGGGATCTTTCTGCATCTGTAGAGTGTAGCAAATAGAAGTCACGGTCAAACACAGTTGACTGAAAAAACACAGTCATGTCTTTCTTTAAGCATTATGTATTAGAATAATTTGTTTATCTGTCATCATAAATCTAATAATAATAATAATAATATCTTACTCATTGCACCATGACTTACTTTAGTTCCTTCATTGCTATCTGCAGGGGATCTGTCTCCCCCTCCAGCTCCACCATGACAGGCGCACACATCCTTGATAAATCACAAAAACGAGAGAAATTATTTCAACTGAAATTACAGCTCAGCCACACTGGACACGTCAAACAAAATAAAGCTGACACAAAGAACTGTTGAAAAAAAAAACTCAAGAATAATAATCAATAATAAAGCAAACGCTTTTTATGACTGGTAGCAGTGAAGAGTAAACGTATTTACTGTAATACTTACGCTATCTGAAGGGCCCTGGTCCCAAGAACTCTGGCCCTCTCATACTTTGTCATGTACTGGGTTGTAATTCTCTTCTGGTTTGCCTGAGACCCTTCTCCTGCAGGAAGAATCTGCACGTTCTCCTGGTCTTCCTGGGCACAAGTTAAGCAGAACACCATTCTTACTGTACGACCAATAGATATTTCATCAATTGAGAAAGAAAAAAACATTTGAGGACGTCCGCTTTAACTGACGAAAACAAAACAAGTGTTTTGATATCCTAACTCACATCCTCTGGGTTTTCCAGGTCATCCAACCCTTCATCCTCATCACCTTCATCGAAATCTGCGTCATCAAAGCTATCATCGTCGAACAATAAATGTAGTTAAATTAAAAGTTTTGATGAATATCCTGTTAGTAAGTTTGAAAAAGGTTACGTGTTGTGTGTAGCTTAGGTTTGACAACAAAACCACATTTGGCTAAACAAACTTTAGCTAGTGAAGTAGTTCTGTATGGACGCACGAGCTTTACTTACTTATCTTCGTTGTCGGACATGTTGTCGTTACAAGATGGAGGCAATAAGCCTATTTATAAATATACGTGGCTTTAATGCTAACTTTAGACAGAAATGTTTTCAGAAACAGTTGATCAACACGTTAGCCGTGAACCAGTCTATTTGGAGATAGCGTGCCCGGTTGTGATTCTTCCGGTCTAAAGGTGCTACAAAGAATCTTCCGGAAGAAAAACAGCTGCACGGTCGTATCGTTCCTCTCGAACAAAACGCGAACACAATTCAATTTGGGGGGACATACAGTAATGTTTTTTTTTTAACTAAAGAAAAGAAACGATGCAACATGCAATAATAACTGGGTTACCATAAACAGTACAAAATACATATTTATTAAGCACTTCAGTATACACTAAAGACGAAACACTTGCCAAAGGGGCAAATTTGCCACATTTCTTTCACACAAATAAAAAATAAGAATGCACTACTCTACAACTGAACATTTAAAAAGTTCCTCATACAAGCATACTTTGTCTTCTAAATAAAAATTGCGCAGTTAATGTTTTTGGTAATATTGAGTTGATGAATGCCACTTCATCTCGTCAGAAAGTGTTTACACAGCCTTTTCTTTATCCAAGATTGGTACATGGAATACATGGATTCAAACAGTAAAAATTAAAGAAATCCCTCTCAAACTCAGTTCTTCTTTAGAGCACCCTTGCTCAATGAGTCTTTGGTGCTCTCTGCTTTTTGACTCAACATCTTCAAAACCTTCATTGGCTTAAATTTTCCTTTTGATTTCTTGGGTTCCTTAAATCCCTCTTTCTGGAAATCTTGGGGTGTATAGAGATAGAAGAATGTATGTATTAAATTGTACTCAAATTTGTAAAAACAAACAAACAGTGTAAATAAGTTATCCAGCAAAAAATGAATCACATCGAGAGTTCATAGAGACACAGAAGAGTGAAATAAAAGTCAAAGAATGTTCTAGAGAAGACCTCACCTTTCCTATTTATAATTTCTGTCAACAGCAGATCTTCTTCCTTTTCTCTAAAAAAAATAAACAGACACAATAAATACAAACCTTTTAAAACCCTATTTTCAATTTTCTCCGACTTTATTTTGTACTCCAAACCCTGAAACTTGCCAAAAGCATAATACATTTGACGTAAAAACAAGGCTTGTGCTAGGAAGCACCTTTTCCTGTCTTGATCCAAGCCGCTGACGATCTGGTTTCGCTGTTCTATGATAGTGACAAGTTCTGCCATGAGCTGCTGTTCCCGACCACGGTCCTCCACATTCCAGTCACTTTCTACAGGCAGAGATTATTCAGTTATTACATTTAATCTACCAAACTGATCTAACCTAATTACATACAACGCACGTGTGCAGGCCCACCTGGTTTGTTAAGAAGACATCTTAACTCATACTCCACATCTGCCTGTCTCTCTTCCAGCGTCTGCTGCTTCGTACTGAACAGACACGAAACATAACATAAATGAAATAAATAATAAAGAATGATTTCACAGAATAATAACATGTTGAGTACACAGCAGTTTGATTAAAAAACGTTTAATGATTGCACGTAATGAAAACATAAGCCTTTATTGCTTTGATAAGGACCAAGTTTTACATAGGAAAGCAATCGGGTTAATAATCTTTAAATGTAATCAATCATTCAATGCACTCACAGGTAGACCAACTCGGCCTCTCTGCACACCAGCTTGTGTTTCTTGTGAATGAGAGTGAACCAGTCCACCAACATGTTCTCCTCCTGCTTGTCTGAAAACACAGAAGGACTAACTGTTCAGAGCTTTGATCCTACTTCTCTTGTTCAGTATTTCTGCCCACAATTTATACCAAATTGAAACTAATTCATTTAAATCTGACATTAATTTACATAGAATATATCAAATGTTTAAACTTTTTTTTTCATAAATATTGTTTTAATATAGAATTCTAATATATGAAATAAATACGTACAGTGCTGTGCAGAAGTATTTGCCCCCTTACAGATTTCTTGTGTTTTTGCTTTTTTGTCACACTTAAATGTTTCAGATCATCAAACTAATTTTAATATCAGACAAAGATAACCTGAGTCAATACAAAAAGCTGTTTTTAAATGATGATTTCATTTATTAAGGGAAAAAAGCTATCCAAACCAACCTGGCCCTATGTGAAAAAGCAATTGCCCCCCCCCCCCCCCTTGTTAAATCATGAATTAACTGTGATTAACCATATTTTTTGGAAAGCTGAGTTCAATTTCACTAGCCACACCCAGGCCTGATTACTGCCAGAACTGTAGAATCAAGAAATCACTTAAACAGAACCTGTCTGAAAACATGAAGTAGGCTTAAAGATCTCAAAAAGCAACACATCATGCCCTGATCTGAAGAAATTCAAGAACAGATGAGAAACAAAGTCATTGACATCTATCAGTCTGGAAAGGGTTAGAAAGCCATTTCTAAGGCTTTGGGACTCCAGCGAACCACAGTGAGAGCTATTATCCACAATTGGAGAAAACATGGAACAGTGGTAAACCTTCCCAGGAGTGGCCGGCCTACCAAAATTACTCCAAGAGCGCATCGACGACTCGTCCAGGAGGTCACAAAAGAACCCAGAACAACATCTAAAGCACCGCAGGCCTCACTTGCATCAGTTAAGGTCAGTGTTCATGATTCAACAAGATAGAGACTGGGCAAACATGGTACCCATGGGAGAGTTCCAAGGCTAAATCCACTGCTGACCAAAAAGAACTCAAAGGCCCGTCTCACATTTGCCAAAAAACAACCTGATGATCCCCAAGACTTGGGAAAATATTCTGTGGACTGACGAGACATAAGTGGAACTTTTTGGAAGGTGTGCATCCCGTTACATCTGGCGTAAAACTAACACAGCATTTCAGAAAAAGAACATCATACCGACAGTCAAACATGGTGGTGGTAGTGTGATTGTCTGGGGCTGCTTTGCTGCTTCAGAACCTGGGCGACTTGCCGTAATTGATGGAACCATGAATTCTGCTCTCCACCAGAAAATCCTGAAGGAGAATGTCCGAGCATCAGTTCGGGACCTTAAGCTCAAGTGCACTTGGGTTATGCAGCAGGACAATGATACGAAGCACACCAGCAAGTCCACCTCTGAATGGCAAAAAAAAAAAAAAATGAAGGTTTTGGAGTGGCCTAGTCAAAGTCCGGACTTAAATCCGATTGAGATGCTGTGGCATGACCTTAAACAGGCCGTTCATGCTTGAAAACCCTCCAATGTGGCTGAATTAAAACAATTCTGCAAAGAAGAGTGGGCCAAAGCGATGTGAAAGACTCATTGCCAGTTATCACAAACGCTTGATTGCAGTTGTTGCCACCAAGGGTGGCACAACCAGTTATTAGGTTTAGGGGGCAATTACTTTTTCACATAGGGCAAGGTTGGTTTGGATAGCTTTTTTTCCCTTAATAAATTAAATCATCATTTAAAAACTGCATTTTGTATTCCCTCAGGTTGTCTTTGTCTGATATTAATATTTGTTTGATGATCTGAAAAATTTAAGTGTGACAAAAAAGCAAAAACAGAGGAAATCTGTAAGGGGGCAAATACTTTTGCACAGCACTGTATATGCACGCTTCAGTTAAGTATTATTATTACTGTATTTATTTTTGATATGCATTAGTACCGCAATTTGTGTTTACCGAATTAGTAAAAATGTATATACATACATATTATATTTTTTTGAGTAACAAAAATAAACCTCACCATCCTGGCAGTCTCTCAGACTTCTCTCCAGCTCCACTCCTTTTAGCTCCAGTTTTTCAAGACATTTCTTTAGTTCTCCCTTCTCTGCATCCAGCTCCACAACAGGGAGAAATGGATCTGTCAGCACCTAAAGAAAACATATATTATCAGTGTTATAATTAATTACGAGCATAATAATATTTTGACAGTTTTAATTGTCATAAGGGCTTCAATGAATCGAGAGGGCTTGGAATAATGCAGGCCTAATAACTTTTTTTTAAATAGACACTTTCAAAAGCTTCTACTGTACTGTGAATGCAATCTGTTGTAGAATGTGTTTTTGAACCAAGGCATTAATCATTGTAAGTTCAACGACCCTTTAGCTGAATATAGCTTCCTAGAGGTCACTGTTCTAACCTCTAGGCCGACAGTACAATAACATTTATATTCTTCTACTTTGTTGACTAAAATAGGCAATAAAAGAAGCTTTGATTGTTCTCCTTTTTTCAGTTATATTTTTACGGTTGTTGTTGTAGCTACAAGTATGGTACATTTCCATTGCATCCTACCTTCCTCTTAATGAGGGGAAAGCCATGCCCAGGAGCAGCTGCACGCGTAGACTGATTTCCCTGGAAAGTGTTCGATTTTGAGAGGCCCCCTTTTCGAGCAAAAAGGTTTTCCTTGCAGGTCTATTTAAATGTAAAATGTAATAAAGAAGTGATACTAATACACATTACAAAGTACAGTATCATACTACATGACACACCCACATACTTCTAAAGAACATATGCAACATATAGTATGACGCTCCTTAGGAATGCATTTACACACTAAACGGGAATTTGCGTTCATTAGCTTGTTGACTTGTTGACAGTATTGAGTGGAGGGAAAACTACTTAGCTCCACAGATTATAAATAGCCTATATACAAGTTACACAACACCAGGTATAAATAGAGGTTATCAGTATTCTGGCTCAGCTCCTACCTTACTCCGACTTGGTGCTACAAATGCCTGTTCAGATTCACTCTCTTCCATGACGGCACTGGACCTCGAGGGTCTTTGGGGAAGGGTAGATGAGATTGCTGGTACAGAGGCACTCTTGGGGAAATACTTGGTTAACGGCTCTTCAGCTCCAGCCAAACCGCCCGTTGCCCCAGCAACAGCCAGGTCAGCTGGTCCTAGATCACTGGCTACACTAGTTATTTCTTGGACCCTATGGTTACTAGCTGCGTTATCTGAGCCATGAAAACCACCTTCCCTGGCCACGTCCACTACTCCAAGCCCATTACTTTCCCTGGCTAAGTCTGATGTTTCTCCTCTAATTGAACAATCAGTTCTAGCTAGGTCTGCTGGTTCTCCAACGGAACTCACTGTCATAGCTAGATCTGCAGGCCTCCCAGCTAAACCCCTTTCCCCATCCAGGTGTAGAGCTGCAGGCCCCCCTGCACACTCAGTTGTATCAAGCACCACAATTCCACTAGATTCAATAGCAAAACCAGGCACCTCCTGCACTCTAGTTTGTGGTCCATCAACAGTTTTTGATATAACATTGATATTAGACACCTCTGATGGACTAACAAAGCTGTGACTGGAAGATCTGGGAAGTGGGTTTGGACAATGGCTGCCACCTGTGGCTGAGCCATCTTCTTTTGGTGCATTAGCTGTTACATTTGATTTTGGATCTTCTTCTGTTTCGACAGAGGTAACGTTACTACAAGTGTTTCCTACATCCTCTGAGCTCGTAGCATCACCCGTGTCAGCCAACTTATGTGGATGACTCTCCCCGGTTGCCGTCTGAACAGCAGCCGATGAGGACTGTGGCAGGCCATCGTCAACACGATCAGTTTTAGAGCCGTTTCCGAAAGGTACGTCTTCCTCAACTTCCCCGAAAGGATTTGAAGGGGCCACCCTGTGGTGGTACCACTCCCCTCTGGGGGAGAAGGAGGAGGAGGAGCGCGAGGCGGGGAGCGGGGTCTTGATTGGGGGTGGGGCAGGGGGCAGTCTCGTCCAGGGTCCTGGGTTGACCATGTCCATCCAGGGGGGATCTTTGGGTTTACGGACTTGAACTGCCGGGCTGAGAGGTAAATAAAAGAGTGCTTAGAGAGGAGCATGAATGACTAACAAACGTGAACATAAAGCTGCCATGCTGAGGAGCACGACAAGCACTTTTGTGAATAAATAAACCGTCTCACCTGCGGGAAGATTTTGGTGGGGATTTACTCACATCAGCTTTGCTGTCTACGGGAACGAGAGTCAGCGAGAAAAGGAGAGAAGGAGGCACACACAAAGAAAAATCAAGAAATTAACTACAAAACAGATATTTTCAGAGGATTTTCTCTCTTAGAGAACACCAGAGTAAATGAATAGCGAACAGAATATTACGATTCTCCCTTTTTACCTGTTTTTGATGCGCTGTCCATCTTTTTAAGGGTCCTGTTCCTGGGAGCTGGCTGAGGAGGGACAGTGGAGGAGGAGATCAACATGCGCCTGGGCGCTGGGACTGGACGACCACTCACTCCCAAAACAGAGAGGTCCGCTGTTGTCGCAGATAGCCTACAGGAACCGATTAACTCATTAGCCGGTACTTCCTGTGACTTGGTCGAACTCTGAATGGGCAACGTTCCTGCTCTGTCACGCGTCGTCACACGCGAGGGAGGATGTGGCGGCGGTGTGGGCTTCTTGGTCTTTTCACTTGAGTCCGTGTCGTCTCCGATTCGCACCTCTGTGCTGCTCTCCTGTTCATCTATCGTTTCGCTTCTCAGTCTCTCAAACAAAACACTCTCTTGTAAATTCGTTTTCCCCGTGTAATGATAAGGAAGATTGCTTTTGTTCGTCACTTCCAGGCCTCTCACTTTAAGGACATCCTCTGGAGGTCCGAATTGTCGACGGGGATCATGACGGGTATTTTGTTTTTCCGTCAAATGGTGGGTGCAGATCAGGGAGCCAGTTTCCCTTTCTGAATCATAAGACCCTTCAAAGAGAGTGCTATTGCATATTTTACACCTGACACGAACAAAACAGATCGCAAAACGAGTTGAATAAACATAACAAGAAAGAAATTAAACCAATGCCATGTTTTGTACATACATCTTTTTTCTAGGACTGAATCAATCATTTTATAAAACAAACAGTTCTCTGTAAACATTCCCATGTAACCTGCTGTGCTGTGGTCGTTACCTGAAGCAGCTGCGGTGGTAGAGTCTTCCCTCGATGCGATGTCTCTGGACTAAGTAGACCTGCTTCCTACATAAGGTACAGACACTGACTGGCCGGCCACGATTGGATAGATCTGCTGCGGCAGACAGATGGATAGGGGAGGTCTGCAAACAATGAACCGAAGCAAAACAAGTATGATGTCTAAGGTAACAACGACGACAAAAACACGACAACGACTGAGAGCCTTTATATATTTTTTTTACAGTTCGAACATATTTTCATAGAGGTAAGCAAGAGTGAAAGATGTTGAACAGGAATCTTTGTGTACACACTGGAGCTAACGTCATAACATCATGACATATTACCTTAGGGGCCACTCTCTTGAGGACTTGTGTGTGATCTGTGACATGTGACAGCTCCAAACCAGTAGCACTCGCTGTAAAGTAAAGATACCAAGCAAATGACTTGAGGCAATAGGTTTTGTCAAACGCAAAAAGACATCAAAAGGCTAGTGATGTCCCTAAAATTATATCTTTTAAGAAACAGAATTTTGGTGCGCACATAACTATGAACCCACCATGAGGGGTGTTGGTAAAGAAGCAGTAGAGCTGGGAAAGGTAAGTGATGACACTCAGACGATCAGGCACTTCACAGGACACCATGTCCCTGGGGTCCAGCAACGCACGGATTCCCAGCTTTGCCTCTGCAACCCCAAAAGCCTCGGGAAAGAGACAGACACAAGTGTGCATCAAACGTAAGACGCAATCCTCCAACAATATGGACATGTTAAGAAATTTAAGACAGTATGTGTGATTTTAATATCATAGAGGAACAATTGGAAATTAACTACGTAAAACACATGCTTTTAGTAAACAGCAACCACGTTTGAAAATAACTCACCAGTTGGTTATTTTCATACTCATTATGTTTGGAGAGGGAGTGGAAGTCTCTAGAGCAAGATGAGAATATCATTAATAAATTAGTACCAAGAAAAAAAATGCAACTGGGTGACTTGAGTGTTATACAGGCACATGATGTATATATAGTGTTATGTTATGTAACTTAGCCTTGGTTGAAAAACGATATGACAAATATGAGGTATTACTGACCATTTCAGTTAAATATTTATCCAACAGTAATAGCTCTTTCTCATGGTACTGGACACAATGAGTTTATGTGTGTATGTGTGTGTGTGCGCGCACAGAGAGAGCGACAGAGAGGGAGAGAGACAGAACTATAGAGATTAAGAAGTAGGGTGAGCTTAAACTGTTATTCAGAGACTGTGCAGACAAATCCAGAGTGACAGACCATGCTGCCCTCTACCACAGCTACAGATTAGACTGCTTGGTAGCCAATCTGGAACAACCTCAATATCGACAAGAAAAAGACTTGAACTCTGGAGAGTCTGGGCCTATAATTTGTGAACACAACAGTTGCAAGCAAACATTTCCATAGTGCTAAGGGTATACAAGAATAGAGACTGTGTGTTCTTCACACAATTGGAAACACAGCCCCAGGGATTTCTACAACTTCCTCTAAACTGCCCTACATGCATCATCTCAGTTCTGTACTTACATCAAGTCAGGTCTGTGTTTGTGGATTATGGCACAAAAGGCAAGGCCATCTCTGAATGAAGTTGTCATGTTCTTTATCTCCATGTTGGGATAACTTTGGCATATAGAGCAACACCACTTATGTAAAGCCTTCAATGATGCCATATTGTTTTAGGAGGATTTCATATATAAAATCAAAAGAGCTGGCAAAAAAACCCTGTTTAAAAACCCATCCTAAACGAGAAGAGACAGTAAAGAAATGGAAGAAAACAAAGGAAAATATAATACACAAAGCAATAGATCACAAATAAGAGAAGAACGTAGAAAAAGACACACGAGGCTAAGTTAGTTGTGCGGGGAAAAAGTAATCTAAATGTAGCCTTACATGCACATTCTAAACTCGCATGAAATTGGTAACTTCAAAAGACAAAACTCATCTGGCTAGCTGACCTACAACATTGGCTAAAGTAGTGGCTAGCAACATAGCATTATATACTCTAAACTATTTTGGACGAAAAGAAAATTAGTCATCAGCCTGCATAGAAGGTTGTTTTGCTCTCCAAAGTTTCCAATATCAAGATTTAAAGATGCTTTGCTCCTTTGAATTTCTCCACAGGTTGATCAAATAACAAATAACTGTTACAATGTTGCCAACCATAACAAACTCGTTTTTACGGAAATCTACACGTTTCATTCCAGAATTCCGAACAATTCATCCGTGATCTCCTCACCAGTTTCCCCCGTTAAAGGTCCAACATTTGACGGTTTTACAATCGCAAAACCATTACTTTGATTCAATTATGAACAAATCCGTTACTTACTGTGCTTGATTAGTGGTATATGGCTGCTGTTAGTGAAGTATAACGACCGCTTGATGGCGACAAAGGGCCTGAGGTGATGTCGACAGGATTTGTGTGTTTCTCGCGATGGTATTGAATACACAATTCCCGTAGTGATGGCTGCACCGCCTGATGCGGAGAGTTTAGAGTCTCGTATCAGTAAGTATTTTAAAGTTATTAAGCTAATTATTATTTCTGGGTTACACATACGTGCGCTCTCGACAAGTACGTGTTGCATAAAATGCAAAGATCGAGGTGACAGAGCTGTTTAATACCCTGCGAAGTAAAGCGGGGAGCGAGAGCCACCACCACCACCACCACAACCACCGTAAGAACAGCATGCTAGCAGTTAGCTAGTTGTTTTGCTAGCCAGCTGTCAACCTTACCTGCTATAACGTTAGCTTCAGACTAGTTATCCAGCTAGCACCTTAGCTTTAAAAATTAAAACCGCAGATGGCCTCGAAAACCCTCGGAAAGAGAGAATGTGTCAAACTCTTTCAAGCTACAAAACCGCCTTCCGTATACTTGTCACTTTTTTTTGTCATAGGGTGACACAGCTAACAATGCACACTCAGTGCTAGTGTGTACCACAGTCTAATGTGCTAATGTGTTGCTAATTGCTGTCAAGGGGATGCATAAAGGTGTGGAAACCATTTGATGTCTCACATAACAACACTAATGTACTTCAAATAATTTTTCCATTTACAGACAGAGCCACAAACCCTCTAAACAGGGACACCGATTGGAACAGCATTCATGCCTTCTGTGACCAGCTCAACAATGATTTGGAAGGGTAAGCCAGTACTTCCTCACTCTTCCTCTTCCTCTTCCCCTTCCCCTTCCTCTTCCCCTCATTTTTTCTTCGTCTTACAAACGCTAAATGTGTTCTGTGGTTGTCATATGAATGATCTCTTTTTGTAAGTAGATCTCCATGGGTCTATCACATCTTGTAGTCTTCGCACCACTGTGTTGACTCTATGCTGCACCTCTTTTACCAGCCTACACGCAAGATTCTTTTCTTGGATATTAATATGTACAGTCTATTATGTCCAACTGGTTGCTTTAAACCAAACGCTTCTAAACTGAAGAGAATAATTTATAACTTGCTCATGTTTTCCGATTTAGACCTCAGCTGGCAACTAGGCTCCTGGCACACAAGATCCAATCTCCACAAGAATGGGAGGCAATGCAAGCACTCCTGGTGAGTTAAGAAAAGCCAACTACCAGATCGTAAGGAAATATTTCAAGGGCATTAAAAAATATGTAAAAAAAAACAACCTGCATGAAGGGGACATTTTTATGTTTATTATCTATATTTTTCCAGATACTAACAGTGAAAATTATTTTCCTGTGTGCAAATGTCTTTGAAATTGAATTAATGCTACTGTTTTATTATTGTTGTTGTTTACCTTTAGGTGCTTGAGACTTGTATGAAGCAGTGTGGAAAAAGATTTCACAACGAGGTTGGCAAGTTCCGCTTCCTCAACGAGCTTATCAAAGTAGTGTCTCCAAAGGTAAAACTAAAGTTTGAGAGTTGGTTGTCAGTGGTGCCTGTCACAACATGTTGGCCTCCTTGTCCTGTTTGCATGTCGGAACTGTGTATTTCATAAGCAGGTCCTTTCAAACTGTAAGCCGGTTTGTTCATATGTCCCCCGCTGTCCTCGTCAGTACCTTGGCACTCGGTCGCCAGAGCCAGTGAAGAAGAAAGTTCTAGAGCTGATCTACAGCTGGATGCTAGGCTTACCTGACGAGGCCAAGATCGCAGACGCCTACCAGATGCTCAAGAAGCAAGGTGAGTGAGCTACAATCTCAAACCTGAGAATATGCTTAACAGACTAGACAAAGTGCTTTGTCCTTCTTTTGAATTTGTTTTGTTTTGTTAACATGGTTAAGGGATTTTTGGTTTGGTTTGTAAACTAGGTATTGTCAAGCAGGACCCAGAACTACCGCCAGATAAACTACTCAACCCGCCACCAACTAGACCCAAGAATGCCATTTTTGAGGATGAGGAGAAGTCAAAGGTTTAAAAACGTTTCTGTTTTTAAAATACAAATGATTTGATATTATTACATCCGTTAAGCCACAATATTATTTAGACTCCAACAGCCTTTTACATACTAGATGCTGAATGTAATTGGTTTGTGCCTTGTCTTTATCTGACTTTTAAAACCTACGCCTGATCTCTTTAGATGCTGTCTCGTCTGTTGAACAGTACGCACCCAGAAGACTTGAAGGCAGCGAACAAACTGATTAAGGAAATGGTGCAGGAGGTAACTGTTTCTATCCTACTTGGAAATTAGAAAATTGCATTTTTTTTTGTAAATAAATGATTATCCAACATATAACATTCCTTTTTCAGTAGTATGACGTAAAACATTTTTTTGTTGATAACATGTTAGGAGCTTGTATGGTAAGAAGAATACAAAGATTGAATAGATCATTGTGCTGCAATGAAGACAGTATTCAAAGGGAATGATGCAGTGACTGAATGAGGAATTGGGTGGTTTGCCCCGAGGGATCTCTCTCTCTCTCTCTCTCTCTCTCTCTCTCTCTCTCTGTGTATCTGCCACTGCCATAATTGTTCTCTAGTAGCTCTGAAAAGGTCTGTGTGTGTGTGTGCTTGCCTGTCTGCCTGCCTAGTTGAGTGTGTGTGTGTGTGTGTATCTTTCCCTTTTAACACGTACCTCTCTATTTGTGTGTGCGTGTTTGTGTGGCTGCTGCTCTCTCAGGACCAGAAGCGTGCTGAGAAGGTGTCCAAGCGTGTGAACACCATCCAGGAGGTGAAAGAGAGCGTCACGCTACTGACTCAGCTGCTGGAGAATTACGACAGGACCATCAGTCCACAGAGCAACGCTGATTTAGTGCAGGTTTGGCCTGATAAATACACATTATCACTCAGACAAACAGACATAGATAGATTAGACTATTGATTAGTTAGTAGATTAGAGACTTCAGTGAATATATTATGTTTATCTCTCTCTCTCTCTCTCTGTGTCTGTGTGTCTGTCTGTCTGTGTGTGTGTGTGTGTGTGTGTGTGTGTGTGTGTGTGTGTGTGTGTGTGTGTGTGTGTGTGTTTAGGACTTGTACCAGCGCTGTGAAAAGATGAGGCCCACACTATTCAGACTGGCAAGTGACACAGAAGACAATGACGAAGCACTGGGTGAGTCTTGTGGCTCCAAAAAACATTATTGCAGAAAAAAAAAACTTTTACAAGTGCTTAAAACTAACTACGCTTCATATCATCGAAGGCAGAAATAACCTAGTTAATAGGTCATTTATTTCTTCTTCCATTGCCTTCCTACCAGCGGAGATCCTTCAGGCCAATGACAGCCTGACTCAGGTCATCAACCTGTACAAGCAGCAGGTGAAGGGCGAGGAGGTGAACGGGAACAACACGGCTAACGCACAGAGACTCATGGGTAGGTCTAATTAACATGTACCCCCCCCAGCCACACGGGTAGGTCTAACTAACATGTACCCCCCAGCCATACACACTGTAGGTCTAATTAACACATACCCCCCAGCCATACACACTGTAGGTCTAATTAACACGTACCCCCCAGCCATACACACTGTAGGTCTAATTAAATACACACTGTAGGTCTAATTAACATGTACCCCCCAGCCGTACACACTGTAGGTCTAATTAACATGTGCCCCCCAGCCACACGGGTAGGTCTAACTAACATGTGACCCCCAGCCATACCGACGGGTAGGTCTAATTAACATGTACCCCCCAGCCGTACACACTGTAGATCTAATTAACATGCCCCCCCCCCCCGCCATACACATGCAGTAGGCTGAACATCACTGAGCTTTGCTTGCCTGATTGCTTTTTAAAAAAAGGAAAAAAATAAATGTGAAACAGAATTAAAATGGACTTGACGTGTTACAAAGTATAAGCCAATGATATGCTTTGAAAATGGTCGATAGACTTGTGGTACCGCATTGTAAGGATGTGTCATCTGGCATTGAAGGACACATACAAAAGCTGAGAGATACCAGGGGAAGGGAGAGATTTAGTTTTGATTTGTCTTTTTTGTTTGTGGAGGCGGTACTGCTCTTCTAGATCTATCGGGGTTGGACACGTCGCCTCAATCGCCGCCCTCCTTCCCAGACTTCCCAACTCCAACGGACAGCCTGAATGCCCCGTCCCAAGAGATCGGGATTAATCTCCTTGACGATGAGCTCATGACACTAGGTAAGAAAAGACCACGTACGTCGGCTCTCATTTTGTATCGCTCTCTTTCAGATTTTTTTTGTTGGGGACTTGATTCTTCAACAGCTCGCCTCCTTGTCTCTTTCAAAATGCTGTCAGTCACCCAACCGATGATGGAGATCTAAATGATATAACCTATAAATGTAGCGTTCTTAGTCTTTGTGGTTTGATGAAGTGTGTAGTAACTGAATCTTCTTTTCTAGGGTTGAGTGAAGGGACCCACGCTCCTAACCCATTGTTCCAACCTGAAGACTCGACAGCGTGGGACTCCTTCCAGGTGTGTGCGAGAGAGAGAGAGAGAGAGAGAGAGAGAGAGAGAGAGAGAGAGAGAGAGAGAGAGAGAGAGAGAGAGAGAGAGAGAGAGAGAGAGAGAGAGAGAGAGAGAGAGAGAGAGAGAGAGAGAGAGAGAGAGAGAGAGAGAGAGAGAGAGAGAGAGAGAGAGAGAGAGAGAGAGAGAGAGAGAGAGAGAGAGAGAGAGAGAGAGAGAGAGAGAGAGAGAGAGAGAGAGAGAGAGAGAGAGAGAGAGAGAGAGAGAGAGAGATATCCAATCACAGTCAGCAGGTATTTTCTGTACATTTCGAGTCTCTTGATTGTTCACAATCTGCTGGTTTGGTTGTCACACTGGGCACAGCAGGTGTGGACTGATTGCGTTTGGTAAATAAAAAAAAAGGTGCTCCAACCAGTTTCTGCTTTATTTTATTTTTTCATATGTACCTTTAACTCTTTTAACGCCTTATGCAACTAGCATGAGTAAAAGTGCATTCAATAGCTTCTTGTGACTGTTCTGTACCCCCCCCCATGTGACACCGTCAGTTCTCCGACAGCATAGACTCAGAGATCCCGGCGGCTCCAAGCCTACTTCTGAGTCCAGACTCTCCTTCCCAATCCCAGCCCCTTTCCACTGGCTCCACTCCGGGAAGCTCAGCCCTGGATGAGCTGGACTTCCTGGGGAAGACCCTGATGCAGCAGTCCCTGCCTCCCGAAGGCCTGCAGGTCAAATGGTAAATAGCTCAATTAGGGTTACATTCAAACTGTGTAGTACAGTGTTATTGTTGATGTAGTACAAGTACACTGGGAGTACTAATTTATTGTGCTTGAAATTATATTATATCATTATAAAATATAAATTATAATAAGATCGAGATGTTTAACTTTTTAGGTTGGGGAAAGAAATAAAATGACTGATCATAGACTTAGTAGCCAGTATTCGTATGAAACCATGAGTGTGTTTTTTTCCTCTAGGGACAAACAGCAATTCAAACCAACACTGAGGGATCTCCAGAGCAAGTCTGGCTCCAGTGTGAGTCCCAGCCCCATACCGGCCTTCTCGGCTGAGCAGCCGGGGACTCTCCTAATCTCCCAAGCCAGCGAAGGAGCTACTCTGCTGGACATGTCTCCTACTCACATAGAGGCTTCACCGCCTGAACTCACTTTGAATGACGTTTTTGTACCGCTTGAGTCAATTAAACCCGGTAAGTCACACAGGCATCTTTCTTTACTGTTCAAATTCCAACTGTTTACTATTGCGCAATTCCTTGTAACTATTGTCCCTTATTTTTCTTCTCTCCTTCCTTTCTTGCTTTCTTTCTTTCTTTCTCCACCTCACGCTCTACTTCACAGGTAGCCTATTACCAGTGACAGTGTTCGATGGACACAGTTTGCGGGTGTTGTTCCATTTCGCACGTGACTCCCCTCCGTCTCGACCTGACGTGCTCGTGGTCATCATATCCATGCTCTCCTCTGCTCCTTCCCCTATTACCAGCATTGACTTCCAGACCACCGCCCCAAAGGTACGACAGCTGAGAAAGTTTGCACCGGTTTTCTCTCTCTCTTTGCTCTCTCCAACCTGTTAATGTTCGCATGAATAGAATATGCGTTTTTAGTATTGTTGTTTAGGACATAGCTAGGATGCTGAAGGTGGAAAATAATGAGCATTTTTGGTGAATGATGGATCTTTTTTAAGATGGGCTTGATAAAATTGGGTTGAATTTCAAGAAATTGTTCTTCTGTTTGGTTTTTTAATGCTTTGTTTTTATCTCTGCTACTATTTGCAGTGTGGATTGTGTATTAAGGAAAGTCATTTAGACATTTTTTTTCACTCTGTTATCCTCTCTCTGTGGTTGAATTTCAGACTATGGCTGTGAAGCTGCAGCCTCCTTCAGGAACGGAGCTCCCTGCTTTTAACCCCATTCTCGCCCCGGCAGCCATTACACAGGTTCTGCTTCTGGCTAACCCACACAAGGTATCCGACTCAATCTAATAATTTAATTGAAAACCACCAATGACATATCTGCTCTCAACCCAAGTCCATTCTAAAATATTAGCTTTTGAAGTGCTCATCTTGGAGTATGGCATAATGGATATTATCACATCCTATCCTGTGTATATTGAAATGTTGTTTTACTGTGTCGCTTTTTAAATGATTTGGAGGAAATCCAAAGAAGTACATATTTGACTTCGAATTCAACACAGAAAAGGAAGTTGTGTATTCAAGATCATGAGGTTTTGAACTTCTGCTTCCTCATATATTTTTTTTATCCAGTATGAAAGCTTGATACTGGTTATCAAAAGTTTATTTTTTCTTCTTTATCTGGACCACATGCACTTTTTAATCCTTCACTTCAGTTTGTTGTTTATTTTTTTGTTTGTTTTTCAGGAGAAGGTCCAGTTGCAGTACAGGCTCACCTTCACTCTGGGAAGTGAGGAGCACGGCGAGAGTGGAGATATAGAACAGTTCCCTTCACCAGAGACGTGGGGGAATCTATAGCATTTTAAAAGACAAACCAAACAAAAACAGCAACAACCTTACTGACTCTGCTTTCTGCCTTGGCTTCCTTCCCTTCCTTCCTACTACACTCACCAACTGAAACAAACACATAAACAAAACCTTTTAATTATTTTTGAAAATCACACGTGTATGTTTCTATATGATTGATATGTAGATTACTTGATTTATTCAAATCTCAAATCGGTAGACTGTGTGTTTATGCTTTAATGTCCTCGATGAGTCAGTGTTGCATCTTTGCTGAGCCTAGTCTGTTGTAAATGGCTGCTTTAGAGAAAAAAAGAAGCTTCCAACTGCTCCCTCTGCTGTTTAAATGGTACCTATACGTTGCTGTGTCCATCTCGTTTATTGTTTTACCTTGTCTTGTGAATGCTTTGAAGGAAAAAACAAAACAAAAAGACAATTTCTGTATTTGTTCTGCTTTGATAATTTGGTGTGCTTGATTTAACTCACTCAACGCCGGAGAGTGGGTTCGTTTTGGTTTATTCCTCTTAAATTTGCGAATCCTACGGTTACTAATGACCTTAATCAAGCGCACCTAGGGAGGGGGTATGAAAACATGTCAATCACTGAATCAAACGGCTAAATTAGTCTCGGTTTACGTGCTATGTGTTCTGTTTATCTTTGATATGTACTTCATTGAGAGTTTATTTTTCGGGGGTTTCTATTGCTTTGCTACAGTAAAAATGAGTGAAGTCACCGTTAATTTGCACGATGATGATCTGACTGCTTTATATATTTCCCTGTTTTGCGGAACAACCAAACTCATTGTAACATCAGATACCTGTTTTATCTGCCATATGTGCCTATTTTGCAGTTACAGTTAGTCCCATTCTAATGGCAGGTGACTTCAACCTGAAGCGCTTGGATTGGTTAGTTGACTTGTCTGTTTTTTTTATTTGTTACGTTTGACAATTACTGATAGGACCAATAATAATAAGTCCAGAGCAAATTTGTTAGAGGTACAGATGCTGCACGAAACATAAAATTACTATGTTCAATTAATTTATTCCACTACTGAGCAAATGTTTGCAGCGACAGGATCCTGTTCTACAGTGCACTTTTTGGTTCCATTCAGTGTTTCCTTTGTGCAAGTGACACATGGGATCACAATATTAACGATCCCTGTATATTTTCCGTTATATTCGGCTCCATCGTTTCACTGTAGAGAACTCTAACCAGGATATCTGTACCGAATGGGTTTACCTCAAACCTTTTGCTCAACAACTTTTTATGGTCTGCATGCTAGTTCTGCTGAGTACCTCCTTAGCGTCAATGTCACATTCCTCACCAGTTAACTAACATTACGGTTTCTTCTTGTAAATAAGTGAAGTTAAATTCTATTATGTACATCTTGCCAAGAGGAAAATAATATATAGCATAACTGAAAATATGTATCAAAAAAGGTATTAAAGTTTTTTTCTCTGCAATTTAAACTGTCTTAATGTTGTTTCTACTAACTTTGGTCAATAACATGTTATGCAGTGAAGTAGTGTGATCTTCCAATAACACCTGCCTCATTGGGTCAAGTCTATAAACCTCTACTACAATTGCTTTTTTCTTTTATACCACACACAGAACAATCGATGACTGAATCATTAACCACATGGAAATGTGAAGAAGAGAAGTCATTGTTTTAAGTTTTATTGAAACCTAAGAAAAGGGAGACAGTAAAAAAATTAGCATACAGTTAATAGTAGGCTACAGAAAGGATTCATTTTAGCAAAAATATTGACCCCCACATTAGCGGTTACAAGATTAACGGACAGAGTTGGGGGACATATAAAGCAACCACTTCATGCCGTCACAAAGAGGAAATTGCATTAACATAATAAAACTGAAGCCATAACTATATTACGACACATATTGTGACATAATTATATTATGCCAACGAACTAGTGGCGGATTAATTGTTCTCAAATAGGAATAAAGCATAGCAAAATAAAGATAACATAGAAGAAAAAAATCTAAATCTAATTGCAAAAGATCAAAACAAGAGCAATCACTACTTACTGTCCCCAGCCTACTCTTCTGAGGGTTCATTACATATTTCTTAACTCCTCTACAAACCAATCTGCGAGGTGGTTTGCTGAATTGTTCACAATACAATAAGAATTCCAAATTCAAATTTTAAACACAAAAATTATTTTCTGAATCACCTACCGTTGATACACCTAAAGGCAAAAGAACACGTTATAAATTCAGCGATGTAACTCACATCGATACAGGCTTGTAATAAAAACTAAATGGTTTGTACAAAAAAAAAGCTAAATAATCGATATCACATCTAGACATTAAAGCTTACGGCAGCACGTATATGAAGGTGACATTGCTAACGGAAAAACTTGTGAACAGAAAATCTGAAACAGCATTGAACACAAATCCCTGGCTCTCCACAAGTGCCAGCCTCTAGTTTCAAATGATAAAATCAGCACGGAAACAATGTGCTCAGATCTTAACGTCACCTAACAGGCCAACTGAGACACAAACAAATAAGATACCTGACATAACTGGTACCATGGGGACAGGCAATTTACAGCAACGACAGCCAAGACAGCTCATGAATGGAATGTTGATGAACAGACAAGCTGGTGGACTAATCTCTAGCCAGTCAACCAAAATATAGTTTTGTACAAACACAGCTTCAGCAAAAGATAGCCAAGTCCTGTCTACACAACACGGTTAAACTACTGTATGAAAGACAACTAACTTTTAAAAGACGTAGGATTATGCATATATGATCTTTACACGTGTGTGTGTGTGTGTGTGTTTGTGTGTGTGTGAGTTTTCTAGAATCCACCCCGGGTCACATTACTTCCTTCCTGGGGGAGTCGGAGGGGGCGGTGGGGGGACAAATTGGAAGGGCAAGTGGCCCATCAGGCCCATGATGGTCTGGGCCGGTGAGAACTGCTGGGCCATGAGAGGTTGGGGCCCTGTCAGGGGCGGCGGAGGAGCGGCTTGACCCTGTGCACCCACGCTGCCCCCCGACCCTGAGCTGCCTCTGGAGCTGCTGTAGTGGCTGCTACTGCTACTGTTGCTGTTGTTGCCGCTGCCACTGCTCTGGTACTGGTCGTAAGAGGAGGAGCCGCCGGAGCTGGCGCCGTAGCTTCGTCCGCCGTCTCTGCTGCTCCTGTCTCTGTAAGAGGAAGAGGAGGAGGAGGAAGAAGAGCGGTCGCCGTCGCGGCTGCTGCTCCCTCCTCCTCCGCCGCTGCTGCGGCTGTCTCGGTTGAAGCTGCTGCTGCTGTTGCTGCTGCGGGTGTCTTTGCTGCCCCCGCCAACAGAGCGCATGCGGCGGTCGCACTCGTCCTGGTACATCAGGTTGGGGTTGTTGGAGTTGGAGCTGCTGCTGCCGCGGAAACGAGACCTGCCTCCTGGAAAAGAGCCACGTGCAAAAATAAATTATTAGTGAATACATAATACATGCACTGAGGGATATTGACAGCTCTGGTCTTGAATCAAAAGTAAATACTTAAATTAATCTTAATTCGCACGTAAACTGTTCATACATTTCTGACACCAAGAAGGCTGACCCGTTTGTCATACATTACAAACATCCATACAAACCATCACCTCACACTGACGATGATGACACACAGCCCGACGAGTCTCTGGACTAAACAATCCCACAATTCTTTCAGTTCCTCTTACCGCTTCCACTGCCCCCACGGCCGCTGTCGACCAGCTGCAGCAGCTTGGGGTTGATGGCTTGCCTGGCCTCCTCCAGGACGCGGATCAGCTCGCGGGCCTGACGCAGGTTCCCCGGGGTGAAGAAGGTGTAGGCCGTGCCCTTGTTGTTGCTGCGGGCCGTCCGGCCGATACGATGGATGTAGTCCTCCGACGAGTTAGGGTAGTCGTAGTTGATGACAAACTTGACGTCCTCCACGTCTTGAGTACAGTGGCAAGGCAAGAAGCAGGGAATGAAGGAAGAAGTCAAATTCATGGGGGGGAAAGAAAAAAAAAAGGCAAATTAGGCAACGTTAAATTGTATGAGACAGGAATTGAATGTCTGCGGTTCCTTTTTTTTAAAGTTTTGAGACAATAAGCAGAAATGTGAGTTTTGAGTTTCAGGAAGAAAATAAATATACATAAGACAGACAATACCAGTAGGACTCACATTTTCCTCTGAAAGCCACACTTACCTTTCATCTCTACAACTATTGGCTTTAATCTGTACATTGCACACGGGATTTTACAATTAATTTACCATGTCACATAAATTAGAATGCCAAAAATCTGTATGATACATTGCCATGGCATTTAACTGCCGATTTCTGTTGGTAGGCACAATAACTACAAACCGATGAAGAAGAAAAAAAGAAAAGAAAAAAAGTCAAATGCCAAAACTACTACACAATAAACCCTATGATAAAAAAAAATTGTGGTGGTTGTTGTTGTTATTTTGGAGTACATAAGTCTGTTTCTCATTACATAGGGCTCTGAAGACACTGCTATAAACTAGGAAGAAAAATAAATAGGCATCTTCCGTTTCAAAATGGACTGATGAAGTGGGGAGCATTAAAGGGAATGTGGAGGAGGGGGGTAAGGCAGATACTTACCCTGCAACAGAGACTTAAGAGATGACTTACAATATTAGTGCCCCTCTTTACCCTCCACCCTTGTCCAGTTGTGGGAGGTCTGCAGGGGTAGGAGAGTTGTGGAGGGAGAAAAATAAAAAGGGGGTGTCCTTCCTTCCGTTCATCTCCCAATCCTCCACATCCCTCCCAATGCTGGAAGGGCACCAGGCCGGGGTCGCGGACTGGACAGGGCTCGACTCCATAGTCTCAAAACCTGCCCTCTCTTTGCTTTCTTCAGCCTGCCAGAGACTGGTAGTTGTTGGGTGTAGGATCTGAGGTTATACTGACTACTGGGGTTGCTTAAAAAATTACTTCTTGGGGTTTTAAGATCAATGTTGAAATCGATTATGACTGAAGTTTGGCGACGAGGGCAGCAGGGGATGCTATTTTTGGAGGCAGTGCATGGTATGTGAAGGTCTGTGGTGGAAGTATAATCGAAAGAGACAAAATGGAAGAGAATCAGGGGGAGGACGTGTTCCAAATGCCTTCCACGGTTCTTGTAAAGACTGGCAGCGTGTCCATGAGCCCAGGGGTGCAGTAACAAGAAACAGACACTAGGGGTGTGATCTGGGGGAGGAGGGGCTTTGCAAGGGGTTTGTTGTCAGGATAATTCCTGACAGGACAATTGCTCGGCAACAAGTGTCAGATAAGTCAGGATGTTCTCGAACACTGACAAAGAGGTCTGACTCGGGTAGTCTGTGTGATTTTCCAGACAAAGAATAAAAAGTCTCGGTACACAGCAAAAAGGGATGAAAGCATGACAGGCTGGGAGGACACAGAAAGAGGTTGGGGAGAATGTAAGAGGGATGGAGACAATGTTCAGAGCGTCGACATAAAGCAGAGACAGAGGAAGGGTTTGTACGCTATTAAAGGAGAGTGGAGTAAAGAAAGAGAGAAAGAAAAATAGGAAGAGAGAAAGAAAGCAAGAAAGCAAGAAAGAAAACAAAAAAGAAAAAAAACAAGAAAGAAAGAGAGAAAGAAAGGAAAAAAGAAAGCAAGAAAGAAAACAAAAAAGAAAGAAAGAAAGCAAGCAAGAAAGAAAGCAATAAAGAAAGCAAGAAAGAAAGAAAGAAGCAGTAAGAATTTGAAGTGCAGGGGAAAGAGGGGACAGAGTAGGATGAGGGCGAAGGACGGTAGCAGCTTAATAGAGAGAGAGAGAGAGAGAGAGAAAGAGAAAGAGAAAGAGAGAGAGAGAGAGAGAGAAAGAGAAAGAGAAAGAGAGAGAGAGAGAGAGAGCTCCTTCAGGCCAGGATTCCTGCCAGCCAGGACCAGACATGACGCCCGCAGAGGGAGAGGCCTGCCGGCACAGCCTGGGGGTCGAGAGTCCCAGGGTGGAGGGTGTCAGTGGGCTGGAGTCGGGGGCTGCAGGGGCAGGTTCAGAGGGGAGCCTCCGGTGTAGCCTTCCCTGCCCGGCTTTGCTTTGCCTGCTCTCCTTCCTCGCAGCTGGCACTTCATCTCTCGGTCTTCTTGTAACGCACCACTTTGTTAATGTTCTAAGACGACATGATTCAAGGGTTGTAAAGGAACAATTTGTATCGGAGCTAGTTTGGGCAAGGACACTAGATTTAGATTTTTGTCCTGTCTCTATTTATAGCTGTCGATTGAAATCTTTAAAATGTCTAAATACAATGACAAGAGGGTCCAGAAGTTGTTTCCATGGGCCAAAACATTATCTCAAAATGTGTTCGAGGGAAAATAAGGTTGAAACTATCAATTTGTCTTTTTTTAACCTGAAGAATATTCCGTGTGGTGCGTTACTGTTGCAGGCCGATGGCATGGCGGAAGGGAGGCCGCCCCCCTCCATGACCCCTCTCTGCCCTCTCGACTGACCACCTCGCCCCACCCCAGGGTCAAATTTGGAATCCCAGCAGCACCCCTCGCTCCCCCCGTCGACCGGGCAGAGGTTCCCAGAAGGGGGGAGTTTTTTTGAGGGCTCTGTTCTGGGTTTTCGGTGATATGGCTGTGTCTAGGACTGATAAATCAGGCCTTTTCTCTCCCGTTTTTCTCTCCGAAACTCAGGCTTCGATTAGTCATGCCTAGGTCCGGCTGCAGGCTCCCAAGGGCCTGTGCGCTTCTAGTTGCCGGAAGAGAGACTTGGAAACAAAACAAAACAAAAAAGGAAAATAAAATAAATGAACACAGAAACAAAAGCAAAATCAGGTTATAAATTTGACCGTCTTTTTGTAAAGGGCTGCATCACCAACCACACTCCTTACACCAGGATCTACGTACACAGGCTAAAACAACTCTTTTTAATATACATATTGACAGAATTTGTCAGGGTCACATTTAGAGAGAAACCTGGGGGCGGGATTCCCTGATGAGAACCCAAAATAAGATATAAAATACACTGTCCTTCTTAAATACATGATGTATCTAAGAGGTTTATTTTCAATAAAGATCTTTGTTAGTGATCTGCGCTCTATTCACACTATTTTACAAACATTCTTGAATCCCAGCATGCATCAAAATACCCAATAATCCCTCACTGTCTTCTTATCAATAGCTCTGCTCAGCGTGTTGTGTGCATGCATACAGAAAGGCCGGGCTTGTAAATACAGTACACAGGTCATACCTAGACCACGCGAAGCCACGTCCGTAGCAATGAGAATAGGAGCTTTGCCACTTCTGAACTCTACAGCATGAGAGAGAGAGACAGAGAGAGAGAGACAGAGAGAGACCAAAACATCGGTAAAATGACATAAAATATTAGATTACCGGTAATAACAACAAAAAGAGGTATACACAATCAAGAAGGCATAAGAAGACTTCAGTGGGCTGAGGTCATTTCACTTTCCCACATCTCTGTTTTACCTGTCAACACCCAGTCTCTCTCTGGCTGGCTCTTGTCACCATGGATACACATCGCTGGCCATCTTTGCAAGACACAACATATTTATTTAAGTCACTAGTCTTGTAATTTTGGTCTGCAAAAACTCAAGTTCCCAAATATTATCTATGTACTATACTATACTGTAGATATTACTAATAGAGTTTATCATTGGGGTCTAAAACACTATTATGGATATAATCTGGTGTGAGGGACTGTGGACACTGTCTTTTCTCACCCATCTCGTCTCATCCTGCGTGTTATGTCATCACAACGTTTCTTGGTTTCCACAAAGATTATGGTCTTGTTCTCCTTCTCGGCCATGATCTCCTCCATCAGCTGTAGTAGCCTAGTAGAGAGCAAATAGGAGGGAAGTTAGTAAAAGAAAAAGCTGTAGTTGGTTGGCTGGGGGGGCGGGACATGGGGGAATACTGCAAGATAAAAAAAAAAACAGGACAAGAATTTATTAAAAATAAATTCCCAAAATATTTTTAAGACTACTTTCTACAATTTCTCAAATTCTGTTTTTATTAACTGACAAAAAATAAATCTTTCAAGCTCACTTGTTGTCCTTCTCGTTCTCCATGCAGACATCGACTATCTGCAGGATGTTGTGGTTGGCGCTGAGCTCCAGGGCGCCCACGTTGATCTGGACGTAGTCCCGCAGGAAGTCTTCCGCCAGCTGCCTCACCTCCTTGGGCCAGGTGGCGCTCCACATCAGGGTCTGCCTGTCAGGCTGTGGCCAGGGTTAGAGAGAGAAAAAAAACAAATACTTCAAGATTGCCGGAGATTGGGGTCTAATTGATTAAATTAGTTGTAAGGTTAATGAAATGGAACGGAATGGAAAATACTGTATTGATCCCGAGGGAAATTGTAGTATCAACGTTGTTAACAAGCTTTACATACTGTACCTGAACTATTTCAGAACTAATACAACTCCGTTATTTTTCTAGTCTTTTAGAGCTCATCTTACTTACTCTGATCTGGTCCACAATCTTTCGGATCTGCGGTTCGAAGCCCATGTCGAGCATGCGGTCAGCTTCATCCAGCACCAGGTAGGTGCAGCGACGCAAGTTGGTTTTTCCGGCCTCCAGGAAGTCAATGAGCCGGCCAGGGGTGGCTATGCAGATCTCCACTCCTTGTAGAGAATGGTGAAAATTTCACAATGTATGTTATTATATCATTGCTTATCATCAAATCGATCAAAATTATACTTAAATATAATTGTAATATTGCATTTTACAACCAAGATAATTCTTTTGAACAAGGCAAAAAAGTCACAATTAAAATTATAATGCCAAGAAGACACAAGCTGATTGACCCACACTTTTGAAAGACAAATTTACCTCTTTCCAGGTCTCGGATCTGCGGTCCCTTTGGCGCGCCACCGTACACACAGGTACTCTTAATGCGGGACGACTTGCCATAGTCACAGGCCACATTCTGCACCTGTTGGGCTAGCTCTCTTGTAGGGGCAAGAACCAGACACTGCAACAAAGAAATATATATACTCAGCAATACAACAAACAATAAAAATTAAATGTCATTGGGTCCACTCCACAATAGGTAACAATAATTTTTTTTATATATCCATAAAAGACTTTAATTCTTACCAATGACAAAATGAAAATATATTTTTTTCCTGAGAAAAATAAACATATCTGAACACCAGTTGCAGTGCTTTGTACAGTTGGTGAACTTACAATGGGTCCATCCCCTCTTTCCAAATATGGCTGGTGGTTGATATGCACGATTGCAGGCAAAAGATACTGTGAAAAAGAGAGATTTCATTGTGTGAAGTTAGTTGATTAGTTAGTTATATCTTGTAATGCAATGGGGTATTTTTTAATGCTAATATTACCATGATGTTGATAGGAAGACTACGAGAAAGATACCCACCGACAAGGTTTTTCCAGAGCCGGTCTGAGCAATGCCCACCATGTCCCTACCACTTAGAGCCAGGGGGAAGCCCTGAGACTGAATGGCTGTGGGCTCCTTAAAGTTCTGCTGCATCAGCACGTCCATCACATATTCTGTAATGTAGACACCGTGGGTTAAATATTTACTCAGTTGAACTCTAACAAAAAAAAAAAGGTGTGTGTGTGAGGTATTACGGGGGAAATGAGACTGGGAGAAGCTTGTGACAGGCTTTGGGCAGCCTGAGCCTCGGATGGTGATCTCCTTCTTTCTGCGAAATTCCTCAATGTCATACTAAAAATCAGAAAACAATCAATATAATGTTATAATTTATTTTTATGCATTGACTACTTTTTCAAAGGCCAAATTCAGTCTATCACATCGTGTGAGTAGAGAGATGGGCTACCTGGTTCATGCGTTGCACGTCAGGGTGCTCAGTGTAAAAGTTCTTCTCGAACTTGGGAAGCTGGTCAAGGTCCCATTTCTTTTTCCGTAAACGTTCCCCAGGATTCCCAAATTTCTTATTGGACGGAGGTCCACCTCTGCTAGACCCAACCCGAGGACTTCCGTAAAGTTTTGGGGAATATGAATGTTAATTAATTGATATTAATGATGGCACCTCAAAGGCATATCATATGATGTTAAAGGCATTAAGCTGCTCGAATGATAAAACACATGTGACTTCGTAACGGTAACGTTATACGTAGCTTGCCTTGGACTGGAAGAGCCATACACACGTTAGCTAATATGACATGATAAATATTGCTAGCTAAACGTTTGCGTTCGTGACACCTCTCATCACTGCAAGACGTTGATGTTACTTACCCTCTGTCACGACCACGGTCTCTTTCTCTATCCCCATATGAGCCTCTCATTTTGAAGAAAACTGTTTTCCAGTAATGTTAGCTCAAGTAGTTACGTCGGCGTTTTCACGCTAGCTAGCTAGCTAGCTAGCTAGCTAATGTGATTGTTAGCCAAGCGATTGCGAGGACCAGACTCTGGAAAAGGCCCTTGTATTTAGATTTTCGATTCGACCTAGTACTAGTAAGTTGCAACACTATCGTTTAACTTAACAAGTCTCATTAGCTAGCAGCTAGCTAAAGTTCAGTAAACACACATATACGGGTAGACTTAGCTACTGCGTCAAGCTAATTCTAACAGGTTTATCCGGACTTGTCTATACGAAGAACCCTCGCAGACAATAAATACGACAGCCAGGGTGGCCTGAGCCAGGGGAAGGGTACCTTTTTGTTGTTGTTGCTGTTAGCTGATGCTAACCTGCCTAGTGGTGGCGCTAGCTGTTTTCTTGATAATGATTGGCTACGCTTTACGTCGCCGATTTACATTTTCTCCATTAATTGGAGAAGTGGGAGGCTGCAGACCTGGAGCCCGAGACAGCCCGACTCATAATAGTCTAGGAGTTACTCAGAAGTATTCAAACAGCATTTCTCAAGCTTAAGTAAATGTTATTTTTAAAATGTGTAACATATTATGTTCATTTTTTATATTTACCAACACAATTTAGTTTTATATGAAAATATGAAAAACATATCACATACCTTAAATTACTTCAGGAAAGTCTTTATATTTATATTAATCTCCCAACCATGGAACAGACACTTAACTTGTAAAAATCACGTGCAGAAAAAACTAACTATATTATAGTTTGTTTTATTTTAATGTAATATTCATCATTGTGTTAAAACACATTTGTGTTTTTTTCAACCTTTTTAGCATCAGGAAGGATCTTTAGAATATAATAAACTAAAGTGATTAACAATTATAACACAGTGAATAACAATATGGCATTACTGCTAGGGATGTGTTACCTATACAGACCTAAGTATTAGTAGGATTATTAATGGCGTTCAAATTGCACTAAGTAATATTAACTAAGCTGTTTGATTGCAATCTGGACATGTATTTATTCAGAGTTATAAGTGAAACGTTTCTGTAGAAATATATGTAATCCTTTGCTTTAAATTAATCAGTTTGCTTTAAATTAAGACGGTTAAAATTAAAATGACTGAAACATCTTGCTCCGTTTATCTTAACATCCATTTCTGCTTTTGTGACCAATTAAATTATTGTGGACTTGTTTGCTGCTGAACTTTGGCAACATCTATGTTCACTTACCTTTAAGGCAGTAAACAGCACAAAACTGGTTTGACTGGGTGGTTGACATTGAGGCATTCTATTTCACAGATTTAACTTTTGTTTCTCTATCACATTTTACTTTCAATATGAACGTATCATGTATAGTGTAACATAACATAAGGAGAACTTTCTCACCATCTCTATCTGGTTCCTTTAATAGACAATTACACCATAATTCCGTTTTCATAATAAACAATTGCCAAAAGAATGACATGGCTATTCATTTAGGGTAGTTACCCCAAAAATAATTCCAATGCTGGTGGTCACAATAGCCGATGAGCATAAAGACAGCACTTCAACATACCCCAATGTTTTATGCATCTTAACACTTAGTTTTGGAAAAGCTACAGATTTTTTTCCCCTTTTCTTACGGTCAACATTGAGACCAATAAATATCAATGCAATAAGACTACAGACTTTATCAGAGCTAAGCGAAAGTTTCTTAATAATCACCTGAAAGCAATCATGTTATTTTAACTACCTGAATCTAAGAAAGAAACATTGTTATCTTAGTATCTCAGATTCCACAAGGTGTTTTCAACTCAAAGGAACTTTGACACTTTCGGTTTGATTTTTGACCCCTAAGCATGCTACAACCCCTGCTATTCAGTAGTTTTTAAATCCAGCAACCTTTTTCTGAAAGGGGCAACAGACAGAAAGAAACTTTCCTGTATGGTGGGGAGATACAGTATATCTTTTCTGAGAGATATTCAGTATCATTACATTTGTTTAATGATACATGAATAAACACTAACTGTAAGAGTTAGAACCTTTTTCAATAAATAAAACGTTTTAAAAGAAAAAAAGGTCTAAATTAAAATTTGCATGATGAAACTTTAAAAATTAGAAGAATTTGACAATTAGCCTCCTGTCCTGGATATTTTAACTGTATTTAATGAAACCAGAGACTATATAAGGGCACTAAAGACAAGGAGGCCAAGTGCAACTAAAACAGTTTATTTTTCATTTATATGTACATGCAAGTTCCACAGGCTTTCACTGGAACATACCCTAAGAAAAAAAACTATATAGCGGGATATACAGTGCAGTAAAAAATTGTGAATAATAAACATAATCTGATATGTATTACATATCAGTCTGTACCTTAAAACTTGTAGATTTCTTCTTGACTTATTTGAACTCAGATGTTAGAGTAACAGCCCCATGACACATTTTTTCTCTAGAATGGTTTCTTGAGGTTTTTATTGTTCGTTAGCATCTACAAGAAGCTAGTATCCATAAGAATTTACAAAAATATTCTTCATTCTATTTCATGTCTAATTTGTATTCCACATAGAGTAGATGCCATTTTTGTTGGTCTACTTGGAATGCTCTCTTCATACTAATTACATGAAAACTAGATTTTCTGTCATTTAACACTCAAAGAAAAACACATTTTTGACTGGCATTTGTAGCAAATCAATATGATGAAATCACAACTCCAAAGCAACAATCATACAACCTCAAGTTTACCTTATGTGATGTCTACCTGGAATTTGGACTAATATTATTTATTTCCTATAAGTGTAATGCACTGTAAATTACACCTTAATTAACCCTCTAAATACTACAGGAGAACACATTTACCTTTGTTCTCACTACTGATCTTCAGAAACAGTTCCTCTGCATGTTTCTTGGCCTCCTCAAGGACCTGTCTCTCTGCCTCATGCTTTATCTCCATTTCCTGTATTTTGCATGTTAGTTGTTCTTTATCGTTGCAATAAAGACTGGATAACGCGTCATACTTAGCCTTGTACTTTTTAGTGAGCTTTTCTTCTTCTTCGTCATGCTTTTTCAACAACTGCTTGATATCATTTTCATATTTGTCCCTAAAGTCATTGAATTCCTCTGCCCTTCTCCTGGCATCATTCTCATATTTACTCATTAATTGTTTAGTTTTTCTTTCAAACTGCTCCTCCATTTCCTTGATCCTCTTCTCTTCTATTTCTGTCCTGGCAATATTCTCTTTTTTTCTTTTCAGCTCTGCCTCTTCAAGTTCTTTATTGAAGTCATCTTCAAGTTTCTTTATTTTGGTCTTTTCCGCCTCTCTTCTTTTTTCATCCTCTCTTTGTCTAGTTTCCCTCTCCTTTTCCCTTTCATTTTCCCATTCCTCCTGCTGTTTTTTAGTTTTAGCAGTATGCTCTTTCATCTTTTCTTCTAACTCTTTCTCAACTCTATCTCTTTCCTTTCGTTCTCTATCTCGTTGGTCCTCTGCTCTCCTGGCTATTAGCTTGTTTTGTTCTATTTCTCTCTCAAACTCGTCTTTCATTCGTGTATGTTTTGCAGTTTGTTCAGCAATGTTCTCGGCCTCTTTCTTTCTTCGTAGTTGTTCATCTTCCTCACGTCGGTTTCTTTCTTTTATCAATCGCTCCTCCCATTCCATAGCTTTTTCCCTCATCTCTAGTTGCATTTCTGATTGATCCCTCGCTGCTTCTTTTATTCTTTTTTCCCACATTTCTTTTTCTTCTTTCTCTTTCTTCTTCCTCTTGATTTCATCCTCATCCCTCCTGTTATTTTCTTCTTCTTGCTTTCGCTTTAGCTCAGTAAGCTCCTGCACTTGACACTTCAGCTTTTCTTCTTTCAATGTATCTTCATTTCTCTGTTTTTCAATTATCTCTCTATATTCCTTCTCTTTAACCATATTGCTACGTTCAAGCTCAGTCTTTTGAGTTGCTATCTCTCTCTCCATTTTTTTTCTTTCAGCTTCCCACTGGTCCTTTTGCATCTTTTCAGCTTTTTTCCTTTTAAGGTCCTCGGACTGCCGTCTCATGTTTGCTTTTAGCTCTTTTTCCTCATAATTTCTTTTGATCATGTCCTCTTTCTCTTTTAATTCTTTTTCTCCAAGTTCTCGTTCTCTCTGAAACTCCAACCTCTCTTTCTCCAGTCTCAATGATATCTCCTTCATTTCTGTCTCGTGCTTCAATTTCAGTTCCTCCATGGCAGCTTTAATCTCCTCCTCTTTTTCCTTTAATATCTCATCTCGTCTCTGTTGGATGGCTTGTTCTGCCTCCTTGAACATTTCATTTGTGTAATAACTATCCTTGTTTCCGGACATCATTACGGTAATCTTCTCAACAAGCTTACTGACCTGCGTGCGATCAATGTTCTCATTGTTGTTGAAAACGTGGTATCTTCCACCACAGTCTCTAATCAATTTCTTTAGGTTGGCGTTTTTGGCATTTTCAACATATTGCTGAATTGACTTTTGTTTCAAGTCATCTCCTCTAGTAAACAGAACTATGGCATACTGGGTTGCTTGCATTCCAAATGTTGCTTTAATAAGTTTCAAGGCATCTAGCTCCTCTTGTGTAATTCTCCCAATACTCAACACTATGAGGAACGCATGAGGCCCAGGAGATGACAGTGAAATACATTTCACTATTTCTTGTTGAATCTCTTTGTTTGACAACGTTGTGTCAAATAGTCCAGGTGTGTCCACAACAGCAACTTCTCTTCCATCCACTTCACCAATGCCTTTCTGGCAAATGGTTGTCAAAGAATCAGGACTGGTATCAGATTCAAATTCATCTCTGCCAAGGATTGTGTTTCCAGATGCACTTTTCCCATTCCCAGTCTTCCCAATCAACACTATCCTCAAGGACTCTGAGCTGGAAAGCTCACTTTCAGCACCTAAAATTATAGAAGATATAAGAATAATACAAGTTATGAGCAGCAACATTTCAACAACAAAATAAATGTTGACCAGACACTGCACTTTGACAATACTCAGTTTTGGAATAAAAAAAATAAATAAATAAAAAGTGTAAAATTGAGAAGCAATGGGTCTATATTGCAGTATAAGCTTTGAACAAACGATTTCCCCAAATGTGCTCCCATAAATCCGCTCGCCTTAGCGTTGGCAAATAAAGTCACTCACCTCTTGTCAAAATTTCAATTTTCTCCTCGTACTCTTTCTTCATATTTGTCAATTGTAATTGATGCTTAACTTCAAGGTCTTGTATAAGTTTTGTCTCCTTGGCCTTCACAAAGTCGTATAGTTCGTAACAGTTATGATCTTTATCAATAGTTTTTATTATTTTTGCAAGAATCTCTGTGCCATTTTCCGTTTTCTGCACGTCAAAGAAGTCATATCTCCTGTTGCATGCATTGAGCAGTCCTTGGGCATTTTTTTCCAAAAACTCAACAGTAGTTTGTTGAACTGCAATGTAATCCCGTCTAAATACAACTCTCAAGTTATCATTAAATCTGGCACCAAAAATCTTCTGAAGGGTTTCTAATTCTCCCTTGTCTCCATCAGTCAGTGGATGCACAGGTACCACCAGGAGGAAAGCATGGACTCCAGGAGGGTCACAGAGAGAGATGCAGTTGAGAGTTTCACTCATTACATGCTCTTGAGCGAGATGTGTTTTGAACAGAGCAGGAATCTGGATGAGCGTCACTCTGTGTTCGCACATGTCACCTTCTTTCTTCATAAACCCCAAAGAAGATTCTTGTACTGAGTCACACTTTAGCAATAGGGCATTAGCAATTTCAGTGTTCTCCCTACTGCCACATAGTATTAAGTTCAGTCTAGGAAGTGGTTTAAATGTGTCTTTTGGTGATCTCTTATTTAGACTTTGCCACTTGTTTCTTGAAAGGATTTCAAGTATGTTTTCTTTAAGCTTTGAGTTGTTAGATGAATCTGAATGCATAATGTGATATCTACCCCCACACATGTTGATCACTTCATAAAAATGAGAGTTAAACTCCTCTTCCTTCTTTGTTGTAAGCACCATGCAGTGACTGAAAGCCTCTTGACCAAACTCATTCAATATGAACATTAGTTTTTCCTTGGTTTTCTCTGTGAAATCATGTGGTTTGAACACCAACAATAGTACATGTGGCCCTGTGGAGCACAGGGACAAACACCTGTCAATTTCCTGTTTTAGCACCTCCTCAGTTTGACTAAACCAATCTGGGGTCTTCACAATAGTTGTATGAATTCCATTTAGATGTCCAATGGCGCTTACACACACTTTTGCTGGTGGGAATGTTGTAAATTCCTTTTTTCCCAGAATAATGTTGCTAACAGTTACCTTCTTGGTATCACTCCCACCCAGCAACACAATTCTTATTACTTTCTCTGTAAAACACAAGGTGATGTTACTTTTAATAAAGTCTATACAATTCACTGCATATTAAATAAATCTAAATAACCCTTTATTTAGATTTTTTTGTACTATTTTAAATCAATTATATAATTTTAGATTATAGAAAACAAATTTACCCTCTGTGCTTTCTCTGATTGCAGAAGTCTTTGAAATGTCCCGAATTGATTTCAAACCTAAAAAGGGTGACCATAAGATTTTAGTATCTAAAAGGACAACACACACTGTAAAAAGTGTCACTTTGGATCAAAGTAAAAAAATGTGTTCACATTGTTACATCAAATTGTTTTACTTTATCTCAATTAAAAAAACCTTCTTACTATGAGGCGACAGTGCTAACCACTGCACCACCAGCCCCGTACTTTCAGATGTTGAAAGAAATACAAAATAGTGAAACGACAGTGTCCTTGATCTAATGTAATGCACATTTTTACAGTGGTCATTTTAATTTTCACCCGCAACAAACAATTTCTATACCACAGAAATAATTGTTCACAGAAAAATCTGGAATTAAGGGCAGTGGTAAATTGAAAAATCAGGAAATCATGATTTTTAATTGGACCAATGTAAAAATTGGATAAATGACAATGTTGTTTCATTATTTTTCATTTCTTTAAACAGCTGCAAGTATGGGGCTGGTGGTGCAGGGGTTAGCACTGTCGCCTCGTAATAAGAAGGTTCTGGGTTCAACTCTACCTGCGGGCTGGGGCCTTTCTGTGTGGAGTCTGAATGTTCTCCCTGTGTCTGTGTGGGTGCTCCTGCTTCCTCCCACGGTACAAAAATGTGAATGTGAATATGTCAACCCTGTGATTAACTGGTATAGAAAATGGATGGAAATTATATTCTACTAGGCAATATATTTCTTTGGTTTGAAGTGACATATTAAGGTGAACTAAAGTGAAAATATAAATTAATCCAATATGCGACCATTGTGGCAAGCATAAATCTTGATTTCATGATATTTGAAAAAAGGCATTGGGTATAAGCTTTTTTAAATTTAAGTTAATTCTATATTTCTGATTTACTTCAATGTCATTTTTTTAATTGAGAAAAAGTTAAAGTTAGCTGTAACAATGTGAACAAATTTTTTTACTTTGATCCAAAGTGACACTTTTTACAGTGCATCTATATTTAACTATTTATGGTATCAACACCACTATTATTCCCTAAAGGACGCCAAAACATGACAAAACTAGTAAGACAGACTGATTAAAAAGATCCCACAGACTTACCTAGGTTTTTGATTGACCCCCAGATGTCCCCAGGTGCATTTGTCGCACCTTTATGTTTCTGATCATGTTTTACATGGTATTCTACAGATGAATGATGATGGCTCAGCTCATCCTCATTGTCGCCTTGCGATACACCACCTGTTGTATCTTCATAAACCTCACAAGACAGATAAGCACCACTGTTGTCCCTAATAATGTTTTCTACAATGCGTAACAGTTGACTTTGGTCACTTGAATCCTTAAACGTGAAAAAACGACGGCTACATTTTTTAATCAGTTCATCAATGGTCGTATTTTTACGTAGGCCCATGTATGTTCCCACCGCAGCTTCCCTTTGATCTGTTATGACCACCACGGAAAATTTATAGAAATCATCATTTAGATATTTCATAATGTAATTCATTCTATGACTATCATTTTCAGTGAAGTCTTCCGGCTGCACTACCAGCAAGACCGCATGAGGTCCCGGTTCAGCCAGAGCAACACAGGATTGCAGATGCATTGATAGTCGATCTTGAGATATATGTCTGTCAAAAAGGTCTGGTGTATTTATCACAGTTAGGCGTCTCTCCACAATCTGTCCTCTGGCTCTCTCACAATGCGTGTAGACATAGTTGGCATCCAACGCCTTTCTGCCCAGAATAAAGTTACCCACAGCAATTCTTTGAGAGCTTTTGTTCCCCAGAAGAACAATTCTCACTGAAAGGTAAAGGCAAAATGTTAACATTATCAAAAACAAGAATAACGTAAACAATCGCAATTTAAAAATGTTTCCAACACTCACTCTCGGGAGGAAGCTCCTTGCTGTTGCGCTTCTCCGACCACCCTGATAAATGGAAGAAAAAAGAAGACTAACTACTCCTAAAGCAGGCCGAATATGTTCTCGCTATCTCCCATAGTCATACAGCTTGATAACAGAATAGCCATAAAGCAAAAATGTAAGTAAGCTAGGCTAAGAAACCTTTTTATGTAGGCTATGCTAATTTAGCAACAACTACTAAAGAAATGTGACGCAGCGCGTGTAGGCTAATTTGGGCTTCTACCCCAACAATAAGTTTATAAGTCATGCCTTTGATTTGTTGGTCAAAAGCTAATTAAATAAAATTACAATCAAGTGTTTATTTATTGTGTGTAATAGTCGAGGTGTATACGGTTTACTCACCAACTTTCGATGCACTCCCAGCCATGATTGAGTAAAGTTGCTTTCATTTCATGTCGCATCAAACATTATAAGCGAAAGTGAAAGATATTTTGGAAACCTGTTTGGCCTACATTGCATCAAACACCAAAATAATTACCCTATAGTCATGTTTTCTATACATTCTCAGGATTCTTGATTGCAGACAAACAAACACCAAACTAGTCGTAGCCTACGCCATTTGAGACGCAGTGAAAGAGACCAAAGATTGCCAAATTAAAAAACAAAACAAAAAACGGTTAAATAGAAAGAACATTAGTGGGTCAAAGACATTCATGTAGCAAAACAATAAAACAGAAGTTACAATTTCCTAAAAGGCTTTTCTATGTTCATTAGAGTGTCTCATATGCCCTTATTTTAGTTTTAGTCAAGAATAAAGTCAATAATAATTTTTTTATTGTGATTTAATATGAATGTACCCTAAAATGTTATTCAGGTATAATTTTCAAAAAAAAAAAATATATTTTTCCGTATTTTTCATAACCACACGGTTATCCATGTTTAGACTGGCAGAAATAAGTACCCAGAACTAATCACATTATTTTATTTTGTTTACCACATATTTGATGTGTCACACAAACAATGTAGGACTCAAAATCCGTTGAAGGTTTTTACAAAAACGTCTTGCCTTTGCCTTACACTGAAAAACGTGCAAAACTCTATAAAAAAACAACCCACTTACAATTCATCCTTTGATATTTGTTTTTGTCTCTCTGAGTCAGCAAAACAAAGTTATTGTTTTTTTAATATAAAATACTGGTATTATACAGTATAACAATATTGTTACCCTGAAGGACATATCACTATGTAGCATATTGATTAAACGTGATTTCTTCAGCAATAACAATAATGGTCCTATGGACTTTATTAGTTTGAATAGCAGCAGTTTTCTTTTAGATATTTAAAACATAACAAAAAACTGTAGTCTTGTTTAAAACCATCCAGAAACAGTAAATATCTTTCTCAAAGTATCTTAAAATGCCATAAAATTAGTAATGGCAAAGATGGCAGGAGGGTTAAAATGTCAACAAACAAAAAAAAATTCCTATGTTTTTTTTTTTTTTATTAAGAAGACATGTGTATACCTCTATATGAGCATCATGCAATTAGCCTAACAGCTGAGATATATAGGACCATACTGTATTTTGTTGGTATTCACAGAATATAGTGCCCCATCATTAATTTTGGCACTCTTACGAATACTTTATTTTCTGTTAATTTCAACACTGGAATAGACATTTTAAGTAGAAGCATAATAAAGAAATATACAATAAAGAGCAATTTAAAAACAGGGAAGTAAACGACCCATTTTCTCAAATTAAAAGAAAAAATATCAAACAATTTGCAGTGTTTATGAATATCCTTGTTCATAGTACATTCAGGTACTGTACAATATTTTATTTGTTCCCGAAGATGAATTTGAACTTTTCTTTGCTCCTAAAGAGGGTAGGAATCCTTTGCGCCTGGGGTTGAAGGTTCAGACTGTTGTAAATACATCAAACTGTTAAATCCTAATATGTTAAGCCACATAGAGAGAATAAACCACATTACATTGACACCCTCTACTGGCCAAAATTCTAAAGGCAAAATGAGAAGGCTTTGACACTTGTGTGCAAAGTGCTTACAGAAATCTTTAGTACTTTATTTCACCAAAGACACATGTTAACAAACAAGTATCACTCACATCCTTTTGCCTCTATAAAGGACCATTCGATAGTGGCATGATGTTTACTGATTTAAGGAAAGATTTCTGTTGTCTTGACCACAGACTAGCTTACCCTTGTAGCGGAAATTAGAACAAAACAACCTAAAACAGTTGATAAAGCAGGTACGAATACAACTCACAAATCCATGTCGCTGATATAGACACCATAGACGAAGCTGGCTCTATGTCTTTATTTCCCATAAAATTTTTGGGGGATGTTTA
>JAPMUY010000497.1:142500-150651 GCA_026901105.3 Galaxias olidus | reverse complement strand
GAACACCCTATGTTCAAGTATAGTATGGGGTACCGGGGCCGTTGCTACGAGCCATTCCGTCCCTATATAACCGGAGTGAGAGTTGTGTCCGTGTACTCGGCACAAAGTCAAATACGTTTTCAGTGGGTGTTGGACTTCGCCAGGGCTGCCCCTTGTCACCGGTTCTGTTTGTGATTTTCATGGATAGAATCTCAAGGCGTAGCCAGGGGGAGGAGTGTGTCCAGTTTGGGGACCTCAGAATTGCTTCTCTGCTCTTTGCAGATGATGTGGTTCTGTTGGCTTCTTCAGACTGTGACCTTCAGCCTGCACTGGAGCGGTTTGCAGCTGAGTGTGGAGCGGTCGGGATGCGGGGTCAGCACCTCCAAGTCTGAGGCCATGGTTCTCTGGCCGGAAAACGGTGGAGTGCTCTCACCGGGTTGGGATTGGAGTTGCTGCCCCAAGCGAGGGAGTTCAAGTATCTCGGGTTCTTGTTCACGAGTGAGGGAAAAATGGAGTGCGAGATTGACAGGCGGATTGGTGCAGCATCAGCAGTAATGCGGGCGTTGTACCGGACCGTCGTGGTGAAGAAGGAGCTGAGCCGAAAGGCGAAACTCGCGATTTACCAGTCGGTCTACGTTCCAACCCTCACCTATGGTCATGAGCTTTGGTTAGTGACCGAAAGAATAAGATCGCGAGTACAAGCGGCTGAAATGTGTTTCCTCCATAGGGTGGCTGGGCTCAGCCTTAGGGATAGTGTAAAGAGCTCGGTCATCCGGAGGGAGCTCGGAGTGGAGCCGCTGCTCCTTCGCGTCGAAAGGAGCCAGATGAGGTAGTACGGGCATCTGATTAGGATGCCTCCTGGGCGCCTCCCGTTGGAGGTTTTCCAGGCACGCCCTACTGGTAGGAGACCCCGGGGTAGACCCAGAACACGCTGGCGAGATTATATATCTCGTCTGACCTGGGAACGCCTCGGGATCCTCCAGAAGGGTCTGGAAAGCGTTGCTGGGGATAGGGACGGCTTAAATACCCTGCTGAGCTCAAGCTGCCACTCGCAACCCGGCCCCGGATAAGCGGCGGAAAATGGACGGATGGATGGATGGATGGACGGATGTGTGACTTTACAGTCACCAAATTACTAATAAGAAGTATCTGTAGATGTTGTCATCGGATAAGTCTGATTACCAGAGGAAGTGTGCGTGTGTGTCTGTGCGTGTCTGTGCGTGTGTCTGTGTGTGCGTGTGTGTGTGTGTGTATGTGTGTGTGTGTGTGTGTTGTATTGTGTGTGTGTGTGTGTGTGTGTGTGTGTGTGTGTGTGTGAGTGTGTGTGTGTGTGTGTGTCCATGTGTGACGTGGTACAGTGACATACTAGGTGGGTAGAGGAAGCTGTGCGTGATGTTTCCAGTGTACTGGTTACATCTGAGGCTTTGGTCAGCTGGCAACCTTATGTCCGCTCTCAAGCAATCTGGGGTAACCCCCGGCAACGGGTCAGTGTTGTCCTATGGTATGATGAAAGAAGGACAGAGTGGTACAAAGTGCAAAGATGTTATAAAAAATAATAGTAAAAGTTTTTTTAATTGGTTGACAGCGCCATTTCAACTGTAGTATTACGAATAATGAATAGCAGTTAATAGCTTTTCAGCTCTGTGTAGAGACTGACTCACATTTGCCTGACAGTTGGAAAAAGGTTTGGACGTGGTGGTTTTCTAAGCTAAAACAAGCATCTGAAGTGAATGGTCATTGCCTTGGTTTTGGTTCTGAGTATACTCTGAGTATACAGCGTTTCATGATGACAGCCCTGTTTGTACAGCCAACACCATTTGTTTGCACTTAGGTGACCTTAACACAGCTGGCTGTAGCCATAGCAATGTAGCATAGACATGATTAGACACGTCTCTGTGCTGTCGACCACAATTTCCAACCCTATTTACTGACATCTTTCACATAGATCTAAACGCAGAGTCACTGTTGAGTCACTGTTCCCATTGAAACACCAGCCAGTTGAGTTGTCTTTGTGACTGAAGCTTCTGTCATCCATGCCCCAACAGAGAACCCTTTTTCAAAAGTCACTCAGATCTTTTCTTCTTTGCCATCTTGATACAAAATTTAGAATCAGATCTACCTCCTCGGTGTTACTATACATGCCACGGAACATGATTGGATGTTAGTTGCTTAATTGTACCATGGAAGCATCTGCATTAGCTATGTTTCTCAACTCATTTATTTAGGGTTTTCCTTTAACTTGTCACCTGTCTGTATATATACAGTATATCTATATAAAATATCAGAACAACAGCTTTTTTTAATAAAAAGGATGTTTCAATGTGTGGGGTTTCTCACAGGTCTGTCCAGTGTGAAGGAGCTCCAGAGAGGCATGAACGAGGTCTTGCTGTAGCCGCTGACGTAGCCCTGATGGTGGAGCAGACAGTAGTTCTGACCGGGTGGCTGGAGCAGCCGAGGACGACCGAACACCGCGTGCTTCGTCTCCGCGTCGGACTCTGTCAGGAAAAGATGTAAAAAAAAATTGTTTTTGTCAGATTTAGTGGAACGGACAGTACATCGAAACTGGAGTCAACAGGAAAATATGTTTTTTACAGTAGAGTTTGAAAGACGATCAGTACATCTAAACTGGGGTCAACGGGAAAATGTGTTTTTTACAGTAGAGTTTGAAAGATGATCAGTATATCTAAACTTGAGTCAAGGAGAGTTTTTACTGTAGACCAAGAAGGCTGCTTAATGCAGCCAATCAGGAAGTCAGAGAGTTTTTACTGTAGACCAAGAAGGCTGCTTAATGCAGCCAAACTGGAATCAAAGAGTTTTTACTGTAGACCAAGAAGGCTGCTTAATGCAGCCAAACTGGAGTCAAAGAGTTTTTACTGTAGACCAAGAAGGCTGCTTAATGCAGCCAAACAAGAGTCAAAGAGTTTTTACTGTGGACCAAGAAGGCTGCTTAATGCAGCCAATCAGGAGTCAGAGAGTTTTTACTGTAGACCAAGAAGGCTGCTTAATGCAGCCAATCAGGAGTCAAAGAGAGTTTTTACTGTAGACCAAGAAGGCTGCTTAATGCAGCCAATCAGGAGTCACGGTGGACAGTGTATTTGGTTTGGTTTGTGCATGAAGTTTGCTATGGCAGTGTCACTGGGTTGTGATTTTCTTCAAGACGAATGTGTGATTTGTCCTTAAATTACATCACAGTATCTTAGAGGAACTTACTTTCTACATCTGTAAGATTTAGACGGTGGTTCAGATTATTTCCACCCTGAGAGAAACAAATAAAGACAAACCTGATGTTATCAACTCCCCTGCACTCCACATCCACAACTTCACTTTGTGTGGAATCATGTAACATTCAAACAACAGTGAGCATTTTTCATTGAGAGTCACAGACAAAGTCAAGCTTGGGTGGGTTTATCCATCTTAAGTGGACATTTGTGATACAAGGCCTGAAAACAGAGTTTTGGCTATGTCTGCGTGTTTTTTGTGTGAGGCTGTCATAACTCACGGAACCAAAAGTAAAGAAGTCTATGGCGTGACAGAATTACTGACACTTGTGGGAGGTAACATGAGATTATCATCTTTTTCAAGGTCTCCCCTCATGAATCAAACGTCAAAACACAACAACACAGATTAGATGCTGCAAGATAACCATATCCTGATTTCATTCAAACGTTTCATTTTGTGCGTGTGATCCAACTGAAACAAACAAACAAAATGTTAGTCTTTTATTTTGCACCCACAGTTGTTATTCCACAGTGAATATGGTTATCTAGCTGGCTGACCTTCTACACCAAACTACGTCAATAAGTGGCCAGGTCATTGTGTGATTGGTGAGAACAGCGTGGGAGAAACTCGAGCATTTACAGCCTGGGAGAAACTCAAGCATTTATTCCCAGGCTGATGTCGACAGACAGACAGACAGTTTGGTGGTTTCCTAACCCTACTCTCCTTTTGTATTGTCATTATGCTGCTGAATTACTGATATATTATTTTTCATTTTCACTTTTCTGCTTACTTTAAGGTGCAGAAAGATGTGTGTCTTGAAAGATGCCCTCAAATATAATGTATTATTATTATGAAACACACTTTCAAAGAGTTGTGTAAATTTGTCTATGCAGTGTGTAACTTTTGACAGTATTATACAAATAATATAATAATAATAATAATAATTTTGACAGTATTATACAATATAAGAACATATAATAATAATAATAATAATAATAATAATAAGAAGAAGAAGAAGGATAAGAATAACTATAATAATAATAATAATAATAATAATACACTTTATATAAGTGTAAAATATATTATTTAATATGCTCTATCAATATTAAAAGTTTATTGATCATGAATAAATTTGTAAGCGTTTAGTACGCGGTAGAAAATGTGTTTTTTTTATACTGTTTTGTAAAAAGCCAAATTTGAATACATGTTATTCATGCATTGACTAATTAGGAGGTAAAGGAAAGAGGCCACCTCCAACTCCTTTAATCTAATCTAGTTTCTGCTCCAAAGATTATACCACAAGCACACCCACACATCTCTCCTCCATGCTCTCTCCACTGTCATGGGAGCTTGGCTTTGAGAGAAAACGACTGCTTGACCTTCTCCTAAAACTCATACTGGACCATCCTTAGACAAAATTATGTTTTTAGAGAAAACATGGTGAACTGTGAGTCTGAATTGGATTGCAGTAGTTGAGTAGAAAACATGGTGGACTGTATGTCTGGATTGGATTGCAGTAGTTGAGTAGAAAACATGGTGGACTGTATGTCTGGATTGGATTGCAGTAGTTGAGTATAAAGCAAAGTGGACTGTATGTCTGGATTGGATTGCAGTAGTTGAGTAGAAAACATGGTGGACTGTATGTCTGGATTGGATTGCAGTAGTTGAGTAGAAAACATGGAAACCTGTGGTTGACATTGAGAGAACACACAGAGAACCAGTCTAAAGTGGTTCAATTATGGGTAACACATTTTGTCATGTTTAATATAGATTAAATTTAGACGTCTCGTCTTTGACCCAGTAACACATCGTGGACAAATGAGATATGTCACTTGCAAAACGTGCTTAGTCAGAGATGGTTCATTCTTCAGAAAAGCAGATTTTGTGTCACAAGTTTTATCTTACAACAAAACTGATGTTTGTCATGATGATTCAGCTTTGACAGCGCACAGCATTTTGATGAAACGAACAAAAAAACGTTTAGCCAAGCAGAATAACTCCATCACTGTGTAATCACTGTGTGTTGCCTTTGCTGCATCACGTTTTTTACGCAGTCTGAAATATAATATATATTTAAATAAATATAATCTGCCAAAGCCACTTAATTGTCTGTTACCGAGGAGAAAGAAGACCCGTGTTTTCTCTGCAGACTAAATTACAGACCATGACTGCTTTAGCACAGAATTTGTGTCATTAACCGCTAATCTAAAAATATACAAGTCTGGGAAATTCTCAGATCACTACACACTATATCATTCTCATTATTTAATTTATTGTTTTGTATGTTTATGCTTGTATTATGTAAGAATAATTGAATTGCCTATTGTGTATGAAATGTGCTATTCAAATAAATGTGAATGGACTGGAATCAAACACTTTTCATTAGAGAATACAGTAAAAAAATAAAAAATAAAAATAAAACTGCGACAAGGGGTTTCTACCAAGTGTCCCAAAAGCAGAATCCCCCCCCCCCCCCCAAAAAAAAACAAACACTGAATGACTGTAAGGGAAATTTTGTCATCCTGACGGTTGTTCAAGGCTAATCCGCTGTTCCAATGTGAGGGAAAAGTCAGAGTGAAGGCCAGGTCACAAAAGAGACAGCATGTGCCTTTTGAAGACACTGAAGGCTACAGTGTCTTAGAGATAACATGAAATTATGTCTACGTGTCCTATGTACGTGTCCTTATTAATGCTGATTACGTTCACTCCCCTCCACCTTGACCAATGGCATGATTGTTTATCTTAGACTGATACACTCGTTTCAACCTTGTCAACCAATCAGAATTTACTATGTCGTTAGACTGAACTGACTGTGGTAATTTCTCTGTGTACAGACTCTGACTCTGACTCTGTAGTCATCAGTAAAATTGTACTTGATCATTGCTTGTTTCTTCCCTCTGTTAAATCTATTATTTTCTGCTATAGATTGAAATTATCCATGACATGACGTGATGGGAACAGTATAGATATAGATATAGAGATAGACATAGATGTAGACGTACCAGAGCAGGACAGGAGCAGTTCAGGGCGTCGGCAGGCTCCAGACTGACGAGCGGGCACTCTCCCGGGGGGCTCTGCTCGGCAGGACGGGTCGGTATGTGGTACGGCGTCCTCAGAAGGTGGTTCAGGCTGCCATGGGTACCATTGTTTAACACAGGGGAGATCTGCAGCACATCTGGACAGGGGTAAACAGAGGATGATGGAAATGCATGGATAGGAAAACAAAAGCGAGATTAAGAGATTATTTTAAGAGATAAAATGTCAGATTAATGCACATATAAAAAGAATCATCAAAGACTGGGGAATCAAAGGTTTTATAACATACATCTAGTTAGGGTTGAGAAGAATTGATTTAAGACGGTCTTAATAAGATAAGCAGGTATGGATAATAGCACATCTGGATAGGATCTACAGGTATAGATCAAAGCAGATCTGGATAGGATCAACAGGTATTGATCAAAGCAGATCTGGATAGGATCAACAGGTATGGATCAAAGCATATCTGGATAGGATCAACCGGTACAGATCAAAGCAGATCTGGATAGGATCAGCAGGTATTGATCAAAGCACATCTGAATAGGATCAACAGGTATTGATCAAAGCACATCTGGATAGGATCAACAGGTATTGATCAAAGCACATCTGGATAGGATCAACAGGTATTGATCAAAGCACATCTGAATAGGATCAACAGGTATTGATCAAAGCACATCTGGATTATATTGATCAAAGCACATATTATTCAAAGCAGATTATAGGATAATGATCAAAGCACATCTGGATAGGATCAACAGGTATTGATCAAAGCACATCTGAATAGGATCAACAGGTATTGATCAAAGCACATCTGGAGAGGATCAACAGGTATTGATCAAAGCACATCTGGATAGGATCAACAGGTATAGATCAAAGCAGATCTGGATAGGATCAACAGGTATTGATCAAAACAGATCTGGAAAAAAAATAAAAGAAAGCTCCCCTTGAAAGAACCTTGATGCCATTTTAAAACCACAGGGTTATGTATTACATTAACTACTCTTACGGTACTTAATACTTAAAATTATTATTGTTATTATTATTATTAATAATGTAAATTATTATTAAAAACACTGCTAAAATGACTCACCACACATGAGGTTGTACAGCTCAACGTTGGAAAACGGCTCGAATTCCGCCTTGGATAAAAACTTGGGTCCATAGCTCAGAAACATGGCCTTGGAAAAAGAGGAAATGGGAAAATGGCGGTGGATGAAACATTCTCCATTTTAAAATCATACATACATAAGATGAGTTAGTAGAGTGTTTTTAGTGAGTTTAGAATAAAGGCGCACTATAACTTGTGGTAATAGCTGAAGAATAATGTGTTTATTGATTCAATGAATGAACCAATTAATAAACACTTGCATGAGTTAAATATATACTGTATTTACATTATACATTACATTATATATATATATATGTTTTTTAGCTTAGAAAAACCACACCACGTCCAAACCTTTTTCCAACTGTCAGGCAAATGTGAGTCAGTCTCTACACAGCTAAAAATCTATTAACTGCTATTCATTATTCGTAATACTTCAATTGAAATGGCGCTGTCAACCAATTAAAAAAACTTTCACTATAATTTTTTTATAACATCTTTGCACTTTGTACCACTCTGTCCTTCTTTCATCATACCATAGGACAACACTGACCCGTTACCAGGGGTTACCCCAGATTGCTTGAGAGCGGACATAAGGTTAACAGTTGACCAAAGCCCCAGATGTAACCAGTACCCTGGAAACATCACTCACAGCTTCCTCTACCCACCTAGTATGTCACTGTACCACGTCACACATACACACACACACACACACACACACACACACACACACACACACACACACACACACACACACACACACACACACACACACACACACACACACACACACACACACACACAGAACAAAG
>JAPMUY010000497.1:132500-137500 GCA_026901105.3 Galaxias olidus | reverse complement strand
CTTGCCTCACACTGGTGAGACAGCACATGTTAACTGAGGATGCTATCAGACCTGAGCACAACTGTAATTGAAAAAACTATTTTTTTTTTACTTTTGAAACTGTGGGCATGTTAAATATTCATTACATTGCTTTTGACCTCATGGCATTACAAGTGTTAAATGCAACTCAAGATAAAACATTTAAAAAAAAATCAACCCTCCTTCAGGTCGTCAGGTGGAAATACAAATGTCCAGTTTGGAAAAGAAATGCAGACTGTGGCACATGCAGTGCGTTCTTCCAGCATACTACTAGTATTTTCAACTAATGTAAAAGAATATGGCGTTTAACTGCCATCCTCTTCTCTGTAATCCTGCCATAGCTTTTTTTTCTTTACGTGAGTAAAACAACAATGACCCCACAATAAAAGTTTTTTTATAGACCTATAAACAGGAACTGGTACCGATTAACACTGAATAAAAGCTGAGTGACCTTTGAAAAATAGCTTTTCCTTTTATTGAAGGACTTCAGCCTGCACACGTTGACAGTTAACTATCACAGACATTAAATGTAATCTGCTCATAAACGATGGAAAGAGGCCTGACCCCATCAGGACATTGTTAAACATGGATGCCCTTCTAGTAGAAGTGGGATGTAGCTAGCTAACATTTGTGTATGTTTATGTATGTGGAATGTTTATCGTTTTTGGCTGCAGCATGGGTGAAAGCTCAAGCTAAACTTTCCACTTTTTGGGAAAATGAAGTAAATCCTGAATCCTGAATCTTATGTTTGGCAGCATCACGCAACTTTAACTCTGGGATATAGTGCAAATCCATTGCTTCCTTTTCACACACATTGTCGCTTAGTGACCAATAAATACATTCGATTTACTGTAATTCTGCTAATGAACGCATGGATGAAAAAACACAAAACTCAAAATGTCCAGATGTCAGTGTAAAAGTAAACCTGATCTGGTTTTAAAAAAGGGGTCCATGTATTACTTCCTAAACGGTTTAGATGAAAAACACATAGTATTGAATAATACAAATATAAAAATAAAAATAGTCCTACCCCCTCACTGACGGGGCCGTAGCTATGACCTGATTTATCTGGCTCCTCCAGATACAAGGTGTAGAAATCAGGCCTGTGGGGAAATCAAATCCTCACGTTAATATCTTAACAAAATACTGTTAATGTATTGAATATATGAAAATATATATTTTGTTATATATATGTATCCCAGCTGTATATTATTTACATGTGTATATACAGTATATAAAACATAGATATAATGTTCTGATATTTGCATGCATATATATAAATATGTTAATACAATAATAATAATAATTATTATTATTATTATTATTATTATGATAATTATAATAATAATATGTAAATACAGTATATAAACTGTATTTGTCATTATTACGTAGACCAGTGGTTCTCAACCCAGTCCTCAAGTACCCCCATCCATTCCAGGTATTTAGTCTTCCCAGCTTCCAATGTGGGGGAATAACACTACACACTATACCATTCTCATTATTTAATTTATTGTTTTGTATGTTTATGCTTGTATTATGTAAAAATAATTGAATTGCCTATTGTGTATGAAATGTGCTATTCAAATAAATGTGAGTGGACTGGACTCAAACACTTTTCATTAGAGAATACAGTAAAAAAAATTAAAAATAAAAATAAAACAAGGGGTTTCTACCAAGTGTCCCAAAAGCAGAACCCCCCCCCCCCCCCCCCCAAAAACAAAAAAAAACACTGAATGACTGTAAGGGAAATTTTGTCATCCTGACGGTTGTTCAAGGCTAATCCGCTAATCCGAGACACTGAAGGCTAAAGTTTTGTGTCTTAGAGATAACATAAAATTATGTCTACGTGTCCTATGTACGTGTCCTTATTAATGCTGATTACGTCCACTCCCCTCCACCTTGACCAACGGAATGATTGTTTATCTTAGACCAATATACTCATTTCAACCTTGTCAACTAATCAGAACTTGCTATATCGTTAGAGTATACTCACTGTAGAGATTTCTCTGTGTACAGACTCTGACTCAGACTCTGTAGTCATCAATAAAACTGTACTTGATCTTTTCATGGTTTCTCCCCCTCATTAATTGGTTATTTTCTATCATAGATTGAAATGATCCATTAGACAATACGTGACAGTGAAATATAATCTCCTAAGGATAACATAGCTCATCTATTCAGGAGAAGTTCTGAGGAAACCCCTGAGAATGGTATCTCCCTATTGTCAGGAGTGACAGATCATGGTGGGTATGGAAATAGTATGATCCATATTGTCAGGAGTGACACATCATGGTGGTAATGGGAATGGTATGATCCATATTGTCAGGAGTGACACATCATGGTGGTAATGGGAATGGTATGATCCATATTGTCAGGAGTGACACATCATGGTGGGAATGGGAGAGTCCACACCTGATGAAACAGGATGCCTAGACTGTGTCACTGTCTGTATTGCTTTAATCAGAGACTGCATACTCCATTTTAAAGTAAATGGTGAATCAGTTAAGAAAACATGCAAACAACAAGACCCCCCCCCCCCCCCCCCCCCCCCTCCCCCGACTTGTTGAGCAGAGCAAGAGGTTCCAGTCAGGCAGTTTGCTGTACTTCTCAGAACGTTTGCCTGATTTAGGTTGACGCCACCATTCAGAGAGTGGTGCTTATCTGCCTCTCTAGCACCAGCCCTGACTGATGTCATAGCCAATAATAGAAGTGAACGCAATAGAACTATTTAATCCAGAATGTAACTATACATGCATCTAAAAGTAAAGACTATGATCAAATGTGTTTTGCTTTTAAACACTAAATAATTCAACACATAAAAAATAAATCAGATCTCTCACATAGTGATTTGTAAGGACAAATTCTCTTACCTTTTCTCCTCAGGAAACTGGAGCCACTGTAGCAGAGTGAACACCCTCTCCTCAAAAGGCACTGCGCTAGTACGACACGGACACAACGATGCTAATTAATCCACACTTCCCCAATCAATGCAGCATATGGAAACACAGAACCTATGAAGATTGTGAATGAATCTCATCCATCCACCCATCCAGGGTCGCGGGGGGGCTGGAGCCTATCCCAGCTGACACGGGGTGAGAGGCGGGGTACACCCTGGATTGGTCCCCAGTCTATCACAGGGCCGACACATAGGGACAGACAACAACTCACACTCACACTCACACCTACGGACAATTTAGAGTCACCGATCAACCTGCATGTTTTTGGACTGGGAGGAAACCGGAGTACCCAGAGGAAACCCACGCAAACACGGGTGATGGCCTTGGTGGGGTGGGGATTGAACCCAGGACCTTCTTGCTGTGAGGCAAGTGCTACCCACTGAGCCACCGTGCTGCCCCGAGATTGTGTATGAATCTCATGCCAATTGTGTTTCAGTTCATGACGTTAGACAGAGTGGCTTTTGTGATGAGGGCCAGACAAACACAGGATGATTATTTCATGTTACAGTAACAAGCAACATGTTAAAAACCCCTCTTTTTGCCTGTTGTGTTTGCTTCTTTGTTCTTCTTATTATTGTCCAATCACAAACAGGAAGAACATGTTTTTTTGTTTTTTTTATTTTTGAAAACCTAAGTATTACCGTAATTCAACTGCAGTGATGTGTGTATGTATACAGTGGTCCTACCCATCGTAGGGCCTGTAGATGTCGGGAAACGTGCCATTGATCATGACATCAGAGCCTGGCCAGAAGAAGGTGGCAGCTTTCAGTCCCTGATATTGAGCTGTGTTCCAAATCTACACAGAAACAGACAAGAGCAAAACCATTCAACTCAGTCCCAAAGAGTGAGACAGACACAGCAAAACCATTCAACTCAGTCCCAAAGAGTGAGACACACACAGCAAGGCCATTCAACTCAGTCCCAAAGAGTGAGACACACACAGCAAGGCCATTCTGCTCAGTCCCAAAGAGTGAGACACACACAGCAAGGCCATTCTACTCAGTCCCAAAGAGTGAGACAGACACAGCAAGGCCATTCAACTCAGTCCCAAAGAGTGAGACAGACACAGCAAGACCATTCAACTCAGTCCCAAAGAGTGAGACACACACAGCAAGGCCATTCTACTCAGTCCCAAAGAGTGAGACAAACACAGCAAGGCCTTTCTACTCAGTCCCAAAGAGTGAGACAGACACAGCAAGACCATTCAACTCAGTCCCAAAGAGTGAGACAGACACAGCAAGACCATTCAACTCAGTCCCAAAGAGTGAGACAGACACAGCAAAACCATTCAACTCAGTCCCAAAGAGTGAGACAGACACAGCAAGGCCATTCAACTCAGTCCCAAAGAGTGAGACAGACACAGCAAGGCCTTTCTACTCAGTCCCAAAGAGTGAGACAGACACAGCAAGGCCATTCAACTCATTGAGACAGACACAGCAAGGCCATTCAACTCAGTCACAAAGAGTGAGACAGACACAGCAAGGCCATTCAACTCAGTCACAAAGAGTGAGACACACACAGCAAGGCCATTCTACTCAGTCACAAAGAGTGAGACAGACACAGCAAGGCCATCAACTCAGTCACAAAGAGTGAGACAGACACAGCAAGGCCATTCAACTCAGTCACAAAGAGTGAGACACACACAGCAAGGCCATTCAACTCAGTCCCAAAGAGTGAGACAGACACAGCAAGGCCATTCTACTCAGTCCCAAAGAGTGAGACACACACACAGCAAGGCCATTCCACTCAGTCACAAAGAGTGAGACACACACAGCAAGGCCATTCAACTCAGTGGGTTAGTTAATTAGGCAGACACAGTGGGTTAAGGTTATTCTACTCAGTCAGTTAGTTAGTTGTTTGTTAGTTGGTTAGTTAGTTATTCTTAGTCAGTCATTCAGTGGGTTAGTTAGTTAGTTAGTTAGTTAGGTTAGTTAGTTAGGGTTAGTTAGTTAGTTAGTTAGTTAGTTAGTTAGTTAGTTTCCTAGTTAGTTGTCAGTCAGTTAGTTGTTAGTCAAGTTAGTTGGT
>JAPMUY010000497.1:120000-125000 GCA_026901105.3 Galaxias olidus | reverse complement strand
TAACTCAGTTTAACAGATAGATACTTTGATAGATTACAGTTTAACAGAAAATGGAAACATACCTAGAGTTAAGTAAGCTGCATTTGCTAAAGGCTTACATTCACAGCAACGTCACTGAAGTACTGCAGGGATTAACATGAACCAAAGAAACACTCACCACAATGGCTTTCCTACGCTTCAGATGCTCAACAATCCCCATTCTCTGAGATCTGGCAGGTCCTCAACTATGACAAACACACTCACACAGATTCCAAACAAGTCAAATATTAAACACACTCTTCCAAAAACAGGTCAAACACACGCACAAATACACACATACGCACGCGCTAAACAAGCACCCTGCAAAATAGCCGAGGAGCACAACCACAAGATTGACCTTTCATCCCAAAGCTCAGAGAAAGCAGAGCAATCTCACAAGTGCCCCTTTTTCTTTTCACACTAAATCAAACCGGGTTTTACCACGCTATTATGGACCTTGTGGCCCAACAAACACGAGGGTGGAGAGCAGAACAGCGTCACATATAAAGACAACCCTTCCAGGATAGATTGACAGGTTATGTCCTGATAGAGACATGACCTATGACCTAGAGATGATTAACTAATGATGGGCCACGTGCCACCACAGCAGTGCTTATTCTGTAACGTTACCGGCTTTGATGGCCCACAAGGCAGGCCAGTGTTGTTGACAGGTTTATTATTTTACAAGTTTGCATCTTAAGCTCAAGAGTGCATTGACTATAGGAAGAGTGATTAAGAAGGTTTCATAGCCGTTATGAGTAAATGACAACCCTGGAGCAAGCCCCGAAGTTAGAACCAAACCTTTGGGTTTACCAAAACCAACCAGTTTGTGTGCAGGAAACCAGTAGTAAGAAACATTTGACACTTGCAAAAACGTTATCCTCAAGGCAGTCCATAACTCTCATTATGAAAGAGTGTGGTGAACCTGTAACCATAAAAAGAGCAATAAAAAATGATTGGGTGCTTTGATGTGAACTTGTAAAAAGGTATTTTAAGTCCAGACAGTCAGCACATGGATCTGAAAACGAGAATATGGAAACAAACAATTGACTGAGAACCATTGCAACCCTTATGACCTCTGAACTTTCGTCCCTGTTAAAAGCCTGGACTGTCAACTCTGAAGCAAAGGGAATAGTTGGGAGTGTGTTGATATCTGTGCAGAAGGCACTTTGAATGGAAAGGACGTCGGGCAATATGCTGATGTGATTTAGCGGTGTATAGTAATACAAACACAAGCATGAACAGAGATGGAACGAGACACAGGTGTCACCTTTATTACTCAGCCAAACTAAAACCACATTCCTGTTTTCTCTTTTCAAGAAAGCATCACCCAGGGATACTTATGTGTTTGTTTTGGCCTGGGTTTCGGAAGATGAAAAGGATTAGGTGTGGCTGTCCAGGACGGGGTCAGTCAAACATGTGGTTTTGTTGGGTGTAGGTTTGACAAATGAAAGGCTGAGGGAGACCAGACTTTGCAAAGCTTTCTCTGACCACACAGTAATCATCACGAGGAGCTAATCACCAGACATGAAAGGTACTACACTCCAAATCCTGATTGAAATTACTGCAATTATGAAATCAACACACACAAAACTGTATCAATAACATTAACAATGTAATAATAAAGTCCATCAGCAGGCAGCCTTTGTAACATTGAAAGAATTTTATTCAGAAAAACAAAACAAAAAAGAACACTTTGCCATATGTTACTGCACGTTTCAAGGGTTTGGGAGGAGGGAAGAATAGGCTATTTTAAACATACATACAGATCCAAACCATCAACCTCTGTCTTTAATGACGAGGAGAGAAGGTCTGCTATTATTATCAATTAATATAAACTATTATACATCGTAAATATTTTTTTCTGTTTACATCATTTTGTTTATTTCTTTACTGTAATTCCACTGCTAGTCCACAAGCTAACTGGTACAAGTATCATAGCCTATTGCACGACATTCTTATACCTTGTTCCGATAACATGCTTTTTCAAACTGACTTAAATTCCCCAACGTATTGCACATATGTGGTGAGTATGTGTACATTGCATTATGAGCAATATCCAGTTAAGTTAGCCCGCTAAGCCTTGAGACCTTGTCGACCACAAGACAAAGAACGAGACGTTTATTATACCTGCGGTGTTAATGAAACAGCAACATAATGTTAACCCGTTACCATAACAACCATTCTGTTAGCCTTGTTAGCAAACAACATTACATTAGCCCGTCACCCTAACAACATGACCTTACCCCATTACCAGCGCCCACTTGACCTTTACTGTGACCCTGCTGTGACCTTGTCTGTGTTATCACGTAAGACCAAATAATAAAAAAGAATTCTTAAAACGTGCATTGGAACCCCAGATTTAGCGTGTTCCAGTAGAATAGTTGATGTGACAATGCAATGCACCGCACAATGTTCAATTTGAAGGCACTTTTTAATTATAACGATTACTTATTCTAAAACAGCTTATATATTTAAACTTTTAAAAAAGAAAAAAAGAAAGAAAAACTACAAATATTTGTTTGCTATGCATTACTGTACGTATGCTTTTGACTTGATGGTGACAACTCCAGTATTCATACAAAATGTATAGATTAGATGCTGTGTCCGAATTCAGAGAAAATAAGGGTTTTTGATACCAAACCTTGAAGGTACTTCAGAAACTATAATTCTATCAAATGTAATCTATTCACACAATCTGAATACATTCTCCTGAGCTGGACCACAAAAACAAAACAAAAAGCTGTTTTTGAACTGGATTAGTAATACTACATGGCATTATTCTAAATATTATTATATTTTTTCTACATAATAAATATGACAAATTTTATAAAAATATACACCTTATAGATCAGAAAAGTACCCAGGGAACAGATTTGGGATAAGCAATGGAGGGTGGGTAGAAAGGGAAATAGAAGAGAGGAAAGGGAGCGATGGAAAAAGGAAGAGAGAGAGAGAGAGAGAGAGAGAGAGAGAGAGAGAGAGAGAGAGAGAGAGAGAGAGAGAGAGAGAGAGAGAGAGAGAGAGAGAGAGAGAGATGATTACACCATGAACACTGTGGCAGGACTTCAAGGTCATTGTTAGATAGTGGGACAGGGACCAATGGCAAAAAGAGCTGAGAGTTGAGTGGCTATGTGTGTGTGTGTGTGTGTGTGTGTGTGTGTGTGTGTGTGTGTGTGTGTGTGTGTGTGTGTGTGTGTGTGTGTATTTCTTAAAATCTGTGTGTACTCATCCAGGTGTGTGTGTGTGTTTGTGATTGTAAGCATCTATGTGTATATCTGTCTAAATAATCACACTCATTTGTGTGTACGCATGCTTAGCGTGTTTGTGTTCGAAGCACGTGTGTGTGTGTGTGTGTGTGTGTGTGTGTGTGTGTGTGTGTCAGTCGTCACTCTCGAAGGTGCGTAGGTGGGTCTTCAGGGACAGTGTCTGCGGGTAGGTCAGGTTGGTAGAGCGGTAAAAGTCCAGACCCGTCAGAATCTCTACGTCTCGAACCCGAGCAGTATGCAGCTTCAGAACCTCCTCCACCCAAACGGACTCGTCCTCATCACTCTGCAGGGAGAGAGAGAGAGAGAGAGAGAGAGAGAGAGAGAGAGAGAGAGAGAGAGAGAGAGAGAGAGAGAGAGAGAGAGAGAGAGAGAGAGAGAGAGAGACAAACAAAGACAAACGTCATAAACTGCAGATACGATGCTCCATTCTGAACCTCCTCCACCCAAATGGACTCGTCCTCATCACTCTGCAGATACTACAATATGTGATATCTTCTCATTGTCACAAGATGCCGATGTTGTCGTGTTTTGGTACCCTTCTCACAAGGCAGGTCATTCCTCATAGAGTCCTTCGTGTCTGTCACTTATCCTGTCACCTGCAGAGTGACAACACTCACAGACCTCACGTCCATCAACCACGTGACTCATAGCTCCATGGAAATCGCTGACGCAAAGAGGTGAAGACCTCAAATTACACCATTGCATGCACTAAAAAACAGCAACGTATGATTTAATTTATTTTTTGGAATTATAAAACTAACAAAACAATTAAACAAATGACAAAAATAGAATAGAATGCTAAAGATAAAAATTATTTTCTGACTGATGAAACAGAAAGATAATGAAGCGCTCCCATGGTCGCTCCTGCTAAATGTTTCTGCCTAAAACCAATGAAGTGTCTCTAGAAAAAGGGACTAGTCTAAGATGACCTACAATCAAGTTCTTGTGACTTGTAATCTGTAATTTCCCGTAGGGAAGCACATGTTGCCCAAAACACGAGCCTGATGGGTAAAATCTCTTTGGAAAACAGGACTCCATGTCAACGCCTTTTAAAATAACCTCCCTCCAACAACAGCGTCTATGACCTCCCGTTCATTTATTTCCTAGGAAACACCCTGATGTCCACAGATTCCTGATAAGATTACCATTAGGATTACCGTTAATCTATCTTGTGTTCTTTTTTTTTTTTTTTTTATCAGAGCCTACACCATGGTATGAGTCAACAGTTCGTCTTGCACACAGCCATTTACTGGTTCTCTCCCCTGTACACACTGGGGGCTGGCATCACCATGGAAACCAGAGCGCCACTGGGCGTCGGTTACAGTAACAGTGGCAGCAGTTACACCATTGTTCCAGTAAAAACATCAAACAGAGGATGGACAGGAGGCAGCAATGACCAGGGTCAACAGCTCAGACGAGGGCTGGGACTGAAAGCTCCACCATTTAGCCAGGCACTACACACTCCATACACTGAGGAGGCAATGAGGAGTGTGTATTGGCCAACCTTTATTGCTATAATAAATCACCTGATAATCTGCTGCCAGTGTTTCTCTGTGTGTGTGTGTGTGTGTGTGTGTGTGTGTGTGTGTGTGTGTGTGTGTGTGTGTGTGTGTGTGTGTAAAGAGTAGTCAGAGGGGTGAGCGTGCCAGTGGCCTTTGTGTAATGTGTCTGTGTTAGTCTTTCCCTCTGATTATCCAAACATATCTCACAGCA
>JAPMUY010000497.1:75000-110000 GCA_026901105.3 Galaxias olidus | reverse complement strand
TGGTGTTTTAATGCAGATTATATGGGCTTAACATGTTATGTATAGAAAAGTATGGCTGGAGAGTCGATGAGAGATTTTCATAAGACGCACTAACATGAGCTTAGATACAGACTGAGTGATAGAATTGCCAACACACAGTACTGTGCAAACGTTTTAGGCAGGTGTGATGCCTTTAAAGTTAGAAAACAAAATACATGAAAGGATAAATATTATTATTATTTTTTTTTTTTTCAATTCATAAAATACAAAGTGAGGGAAAAGCAAATCTGTATCAAATCAACATTTGGTGTGACCACCCTTCGCCTTCAAAACAGCATCCCCTGCCTAAAACTTATGCACAGTACTGTATGTTTAAACGAATAAAAGTGTCCGTTAATTAATGAAGATCTGAGACTTGCTCAAAGACGGACTACTTTTAAATCCAGATAAATAAATAAAACGTATGTTCTCGATTGCATTTGGATGTTCCTTCTTAGCAATTGAATTTCTCATATTACAATTTTATCTCTTTATTTATTGTTTTGTATTGGGGTTTTTGTTTCTTCCTTGTATGTGTTTGCTTGCCTTGGGAAAAGGTCATTGAATTGGCTTTGTGTATGAAGTGATTGGCAAAGGAACGGCAACACTTACTGTAGTAATAGACTGGTTCTAAAGGAGCACTGAACATCTCCACGTTCTCCTCCACTTTGTTCTGCAACAACAACAACAACAACAACAATAACAACAATAACAACAAGACAACAATAACAACAACAACAGCAACAATAACAACAAGACAACAAGACAACAAGACAACATTAAGAGAAAGTGGGCACCTAACTTTCACACTGCTGTTTCACAACACTGCAGGCTGTTCCCATATCGGAGCGGCCATTGTATTCTCAACGTTCAGCAGATTTAAATCAGAATAACATTTGTTATGAGTTGTCAGATCAGACCAGTCGGCACTCCATAGTATGAGGTTAATTTGAGCTAACACGTCAGACAAGATGATCTTTGACCCCCTGTCTACTGACCTCCTCGTCACAGCTGCACCCCAGATCGTAGGTTGTGCCAGCCACGGGCTCAGACAGAGGGGTGGGTGAGGTCACTTCCTCCGGCATGGCGGGGTCAAAGGGCGGGGCTCTCAGCATGTCGTTCAGACTCCCGTGGGTCCCGTTGTTAGGGGCGGGACTTAAACCCAGCAGGTCTGAGACGGAAAGAGGAGGAGAATTACTAATAACAATAGTTACATATTTTATTTATAAATGCTTTTCATTACACCCCAAGACACTTTACATGGTAATAGATTACCTGATAGCAACTGCTATGTTGTTTTGATTCAAATGCCTTCCAAGACAGAGCACTCTATACATTATTATTAGCCTTGTGATACAATTCCAAACACACCAAAGCTTTGATTATTAAAAGTTTGTCAGGTTAGGTACGCGTTTGGCTAATTGGATTATAAAGAAAGTTTGGGAAACACTTACCACACATCACGTTGTACAATTCAATATTTTCAAAGGCAGGCACTTGTTTCTGGTATTTGAAGGATGGTCCATGGCCAACAAAGATTGTCTGAAGAAGAAGAAGAAGAAGAAGAAGAAGAAGAAGAAGAAGAAGCATAATGACATTGACAGGCAGTAATAAATCAAACAGAACATAAGTAAAAACTTTAAATAAAATGAGGAATGATAAAACAATAAATGTCAATTCACCAGTTTACTATAAAACATTTTATCTGGTTTACCCTCATACTGGTGATTTTATTGTCAAATCCGTGGTCACCAAAGAAACCACATCTCCCAGGCTGCCTCCTAATATTTTCAGGCATTTTTCTACAGGAAATGCAAGAAATAAATTAAGAACTTGATAAGATGTTTCTTGAGGAGATATAGGAAAACATTCAAATGTACAGGTAATGTTTTGATGTAAAGTTGAATGAACTTAATTAAAATCTGGACCCATTACTTTTTTAACTGCCTTAGACTTGTGTGAACAAGAATTACGTTTTGCCCAAATAGTTTGAATTAGATCCAACTCTTAACGGTACATGCGTGCATCATATATCATCTCTGCTTGGTTTACAGTTAGGAAATTGGCAAGAGGAAGTGACACGCTACCTAGCGATGTGCCACTTCCTTTCCATCAGCAGTTGGACGTCCTCAATCCTGCGGTTGTTGGCGTAGTGGAGCCTTTTGGGCAAGTGCTGTTTCAGATAAGGTTTGAAGTGCTGAGAGGGCATCTTACACTGAAACCACAAGGAACAGGAGAGATCAATGACATCTGTTCTGCTGAGCGGGCTGTAGAGAAAATAGGATCAGTGACTTATTCTGCTGAGCGGGCTTTAGAGAAAATAGGATCAGTGACTTATTCTGCTGAGCGGGCTTTAGAGTGAACAACATATGAATAATGTTTTCAACAACAGAAAGATCAATGACCTTTTCTGCTGAGGGGGCCTTACAGTAAGTAACGTATAGGACTATTGTTTTAAGCTAAAGGGGGTCAGCAAAGATCAATGACTTATTCTGTTGAGTGGGCTTTAGAGTAAATAACCTATGAATAATGTTTTAAAGAGGGAGCAGCAAAGATCAATGACCTGTTCTACTGAGGGGGCTTTACAGTACGTAACGTATATGACTACTGTTTTAAGCAAAAGGGGGTCAGCAAAGATAAATGACTTATTCTGCTGAGGTGGTAAATGACGTGTGGCTAATGTCTGAAATCCACGGCAGCGTTTCTTTGTATACTTACGGTGAGGTTTGCCACGACAACTTTGGGGTTATCTTGAGGAGGAAAAACATTCACAGGAAAGTTAGTTTGGAAATATTACCAGCAATATCATCACGCTAAGCTGAAACTTTATTTTAGGAACAACACAGAGAAAGAACAGACTATCTTTATTGCAACTCCACTAAGCTCAAAGTATTGTGATGCTGTATCTGCCAATATAACATCAAATCATATATTGACAGATCAAATTGTATGTAATATTAAACCCCACTTGTATGGGGTCCAAGTGAAAAAGATAATGATCAATTTGCTATGCTTATTTGTAAAACTGAGATGCAAAGATCCTTTCCTTTCCTTTCCTTTCCACTCCATTCCATTCAAATCCATTCCGTTCCACTCCTTTCCTTTCAAATCCATTCAAATTCGTTCCAATCCATTCCATTCAAATTCAAATCCATTCCATTCCATTCAAATCCATTCCTGTCCATTATATTCCATTCTTACAGGTCTGGGACTTGGGGTCCCGGGCTCGTATCCTGCCCACAGACCCGGGGATGAGGTGGATCTCGTCCACGTTTAAAGGATAGCTGCTCAGGAACTCCGTCTTGTCACAGTGGGCCTCCTCCATGCCTGCAGAGAAAACACACGGAGAGGCTGGTGAGATCAGCTCAGCTCTCACTCTTTATAAGAGAGAACAACAAGCTGGTTAGATCATAAGAGACCGACAGGCTTAGCAGCTCTCACTCTTCATAAGAGAGACCAAAAGGCTACTATGATCAGCATAGCGCTCACTCTTTTTAAGAGAGACCAACAGGCTATTAGGATCAGCTTAGCTCTCAGTCTTTATAAGAGAGACCAACAGGCTATTAGGATCAGCTTAGCTCTCACTCTTTATAAGAGAGACCAACAGGCTATTAGGATCAGCTTAGCTCTCACGCTTCATAAGAGAGACCAACTGGCTATTCGGATAAGCTTAGCTCTCAGTCTTTATAAAAGAAACAAATAGGCTATTAGGATCAGCTTAGCTCTCACTCTTCATAAGAGAGACCAAAAGGCTACTACGATCAGCATAGCTCTCACTCTTTATAAGAGAGACCAACAGGCTATTAGGATCAGCTTAGCTCTCACTCTTTATAAGAGAGACCAACAGGCTATTAGGATCAGCTTAGCTCTCACTCTTTATAAGAGAGACCAACAGGATATTTGGATCAGCATAGCTCTCACTCTTTATAAGAGAGACCAACAGGCTGGTTAGATCAGCTCAGCTCTCACTCTTTATAAGAGAGACCAACAGGCTATTTGGATAAGCTCAGCTCTCAACCTTTAAAAACTCTATGCAATGTATAATTATGTAAGCTAGATAACTGTGGTACTATGACATTCAAGGATAATTATCTTCGTATCAATTCATTTGAAATAAATAAAACATTAAAACAAAAGTTACAGAATTTATTTGTTTCCAATTTTTTTTCCATCCTGGCATACTATGGCCCACGTTTGGATTATATTACAACACCGTAGCATACTTGTGTTTTGAAATGTTTGTGTTACCATGGTCCCCTACTATGATGACGTTGACACATCGATGGAGGCTCATCTGCTTCAGGCCGTTCATCAGCTGTCCTATGATGTTATCAATCTCTTTCAGAGGGTTGTCCAGCTGCATAACGAAACAAAGCACAGCAAAGTTATGCATATAAACACATACACATGTTTGCTTATGGATATGATTTGGGGAAAGAAGATGTGAGAGAGAGAGAGAGAGAGAGAGAGAGAGAGAGAGAGAGAGAGAGAGAGAGAGAGAGAGAGAGAGGAGAGAGAAAAGGAGAGAGAGAGAGAGAGAGAGAGAGAGAGAGAGAGAGAGAGAGAGAGAAAGAAAGAGAGAGAGAGGAGGGGAGAGGAGAGAGAGAGAGAGAGGGAGAGAGAGAGAGAGACAGAGGAGAGAGAGAGAGAGAGAGAGAGAGAGAGAGAGAGAGAGAGAGAGAGAGAGAGAGAGAGAGAGAGAGGGAGAGAGATAGAGAGAGAGAGAGAGAGAGAGAGAGAGAGAAAGGGAGAGACGGATAAAAGAGTTGTACCTCGCTGCTGAAGGGTCCCAGTCTGTGTCCAAAAACATCTGGCTGTTCTGAGTGCACTGCGAAGACATGCGGCCTAAGATCACAACACAAAACAACAAAAACAAAACGTTTATCAGCCTCAAAACAACAAAAACAAAACGTTTGATCAGCCTCAAAACAACAAAAACAAAACGTTGATCAGCCTCAAAACAAAAACAAAACGTTGATCAGCCTCAAAACAACAAAAACAAAACGTTTATCAGCCTCAGCTACAGTGTTACACGGCCAAAGGACCCAGCCTCAGCCTCATCTAGCATGAGATTTAATCACTGCAATATTTCAACAAAATAAACTGTCTTACAGTAATAAACATCAATTCGCTCACACCAACACACACACACACACACACACACACACACACACACACACACACACTAGGAAAGGAACTAGCACATAAACAAAGCATATACAGTATATATATATATATATATATATATGTATATAGCCTATTTACCTCTGAATGGTGTCTATGTTTGATGTCTGTGAGGAACCCTCCCTTAATTGACCACAGGGACAGAGACTTTGTTTCCCTCTCTTCACCATGTATTTCTTTGACCAAACTAAGGCTACCGTATCAGACATGTCAGAGAAACAGCAATGTCTGATATGTGTATGAGCAAATCAATCCTCTCCTCTTCCAACCTTTTGAATAAGTGTGTGTGCTTTGCATGCGTCTTAGGCTTCAAGCCATGCGTTTTAAAATCATAATGTCGGAGTAGACTACGGAGGTCTTTCCTTGTTCATTGCCCTCGCTGAAGGAGTCAGTCAGGTTATACAAGAAGACAACATGTAGAGAGGCTGGTTCACTGTGCAGTTTGGAGCATTACGTTACATTGCCGTAACTTAGCAGAGGCTTTTAGTCAATGACCTTTGATCTTTAACCTTCATGACCTTTGGGTTGCCAGGCAGCAGTACTACCCATAAGGCCACCACTATTTATCGTTCGCAAGTTGAGGCTGTGTGGGGGGAGCCTGTTTTCATTGGATGATCTTTTGATCACCTGATTTCTTTTCATTTAATCTTGAAACCATTTTACGAATTTCTCCAAAACATAAGCTTCCCACTAAAATGACAGTTCCAGTAATCTAACTAATCTATTGATCTTTGCCAAAGGGGTTCAGGGAAGCCTGGAGGTGTAAAGGCGTCCTCACCTCTCACCGTCAGGCAGACTGAGCCAGCGCAGGATGGTCAGGATCCTCCTCTCCAAGGGAATCACCCTGCACACATTCAAATGACAACCCATCACTTTAGGACATCTTAAAGTCACTATGTGCAACTTGTTTTGTATTAATGTACCATCAATACCTTTCTGCAGTTTGCACATTATAATGTCTATGGGAGAATAAAAAAATCGCCGTTCAGGTCAGTCCTCTTTAAGTCTCAATATGAAAGTTGTCTGCTGTCGGGTGTGATCTCCCGCACCGTTTTACAGCACAAGGAAGTGCGTCACTAAATCAGGAAGAGATGCCCGTACTTGGAGTATAGTTGTTGATCATGCTAGCCATATGCAGTGACCACAAGCATTCTGCATGTCTTCTTTGCGACAAGGGAAAAGTAATTACAGCAAGCAAACTGTAGATACCGCCAAAACCACCTCTTATAAGAAACTACATACAGCCGCTTTAAGTGTGGTATTAAACTAGAGCTACAAAGAGCCACCGGAATGGAATGGAATTAAATTGACTTTATTGATCCCAAGGGAAACTGGTAATTCATCAATTGGCCATCAAATTAGTCATATTAAAACAAACTAAATACAATATAAAAACAAACACACAACTAAAGAAAGGTTTAAATAAACATAACAACAAAGATATATGTCCAGTAGATAATAACATTATTAGAATTAAAAGTGACAAAAGGGAGTAGTCAAGAAGGCTTTACATGTCCCGAAACCTCACTCAGTGCAGTAAGACATGCTTCGCTAGCCGCTGTTAGGCTGCCCTGGACGGCTCCACCACTAGTATCCGTTGTCAATGCATTTGTGTGGGGGTCATTGTCTTTCTAGGGTTGTGAGTGTGCATGTGTGTGTGCGTGTGTGCGTGTGTGTGTCTGTGTGTGCGTTTGTGTGTGTGTGTGTGTGTGTGTGTGTGCGTGTCTATGTGGGGCTTTTGTCTGTCTGGATATTACCAAAGACCAGTTCCCTCGTGCTTATGAGGTCACAAATGATTTTGTATACCTCAAACATTTACAGGACTGAGTGATTATTTCTCCCAGATAGATATAAACTACTTTCATGACCATAAATATGTAAACTACTTTCAATCCATAAAGATGTAAACTACTTTCATAACTCAACATCAAACAATACAAATACAAAATCTCCAATAAGATATCATATAACACTCCCACACTCCGATCTAAAGCTCAGAGGTGACCGCGCATTTGCTGTCACAGCCCCTAAATGTTGGAACAGCCTGCCCTCTCCTATCAGATTCGCTCCTTCTAACGATTCCTTCAAGTCTCAGCTCAAAGCTCATTTCTTCTCTTTAACCTTTGCATCTTAGTGGTTTTCTATGCACTTAGCTTGTATATAGTATGTATATGTATCACAACTGTATTTTTTTCTGTATTGTTGTTATGTTTGATATACTGTATCTGAATGTATTGTACAGCACTTTGGTCAGCTCTGCCTGTTTTAAACGTGCTCTATGAATAAACATGATTTCATTTAATTTGATGAGAACAAGCGTGGACTATCAGTACTGAAGAACAGAGGTAGAAGCTAAACTAGTGAGTTTGTAGTGTTAACTCACCAGGGCCAGAAGAAGGTGCCTGCCTTCACTCCCTGCTTCTCTGCCGTGATCCAGATCTAGATGGAAAAAAACAAAACAGATGACATAAAATGGATTATGCACAAATCTGATATTAAATTAATCTAACTGGACTGAACTGAGCTAAACTGAGCCTAATGTACTGAACTGAGCTGAGCTGAGCTGAACTGAACCAAGCTGAGCTGAGCTGAGCTGAAATGAGCTGAGCTGAGCTGAGCTGAGCTGAACTGAAATGAGTTGAGCTGAGCTGAGCTGAGCTGAGCTGAGTTGAGCTGAGCTGAGCTGAACTGAAATGAGCTGAGCTGAGCTGAGCTGAGGTGAGCTGAGCTGAGCTGAGCTGAGCTGAGCTGAGCTGAGCTGAGGTGAGCTGAGCTTTTCTGAACTAAGCTGATCTTTTCTGAACTGAGCTGAGCTGAGCTGAGCTAATCTGAGCTGAGCTGAGCTGAGTTGAGTTGAACTAAGGCTGAGATTTTCTGAACTGAACAGAAATGAACTGCATTGAACTGAACTGAACAGAAATGTACTGAGCTGTGCTAAACTGTCCTCTGCTTTGCATCAGTTTTACCCCCAACAGTTGCTCGCTTGCACAATGTCTGTCTTAACTAGAATCAGATCTTTGGCTATAGGCTTCATTGGAAAAGGTTTCCTCATGACAAAGTATTGTATGTTCTCAGTAAGAGCCTTTCACAGTCCCCTAGCTCTAATTGACTTTAAGTTAACAACCTATTTTGCAGTTGTTATATATTGACCACAGTATTCATAATCAAAAGGCGATTTACATTGATATGAAGATTTGTTTTCATTCCGGGCCTTATAGAAAAAGTATGATTCAAAACTAGATTTTTACCAAAGCTCTTATGTATCTGAGTCTTTTGTATCTAAGGAATAGGTCATTATTTTGGTTGTTTTACCTATTTTTTCATGTCTCTCAGAGTTGTCCCAATTTGCCAAGATAGTTTTAAACATATTTCATCTTTTTGAGCACTTACGTTTTTCAATTTGGCTGCAACGCTAACCGTTTCACTGGAATCCCAAAATAAAACTATCTGGTGACACTATAGAAACCCTGGTGAACTATCCCTTTAAGGAGTCACATAAAAGCAGGATCACCATTGAATCCCCCCCCCCCCTTCACAAAAGCACCTCCACTGACGGTGTAGAGACGTATTCATAAAGGTTCACTCACAGGCTGTCCTCCCCACCAGCGGTGGTTCAGTTTCTCTCTGCCCTTCAGGCTGAAGGACGCATCAAATACGGGGTCGTGCATAGTGTTACCCACAATGCCATGCGACTCCGGGTAAAGACCCTGAACAAAAAATAAATAATAATGATCGAGTGAATTGAATGACCACAGAAATAGCAAAAATGTGTTGAATTCTCTTGGTAGAATACTGTGGCATATTACTAAACTTCCCTAAAACATAAATATACTATTTTAGACTTTAGACAATTCTAAATCCATTTCAAAATCTAATATTCACCTTACATTTTCATCATTTAGCAGATGCTTTTGTCCAAAGCGACTTACAATAAGATTACAGAAACAATCCCCCTAGAGCAATGTAGGGTTAAGTGCCTTGTTCAAGAGCACACTAGTGGCGGTGTTCTCAGGCAGCAGTCCTACCCACTAGGCCACCACTAAACTAAGATTCTGGACCGGTAGAATGGGTTATGGTTAGGGTTAGAGTAAGGTTAGGGTTAGGGTTTGGGTTAAGGTAAGGTTAGGGTAAGGGTTAGGGTTAGTTTGTAACACAGTGGTACTGGGAGTTCTTACTGTGGCAAGGGTGTATAAGTTAGGGAAGGTTTTTGACGGGTAGACTGGTCGCATATAAGGAGACGAAGTTCCACAGGTTCCTACAATACAGACACACATAATTATACATTACAGTCACCTTATATCCAGACTGACTTACAGGGGCGCAACTTACAAATTACATTGCAGTCACCTTCTGTCCAGAGTGACTTACAGGGGCGCAACTTACATTACATGTGTGTGTCAAGTGTGTGTGTGTGCTGGATAACTTTAGGAATATATTCGGCAGAGATGCAAATTTGACATTTTCCCTCTAGCACTCCTTCACATCAGAACTTGCTATTATCGACATAGAGATCTTACTCATTTACATCACTCCTTTACATCTGAACTTGCTATTATCGACATAGAGATCTTACTCATTTACATCACTCCTTTACATCAGAACTTGCTATTATCGACATAGAGATCTTACTCATTTTCTCCAGGTTGGGGATGATGGCTTTCCCTTTGTTTAAGTATGACGATCTAAACCCATCCACAGACATCATGATAAGCGGAGGGCGATCAAAACTGTAAAAAAGAAAATAAAGAAAAAGCATGAGAAAAAAAGTTAATCATTCGATTAAAAAATATTAACAATTATAGCAACTGTTCTGGAGAGTAAACAGTAAAAAAAAGTTTAAATATGATAAAATTCTAATTTAAAACATGTTATTTCTAAATCTTATGAATCCCATGTAACTCACCCTGCTGGGCACTCTGCATGTGTGATCTCCTCACAGGCCCCGCCCACCCACGGACTGTCACCTGACAGGTGCATTGTGGGAAAATTATGGAAAATTTATGTTTTTAAATTAGACAAATATTTCCAATAATCCTTTTTACATTTCCTTACAAGTTAGAATACATCGGCGTTGAATCCTCCATGAAGTGTATGCAGAAACATATAGTCTTTAAGTTTTGTGTTAAATATAAACTAGGCAGGTGACAGTGTCATCAATCCCTTCACATTTCCATACACAGCAAAATACATTAGTGTTGATTTCTAGCCAAGTGGATTTCTCTGTAAGTCTAACCAGAGACCAACAATCTTCTTTATTCACTCCATCGGGTTTTTTTTTTTTTTCGGGGGGTGACTATACCGCCATACCTTTGCAGAGATATTTGTAGTTGATTTCTAGTCTAACCAAAGACATAAAATTTTCAGTATCTCCATTGGGTTTTTCTCAGGGTGGTAAAAACACTGTTGATTACCTTTGCAGAGTGATTTGTAGTTGGAGCAGCAGTCCCCTCTCTCCACACAGTCCTCTGAACAGTGACACGCGTGATCATCGTTCCTCTCCTCCTCACAGCGGCTTTTACTGCATTCAAAGCCACCGGCTTGAAGAAAGAACATAGACGTTCATAGCCAGTGTAGCCTCTAACATTAACCATCAGTAGACTGGTCCATTTAAACCCACCAGCTTGAAGAAAACAGACACCATTTAAAGACTGTTTTGGTATTAGGGTAGATTGGTCTATATAAACTTACAAGCTTGATGAAAACACAGACCATTTAAAGAGTTTTGGTATTAGGGTAGACTGGTCTATATAAACTTACAAGCATTATAGAAAACACAACTATCATAGACATACTGTCATTGACAATAGGATGCACTTGTCTATACTGACTGTCAAAGACAGCTATACTAAAACACATGCAAGACATCATGTTTCACAAATCATGACTGATTTAAACACAGTCAGATAAAAACTGGTCCATTTAAACCCACATTAACAACCCACATCAACTGACTGTCAAAGACAGCTAATAAACTGGTCCATTTAAACACATGCAAGCACAAACGCAGAAGGTAGAGTTTCACTAACAGCAAATAGACTGGTCCATTTAAACACAGTAAGCACAAACGCAGTAGGTAGCGTTTCACTAACAGCAAATAGACTGGTCCATTTAAAACACATGCAAGCACAAACGCAGTAGGTAGAGTTTCACTAACAGCAAATAGACTGGTCCTTTTTAACAAAGCATGCAGAAAGGTAGGTAGAGTTTCACTCACAGTTAGTATTAATACTGGTAATTTTCAACAAGCAAAACAAATAGTAGATGCCAGACAGACTGTCAACAACAACAACACTGCTCTTTGTAACTCCTCCCACTTGATAAAAACAACCAAAAAACATGAACATTAGCGTAAGCATAACATTTAGACATGTCTGTGTAAATCTACCCGCTTAACCAAAGACACGAAGAAAGACAACATATATAGGTTGCCATTTTAGCTTCATACACCCCACACACACGCACGCACGCACGCACGCACGCACGCACACACACACATACACACACACACACACACACACACACACAAACACTCTCTCTCCTCCCAGGTATATTTAGCTTATTTTAACCCAACCACTGCGATACGGGCAGCCACCATATAAATGCAGTAATTTACATTAGGTACCGTAAAGTGATTATTTAATCCAAGCAATCACAGACCACATACTGTATACATAATCAAATATAACATGCAGGTAGATAGACTTTCAAACCCATCTGCAAAGCTATATACATTTGACTTAAAGTCAGTAAAAACAGTCCTTATCAAGAAGATGCTAGTCAAGATGATGCTGGTCAATATTTGACAGATTTCCCCAGTACACCAACAGACACACAGCTCACAAACAGTTCTATATCAAGATGCTAGTCAAGAAGATGCTAGTCGAGATGAGGCTGGTCAATATTTGACAGATTTCCCCAGTACACCAACAGACACACAGCTCACAAACAGTTCTATATCAAGATGCTAGTCAAGAAGTCGAGAAGATGCTGGTCAATATCTGACAGATTTCCCCAGTACACAGAGAGTGGGTTGAGACAGACCTGTTTTGAGGCAGTGCTCGTCAAAGTCGGAGCAGCAGCTGTAGTAGGTCTTACACAGGTTGTCACAGCGACAGCCAGGAGGTTCGGCTTCCTCCAGCTCGAAACACCTGCCTTTACATGACCCTGCTGAACTCACCCACAGGGAGTCAGAGATGGCTGGGGGAGAGAGAGAGAGAGAGAGAGAGAGAGAGAGAGAGAGAGAGAGAGAGAGAGAGAGAGAGAGAGAGAGAGAGAGAGAGAGAGAGAGAGAGAGAGAGAGAGAGAGAGAGAGACAGAACGAAAGAAAAAAGAAAGAAAGAAAGAAAAAAAGAAAGAAAGAAAGAAAGAAAGAAAGAACGAACGAACGGACGAACGAACGAACGAACGAACGAACGAAAGAAAGAAAGAAAGAAAGAAAGAAAGAAAGAAAGAAAGAAAGGAAAAAGAGAAAGACAAACAAACTAGACAATTAGTGGGAGATGATGGCTGAGGGAAGGATCAGCTGTCTTAGCTGCAGGGTGGAAGCTATAGGCCAGAGAGAGAGGAGCAAACTCTGTGAACCTAACAAATGTCCGTTTTGTACTTACTAGTGTTTTTTCACCTTTATTTTTCTTTTCTTAACTTTTATTAAAAATGTTTTTACATCTTCCGCACCTTGTAAGACTGGTTTTGAAAGGCGTTTTATAAAGTTTATGAAGGTTAATGACTAGGCAGTATTGTAATGACATTACTTTACATTACTTTACATTCATTTAGCAGACACTTTTATCCAAAGCGACTTTGAATGAATTGACAGAAATAGACTTTAGAAATAGACAAACGCACTGAGTTGTTTATCTGTGATATGTGCTCTTTTTCCCTTTTTAACATTTTGTTACACAGATGTAGATAACATTGAATTGTACGTCCACAAAAGGAAAGAATTCAGACACTAGAAAAAAACAGCCTATTGATAAGAGTGTGCTGGGTCATCAGGAGCAAGGAATCAGGACAATAGGACTGTGCCTTGTCTTACTTTTGGGAATAGGAGAAATGAATTAGGACAATGGGAATGTTTATGTACTTACTTTTGGTTAAAACTGGAGGGTCAGCACCGTCTGCTGAAGGTCTGCTGGCTTGGAAGACATAGGAGAAGCTTAACCTGGAGCCTGTCAGTACAGAGAAGACAACCAGCACCTAGGGGAGAGAGAGGGGGAGAGGAAGGAGAGTGTGACAGAGTGTGTGTGTGTGTGTGTGTGTGAGAGTGTGTGTGTGTGTGCGTGCGAGGCATGGGTGTGTGTGTGTGTGTGTGTGTGTGTGTGTGCTTCCGAGTGTGTGTGTGTTGCAGTGTGTGTGAGAGAGAGAGGGGGGGGCATGGGGGAGGGGGTGTCAGTGGGACTATGTCAAAAATTATCTGCAACTCTGAGTCTAGATTAATTAAAACAAATTGGAAAATGTAGCAATTACATTAGTAAAACAGCTAGCTGAAACCATTGATGAGAACAGGTGTCATGTCACATTCGACGATTAGACACATCCTTCATCAGTTACAACAAAAGTAAACACTGACGACAAAACAAAAACTGGCCCTTTTTTGTTCATGATATCAAGACTGTTAGTCTTCATCATGAGCTCAATAAACGTATTATAGTCGAGAAAATAACAAAAATGCCTGTTTTGTTCTACGGTACATCCCATCGATGTACCGTAAATTCAATCGATATTTTCACCTGACAGCGTCTCTCGCTGTGCCTTCACTTAACAGGCTTTTTTGGAAAAGAGACATGTAGTTTCACTCGGAAACCCCTGTATACATTATTTTGCCAAAACAAAAACAAAGCTTTCAATATATCAACGTGTCTGAAGGACAAAGGTTTAGAAGGAGATCTTCAAAATTGCTAAATTCATGATGAACCCTCTAATGGGTTTAATTATATTATATAATCAAATGTAATCGTTCTGTCTTGGAAAAAAATATATGTTTTTTATGTCATTTTATCTTGACATAACTAAGTTTACTTATTAGGATATAAGAAGATTACTTCACATGTTATACCATTGTTTTACAAGTATCCCCGGTGACGTACCCGTCAGCCTGACAGTCGCAGCACAACAGCGTCAAGGAGAAAGACAGTGGACTATAGGAGATCATAAGATAATCATTAGCCCCTGGCCGTATTTACCTATTCAGATGCAAACAAGCGCGAGTGGCATTGTTTACAAAGCTATTCCGGCAATTAATTGTCACTGATTAGTTCGATATTGTTTGAAATAAGTTCAGTCTACAATAAAAAAAGACATGGGCATTGTATGCATGAATGATAGAAATCGTTATTTTTAAACCAATCAATGGTGTGTTCACCCAGCTTGAGTCATATGTCAATTCTGCAAGAGTGCAGTTTTTGGGGGGTCAATAATACCTACGTCAGCTGGAAAACGAAGTAAATATAAAATGTCCATAATATACAGCTTATAAACAACAAAGAGTCCAAGCATTTTACCTTACCAAATTTCCTAACAACATGATCCAAACAGCGGTGGTAAGCTCCTTATAACATTCCCAAAAAAACGCACGGTGCAAAATTGTTATCAGTGTTCACCAACTTCTGTCGCTGACCGTCCAGAATCGATGGAAAGCCGTGTGCAGGGGTTCAATCCAGCTCTCTATCTCTCTCTACCTCTTTTTCTCTAACACGCTCGGGCGCGCAAGAACAGACTCGCACCACACATAGACACACTTTTTTTCTTTCACTCGCTCTCTCGCTCTCCCACCGACAGCGTGAGCTGTTTGCCTTGCTCAATCTGCCTTGTGCTGCAAGCCAATAGGGGTGAAGTAATGGTGGTGACAGCTGTGCTCTGGTACAATAGTGCGGCGCGGGCCGATGTTCTGCAGTACAACAGTCAGCAGTAAACTGTTGCTCGAGGCTGGCTCACTCCTACGCACGACCTGGCCAGCGCAATGGCCGTCATGCAGGGAGAGTCGTGAGGAAGAGAGAAGAGGCACAGTGAGGACGGGGGTCGAGGGGTGTTGAGGGGGCGGAGGGTCTGAATTGAAAGGCTACAACTTTATCTCGCAGTTTTCTGTTTAGGGAGAGTGAGGCCTTCTATTGTCTGTCTGTTGCTGCAAGGTTAAAATGAGAGAGTGGAGAACGAAAAGCAGAGAGAAGGAACTGCATTGTACGATCTCTCCCCCCTGAGGAGATTAGGCCTTGACCTCCAGAATCAACTGTAAGAGATTTTGAACGAAGACGTGTATAACGTTTGTGAAGTAAAGCACTGTGTGAACGTTCAAATACATATTTTTTCCTTTACCATAACCCTACAGTACATCTGGAATATACAGGTGTATTTTTTGTTAATGTAATAGGCATTTAAACTGTTATACCTTGCAACGAAAAAAAACATGAATAATTAAAGGATTATCGTGCCTATTAGAATCTGTTTTTAAGAACACACAGAAGAACAAAAAAATTGATTCACTTGAGAATAGTGTGCTTGAGTTAATAGTTACAAATAAACAGAACTTGAACTTGAAGTGCACGTAAAAGTTAACGTCAAACGTACCACCGTCCACTAGAGGCCTTAAACAGCGGTGATCCCTCGGTTCTATTTACTCTGTCAAAAGGTGATGACACAGTTCAACGCTGATAACAGTTTCCCAACATGGCTGTAGAGAAGAGTACAAACCCCAACCCACGCCCTCCCACTTCTCCTCTATACTGTTCTTTATACCGAACCACCTCCCAGCAGCCTGGTTGTCATGGTGTGATGTGGTCCAATCGGTTGCCTCCGACAGACATTGACATGGCATACAGGTTAAGTTGCTTGATAATCAGTTAGCTAGTCAGTTAACCGGTTAGTCAGCCAGCCAGCCAGTCAGTCAGTCAATAAGTCGATCAGTTGGGGACTGCCTTTAAAATGACTTTAACCAACATATGCATAACAACAACCAGTTTTAGATTAAAACATAAAACATATATTCCACACAGACAGAATATATCACACTTGTATGTGGATATACTCAGTATTTAAATGTATTGTTCACTCCTATAATTCTATTTACGTGCTGAGTGGAAAGCAAATTTAACATTTAACCGACATTTAAATTGGAATGGCTGGTGTTCTTTTGGCTGAATGAAAGTAATCAGAAACAAGCAAAGAAACACACACACAAGACCGAACCCCCTACCCCAAACACACACACACACACACACACACACACACACACACACACACACACACACACACACACACACACACACACACACACACACACACACACCAAAAACACACACACAGACACACACACAAACACACACACACACACACACACACACACACACACACACACACACACACACACACACACACACACACACACACACATACACACACACACACGTACGCACACACACACACACACAATACCCAACCCCCTACCCCAAACACACACACACACACACACACACACACACACACACACACACACACACACATGCCAGAGTCCAATTCTCCTAATGGTCCTCTTCTCCAACAGGTACAGCTGTTTGTCAGATACCTCAGTTGCAGACTTTGAAACCAATCTGGAGGACCAGCGTTGCCCGAGGGCTAACTAATCCTCCTCTTACCACACACTGCCTGTATCGAGTTTCCTGTAGGGCCTCAGTCTGGGCTTTGGAGCAGCAGCGTTCTGTGTGGCTGAGTGACACAGCGGGAGAGCAGGGGGCGTCTCTCCTGTCTCACTGTGGCCCCCGGTGTGGATTACCTGGACTAGGGCCAACGGATCAACCTGATTGGTTAATGAACTTTCTGTCACCTAGGGGTCCCGGGGGCTTACCTGCCTGGTCCTGCCAGGCCGGATGTCCGAGCATTTCAGACCACCTGGGGGCCCAGATTAAGGAGGAGAGCCCCCCCCCCCCCCCCCCCGTGGAGAACACCCTGACTCTGGAAGGGGATTTCAGGAACACCTACCAAGGTTTAGTTTGACCCTCAGGACTTCAGGCACGGGCTGATTGACAAGCCTCAGTGATCCTCCGCTGGATGGTAGGAGCCCTGGCGATCCCGTGTTTAAACATGACAACAGGATGTTAACAAAAAAGGGTTAGGCATGCTGGGAACAGCACAGCAAGTCTGATGCAGAAGTGGCACCTACACGAATTCAATCTATGTTTGAAAAATGTTTTTACCCAACTGTTACAGCTACAGCTACAAATAATTCAGTCTTACTCCATTAGTGCTCTGTTCTGAGTATTATTAGTAGTATAGTGGTATTAGGAGTATAGTAGTATTAGTAGTATAGTGGTATTAGGAGTATAGTAGTATTAGGAGTACTGTAGTATTAGTAGTATAGTAGTATTAGGAGTATAGTAGTAGTAGTAGTAGTAGTAGTAGTAGTAGTAGTAGTAGTAGTAGTAGTAGTAGTAGTAGTAGTAGTAGTAGTAGTAGTAGTAGTTGTAGTTGTAGTAGTAGTAGTAGTAGTAGTAGTAGTATCACGAGTATAGTAGTATTAGTGGAAGAGTAGTATTAGGAGCATAGTAGAATTAGCAGTATAGTAGTATTAGGAGTGCAGCAGTATTCGTAGCATGGTAGTATTCGTAGTATAGTAGTATTGGGAGGATATTAGTATTAGCGGTATAGTAGTATTAGTAGTATAGTGGCACAACAGTAATACTAAGGTGCATCAATGGATTGAATGGACAGCACTACATGTTACTGAAAAAACATTGGAGTTCACAACTATTTATGTTCCTAGATATGATTAGGATGTCAACTGTACTTTGGACAACGTTTGCAAATATTGGCCCACTAAAATGTGAAACCACACACGAGCACACATTAAACCACACACACACACACACACACACACACACACACACACACACACACACACACTTATACATAAGGATATTGCAAATGACTTATTTACAATGCCTTATCCAGATTCTGAATGACTTTACGTAGACCTAGATGAAAGTAATTAAGTTAAAGTAGATGTTCTATCAGCATAAATCTTTACAAACATGTTTACTTAATATATAGTTATACTAATATACTCATGTGTATACTCCACCTATGATGAAAATCTAGTTTGTGCAATGTGTACAAAGGTAATTGTTGTCCATGGGCTGGGATATTGGTGACTTTGCAATTTGTACTGTTCTAGTGTTACATTTCAGTCCTGCAGATGGTGTTGTTGTGTAGAGTGACTAATTAGACATTCACAGGAGTTGGCAAAGAAAAAACACACCAATCGTAAATAAAACAAGTGCACCCTTATCACTAAGCTGAAACCAATTATAATGCCTTGATGCCTTGTTCGGTCAATTGTATTTAGTGGCATAAAGTGCAACCCAAGAATGATGAATTCAATACTTTATTTAATATCTCAAACACACTTTGAAACTTTCCATTTATTTCAATGTTAAATACACTGCAAGAATTACCTGTTCAGTAAAACATTTTGTTAGTTACTATACAGTAAAAAATAATAGGTACCTAAAATCCAATCTAATGCTTAGTCATTCGTTTCCATTCAAATGGAATATTTGTTTCCGAATTGAGAGATGATGGTTGAACACCTGCACATGCTCAGTATATGTTTAGGTCCAGCGGCCTAAAGCAAACAATTCAGAAAGTACAGAGGTTTGAAAAAAACATCATCTATAGTTTACCCAAGAGGTTTGGGAGGTTGATTTTTAACCGGAAGGTTGCCAGTTAAATTTCACCTATTGATTAAAAGGTGTATGCAGGAAGTGTGCCAGAAACTAACACCGTAGGGCAAAGCAAAAAAAAAAAATATTGCACAGAAATCTGACTCATCTTAGCTGAATACAAATATTTTCAGAAGGTTTTTTTTCATGTATTTAAAATGCAGTTTAATTTCTTACAACATATTGTCCAAGTGACAAGTCTCTTCCAGCAAAGAGTAATCCAGTGTACTGCAAACACTCTTTATAATGCCTTTAGTTTAGTAACTTGTAATGTGAAGATATCAATAAACTTCTAGCCATCTCGTTTTGGCGATACAATATTTTGTGCATATCTTGTGCAATTGTATTTCTCCATTAGAAATGCACCAGAATGTCAAAGAGTGCCTACCGTACAGCTTGTACAGTGGCACTAAACTATTTCACATCTTTTTTTAAATACATATATTACTGTTAGATTATTTTAGATACTGTAAAGGAGCCTCATACTGTATATGTCCAACGATGTTGCGCCCTCTGCTGGTGAGTGTAGGTATTGAAGGGTTAGACATGTCCTTATCAATTTGCAGGACAGGAGCTGTCTAATTCTCTCAATTTACACTTATGGCCATATAGATTACTGTACTCAAACATTAGTGGATATTAATCCTAAACCCAGTCGACGTAGAATTGCACGACAATCTGGCAGAGAATGCTATGGACACAATCACTGTAACTGTGCATAGTTAAATATTTGTGTATAGCAGCTCCTAGGAATGCATATGGAGAGCCGGGGATTTATGCAGGAATTGGATTCTATAGGGACAGCCCTAATAATAATAATAATACACTTTTTATTTTTTGCAATTACTCACTTGCATTCTTGCAGACTTAGTGTTATATTATATTATATTCAATAATGAGGATAAAACATTAATGACCCACGGCAATTATGAATTACATTTTTTTTTTTTTTTTTATTACGATGAGAAAACATTGACAACTACAGTGTCAATCTAAAGGTTGGACACACTTTCCCATTGAAGTGAATGGGCAAGTGTTTCCAAACCTTTGAATGGTACTGTAGTATATTGACAAAAATGTATGAAATGTTTTGTAGACAAAATTTGTCAAGCATTTTAGTCAATGTGTGTCATTATGAGTCAGAATAACTCACACTGTTGGGGAACTGGTTAGCATTGGTCACTGCTGACGATAAACGTGTAACCATACCTTTCCATACCTTTCTACCCCACCCAACCCTTCACATCCTTCAGGCCAAGGAAGTCCAACACCTCCACCTGGGTGATATAAAATATAACATAATGAGTCTGCAAGAATGCAAGTGAGCAACTGCAAAAAAGAAAAAGTATGTTATGATTATTAACTCTTTCCCTGTGTACAACACCTTTCATTCACAGTTTCTACAACCCTGGAAAATAACTATCCCACAGTTGCATTACATGCTCTCTGAGAGGCACGGTGACAGCAGGTCAAACAGATTAGATTACCTCAAGCCACTAAAAACAGCTTTGCTACAATTTTGGCCAAAGAAATGACAATGGCCAACGTGTGCCACTGTCAAACCTGAAGACATTGTCTGGATCCAGTGATACATGGAACTCTAGAAACAGTGTCTAATAAACAATGGTGAAAAACTATTTTATCCATAGATAATGTGGTTCTGTCAGTGTCAGATGATTTAATTCTGACTAACTGCATGGTATGACCGTTAGGTGGCGACTGTCACTCAGGGAGACATTGATAACTTGATAACCTTTTTCTGTAGTTAAAGCAGCTGTATTGTTTCTTATAAGATGTGGTTTTGGGGGTCTCTACAGTTTGCTTGCAGTAAGTATTTTCCCTAACCATGCAAGGAAGACATGCAGAAAGCTCGTGGTCACTGCATATGGCTAGAATTTTTTTATTCACCCATAGACATTGCAATGTACAAACAGTAGAAAGGTACTGATGATAAATTAATACAAAAAAGTTGCCAATATGGTGGCTTTAACACACAAAACAAAATCCAAAAGATACAATTTATTTATTTTTCGGCAAAAAGAATATATTTTATTGTCAAAGAAATAATACTCTTTTTATCACTAACAGAAAAGTTGCAATAAAATAATAATTTGTAGGGGCCCTGCTTTGTAGGGACAAAATATGTTCAAGCTTAGAAAGGTTTTCCTGTTCATATATTTATCAAAAAACCATTTTTAAGGACCTCAGGAAGTTTGTAGAATATATTATCATTTATAGGTGATCTGGAATTAAGGAAAATACAAAATAAAGAACTGTAAGTAAACTGACAAAGGTGAACACGCCCCCCCCCCCCCCCCCCGTAATTTAAATTATGAGTGTTATGTGAATGTCTCATGACTTTGTTACCAACCTGAGCCTGTATATTGTCATATTTTGAGGACACATCCACTATGACTCAGCTGCCAGATAATCCATTGTGTTTTATCTGGTGTTCCTGTTCTGCAGATGACATTCTGTTCAGTTTTATCAGATAAGGTGCTACGTCACCTTCACCGAGAAGAAAGGCACACAAACAGACATCCATTTCCAAGTGCAGCATGGATGGTTTTAAAACTCGCTTGAGTGATTATCAGTTGTTAGAACCGATATTCTTCTTTGACATGAATATACGCACAATATACCCAGAATATTCGATATAATACCTACAACTATCTGTCCTGAAAGGCATACAGACTCAAGCAAAGAAAACCATTTGAAATCAAAACCTATTCAAGCACTAAGGTGTTTGAGAACTGCTTGACCAATGAGCATTATTCTTGGTCCAGGGATGGAGATTGAGTTCAAAACATTTGACAGAAGTGGAATCAGTGTTTATAATGGGTGCTAGGCTAATAATCATCATCATCATTTTGTTAAAGGAAAATGCAAAATGTAAAAAAAAAAGAATCATAATAATTACTGTTTAGTCTCACCATTTCAGTTCTCTTCCGAATGGGAAAGGTTTGTATGGAGGAGGCAGGGCCATGTAGGCCATGGGTCACTCTCTCCAGACTGTAACGTGCATGGCAGTGATAAGCTAACCTTGATTAGACTGTGTTTCACAATCAATTGCTGGATTATTCATTACATTACCATCTATTTCATCCCTGAACAAAATAACACAAGACACGGCACAGACTCATTGATTTGACCTTAAACTAATAAAAACAATAACATTTAGATCTCAGGAATGTTGCTGATTACCCCAAAAACACAGTCACACACAATCAGTCAAATTCCTTTCTATCAAAAGAAAATATTTCTTCCGATGTTGTGACAGACTTTAAGCTATGTCAGTGGATATCATTTGTTTACAAAAAAACAGGTTTGGCAATCACAGGGACTTGACAGAAAGCTGAAAGAGAGAGCCCCAATAAAAAACAGATGTAAAAATAAACAATATTTAATCATTGGCATGAGAAACAGATGTAAAAATAAACAATATTTAATCATTGGCATGAGAAACAGATGTAAAAATAAACAATGTTTAATCATTGGCATGGTTGTGGTCTCAAAGTCTTAGGTGCCTCAAGGGGCGGTAACCCTCGAACATCCTGGTGGACACCGGTGGTCAGGGGAGCCATCCGATTGAAGAAGGAGGCCTTCCGGGACATGCTGTCCCGGGCGACTCCGGTACCGACAAGCCCGAAGGACTGCAGCCTCGGCTGTGGCAGAAGCAAAGCAGCGGGTGTGGGAGGAGTTCGGAGAAACCATGGAGAAGGACTTTCGGTTGGCACCAAAGCGGTTCTGGAAGACCATCCGACACCTCAGGAGTGGAAAGCAGGGAACCATTCAAGCTGTATACAGTAAGGATGGGACGTTGTTGACCTCAACTGACAAGGTGATTGGGAGGTGGAAGGAGCACTTTGAGGAACTCCTGAACCCGACAAACCCACCCTACATAGTAGAGACAGGGCTGGAGGATGATGGGGGATCAGCATCAATCTCCCTGGCGGAGGTCACTGAGGTAGTCAAACAACTCCACAGTGGCAAAGCCCCAGGGGTTGATGAGATCCGCCCAGAAATGCTGAAGGCTTTGGGTGTTGAGGGACTGTCATGGATGACACGTCTTATCAACATTGCGTGGAAGTCGGGGACAGTACCTAAGGAGTGGCAGACCGGGGTGGTGGTTCCCCTGTTCAAAAAGGGGGACCGGAGAGTGTGTGCCAACTACAGAGGCATCACATTACTCAGCCTCCCCGGGAAAGTATACTCCAGGGTGCTGGAAAGGAGGGTTCGACCGATAGTCGAACCTCGGATTGAGGAGGAACAATGCGGTTTCCGGCCTGGTCGTGGAACAACGGACCAGCTTTTTACCCTCGCGAGGATCTTTGAGGGGGCCTGGGAGTATGCCAATCCGGTCTACACGTGTTTTGTGGATTTGGAGAAGGCGTATGATCGGGTTCCCGGGAGATACTGTGGGAGGTGCTGCGAGAGTATGGGGTGAGGGGTCTCTACTCAGAGCCATCCAATCTCTGTACTCCCAAAGCGAGAGCTGTGTCCGGGTCTGCGGCAGTAAGTCGGACTCGTTTCCGGTGAGGGTTGGCCTCCTCCAAGGCTGCGCTTTGTCACCTATCCTGTTTGTGGTATTCATGGACAGGATCTCACGGCGTAGCCGCGGGGAGGGGGCTGCGGGTTGGTGGGCAGAGGATTGCATCACTGCTTTTTGCAGATGATGTGGTCCTGATGGCATCATCAGTCTGCGACCTGCAGCACTCATTGGATCGGTTCGCAGCCGAGTGTGAAGCGGCTGGGATGAGGATCAGCACCTCCAAATCTGAGGCCATGGTTCTCAGCAGGAAACCGATGGATTGTCTACTCCAGGTAGGGAATGAGTCTTTACCCCAAGTGAAGGAGTTCAAGTATCTTGGGGTCTTGTTCTCGAGTGAGGGTAAAATGGAACGAGAGATGGGCCGGAGAATTGGAGCAGCAGGTGCGGTGTTGCAGTCGCTCTATCGCACCGTTGTGACGAAGAGAGAGCTGAGCCAGAAGGCAAAGCTCTCAATCTACCGGTCTATCTTCGTTCCTACTCTCACCTATGGTCATGAAGGGTGGGTCATGACCGAAAGAACGAGATCGCGGATACAAGCGGCGGAAATGAGTTTCCTCCGGAGGGTGGCTGGCATCTCCCTTAGGGATAGGGTGAGAAGTTCAGCCATTCGTGAGGGACTCGGAGTAGAGCCGCTGCTTCTTTGCGTAGAAAGGAGCCAGTTGAGGTGGTTCGGGCATCTAGTAAGGATGCCACCCGGCCGCCTCCTAGGGAGGTGTTCAGGCACGTCCAGCTGGGCGGAGGCCGCGGGGCAGACCTAGGACCAGGTGGAGGGATTATATCTCCACACTGGCCTGGGAACGCCTTGGAATCCCCCAGTCAGAGCTGGTTAATGTGGCCCGGGAAAGGGAAGTTTGGGATGCCCTGCTTGAACTGCTACCTCCGCGACCCGACCCCGGACAAAGCGGATGACGATGATGATGATGATGATGATAATCATTGGCATGAGAAACAGATGTAAAAATAAACAATATTTCATCATTGGCATGAGAAACAGATGTAAAAATAAACAATATTTAATCATTGGCATGAGAAACAGCGACAAGTTACAATTCAGGTCTTGTATAATATCTAGAGTATCTAGTCCTGTTACTGGCCAGTGGAAAACTCCACCATTTCGCCTTTGACCCAATTTTGACCATCAACAATCCTGCTTACCGATAACCCATCTTTCCCACAGCCTGGCAACCAAGGCCGCGTTCCATTCCAAAACACTGTACATTCATGCCCTCCAGTGCACTTCTATTAGATCTCTAGATGGGAGGGGACAAAGGGTCTCTCTCTCTCTCTCTCTCTCTCTCTCTCTCTCTCTCTGCTCTCTCTCTCTCTCTCTCTCTCTCTCTCTATCTCTCTGTGTCTCTCTCTCTCTCTCTCGCTCTCTCTCTCCCTCTATTTCTCTCTCTCTCTCTCTCTCTCTCGCTCTCTCTCTCCCTCTATTTCTCTCGCTCTCTCTCTCTCTCCTTCTATCTCTCCCTCTATCTTTGCCTTTTACTGTTTGCTCCAGGGTTTAACATTTACACTTGCCTCTTTTACATTTGGCCACCAGCTGACCAGTAACACCTCCGGGTGCTTTGAAATTGTTTGTTTTTCCCTGAGGCAGTGTGGCTGAGGACTGGGGAGAGAGAGAGATAGCTTAGACGGGTTTTTCTAAAGTAAACTTGACACAGGAGCTTAACAATGGGACCACGCACAGCGGGTAAGGTCAATTTAGGTCAGATACACCTTGTCATTTACAATATTCAGTTTTTTTTTATGTTTCACACATATAAATGCTTGTGTTACATACACTCACTGTAATTTTATGATGTAGTAAATACACGATACACTGACTGCTGTTCTAAAAAACAAATTTGAACGAGTGGACACAGGAATAGATATTTTCATTCTGTACTAAACGTCACTTTAAGGCATTTGTGTAAATAAAAGTCACTACCAAAGTGTTTACGCACTCAGTATGATGTTATGCTATGGTAAATGCACTACCAAAGTGTGTACGCACTCAGTATGATGTTATGCTATGGTAAATGCACTACCAAAGTGTGTACGCACTCAGTATGATGTTATGCTATGGTAAATGCACTACCAAAGTGTTTACGCACTCAGTATGATGTTATGCTATGGTAAATGCACTACCAAAGTGTGTACGCACTCAGTATGATGTTATGCTATGGTAAATGCACTACCAAAGTGTGTACGCACTCAGTATGATGTTATGCTATGGTAAATGCACTACCAAAGTGTGTACGCACTCAGTATGATGTTATGCTATGGTAAATGCACTACCAAAGTGTGTACGCACTCAGTATGATGTTATGCTATGGTAAATGCACTACCAAAGTGTTTACGCACTCAGTATGATGTTATGCTATGGTAAATGCACTACCAAAGTGTTTACGCACTCAGTATGATGTTATGCTATGGTAAATGCACTACCAAAGTGTTTACGCACTCAGTATGATGTTATGCTATGGTAAATGCACTACCAAAGTGTAGCAAAGCATGGCTTCATTGTAAATAACCAAAGGCTTATGAATATAGTGCCAAATAAAGATGTGAAATTGTACAGTATAGATTATGTTTATTTTATAGCGAACATGTTGTCACACACAAATATTAAGTCAAGGTTATGATATTACATGAAAATTTTGTTGCACTATATGATATTACACAAAGATTTAGTTGCACAATATTGCACTGTCACAATTTCGCAATATCAAATTTTCCACTGGTAGGTTGTTAGATGGAAAGCTAAAAATAGTGACATTAAAATTACTTATCAACTGAGACTATAGAATATGCCCTTTGATTTTACATCTAACACCCTATCAATAACATCTCAAATGAATTCAATACTTTACTTTCTTACCTAACCCTAATCCTAACCCTAAAATATTTATCAATCAAATGCATTCTCAATCTGGAAATGGTTTTGTTGAAAAAGGATCCCAGATGTTAAATGACAGTGAAGGATCAATGGCTGTGGTGTCTGATGGGTGTGTACCAACAGTAGTCAGTGGAAAAGCTGACAGGGGTTTAGCTTTAACATTGGTTCAAACCAGGAAGTGTTGGACATCAATTTATTTTACGACCCAGAGATGCGTGGACTTCACCCTTTATTATGTGGTCGCGTTTTGAATCAAAAGATTCATAGGCCTTTCCCTCCTGTTTCTAAATTGATTCCGCACAGAATCACTGATGAATTATGATAAAAGATAAGACAAGAGAGACGTAGAAACATTGTTAGCCACCAGTTTTAGATTGAACACAATAAAATCATTTATTAATCCTCTTTACACTGATCTCTTTCTTCTCCATATTTATCTGTCCCATATTTTTCACGCCCAAAGATGTGTCTGCTCTCTCAACTATCTGTGACATATGCGGCCTCATGCCTGAAAACTGTGTATGCACATGCATCACACAAACTTTCTTTTTTCACAGTTATAACACCCGTTTACATTGCAGTCATGAAAAGACTTACTGATAGAATATTGAGCTGGATTCAGCACGGTCTAACTTTCTTTCATTAGCTTTGTTAGCTTCTGCACACCTGAAAAAAAGGTGTATCATTTGGTCTCATCTGATCATTTTAAAACGTTTGTGAAAAACCTGACTATAATGTAGAGTGCTATGTTTTGTTATTCTTTGTTTATGACTGTTTGGTATGTTTATTTTTCCATTTATCCTTAAAATCTACATTTTATTTGCTTATTTATGACTTCAAAAAGACACACAGTCGCAAAAGATTTACTTTGCTTGACTCATCCTTCCATTTTGTTGCTGCTCGGCCTGCTCGGTGTGTGTGTGTCTGTGTGTGTGTGTGTATGGTGCGTGCGTGCGTGCGTGCGTGTGTGTGTGTGTGTGTGTGTGTCTCCAGTGACTCCATCCAAAGGGAAGATGGTAACGGGAGGAGGCCACTGCAGCAGGCCAAGAGGCAGCAGGTGTGGAGGAGGATATTACAGCAGGAGAGACCAGCAGTGCCCTCTCAGCCCCCCGGTCCCTCTGCCTGTCCTCCACAATCCCAAATCAGGTTAGGTCTCAGCCATGACAGACATTAGCTTTAACCCCTAACGGGAAAGAGAGAAGAACATGAGCACAAGTAGACTGGAGCCATACATTTCCATTGTCATAGTCATTGTGAGAATGACACATTGTGTTTGCATGTGTGTGTTTGTGTGTGTGTGTGTGTGTGCGTGCGTGTGCGTGTGTGTGTGTGTGTGTGTGTGTGTGTGTGTGTGTGTTTGTGTGTGTGTGTGTGTGTGTGTGTGTGTGTGTGCGTATGTGTGCGTGTGTGTGTGTGTGTGTGTGTGTGCGTGCGTGTGCGTGTGCGTGTGTGTGTGTGTGTGTGTGTGTGTGTGTGTGTGTGTGTGCTTTCCATTGCAGTGTTGAAGAGACCAGTAAGTCCAGAGGAGCTACAGAAACCAGGAAGTCGTTTTATAAAGAGAACATTCACGGTAACCTGCGATACCGCAGCTTTAGACATTGCTTTTGAAAATGTAGTTTAATTCTGAATGATGTTTTGATTATACTTTGTTCTCTGTACCACCCCCCCCCCCCCCGCCACCACTTCCTCCCCTTCTCTCTCTCTCTCTCTCTCTCTCTCTCTCTCTCTCTCTCTCTCTCTCTCTCTCTCTCTCCTCTCTCTCTCTCTCTCTCTCTCTCTCTCTCTCTCTCTCTCTCTCTAGATTGTGGGTGACGCTGTCGGCTGGGGTTTTGTGGTGAGGGGGAGTCAGCCATGTCACATCCAGGCAGTGGAACCAAGTGGACCCGCAGCGGCTGCTGGAATGAAGGTAAACCCACCAATTGCACCATGGGATTTGTAGTTCCAAAGGCATCTGTAAAGCTGCTGTTCTAAAATGTATCGAAGGTTACATTTTTTAAACAGGTACTACAGCTACTATCTCTATTCTGTTTCTATCTATGCTTTTAAATCTCTGTTTCTCCTTCCATTCCTCCCTCCTTCTCTGCCCTGTATTTCTCCATCCTTTTCTCCCTCCCCCCTCCCTCTCTGTCTCCCTACTTCCCCCGCCTACCTCCCCCTCTACCTCCTTACCTCCCCTACCTACCTCCCCCTCTGCCTCCTATCCTCCCCCACCTACCTCCCCCTCTGCCTCCTATCCTCCCCCACCTCCCTCCCCCTCCTTCTCGGTCTCCCTTCCTCCCCCGCTACCTCTCTCTCTGCCTCCCTGCTTCCCCCCTGCCTCCCTACCTCCCCCTCTTTCTCCCTCACTCCCCCCTCCCTCCCCCTCTGTTTCCCTTCCTCCCCGACCCTCCCTCCCTCACTCCCCCCTCCCTCCCCCTCTGTCTCCCTTCCTCCCCCCTCCCTCCCTGCCTCCCCCTCTCGGTCTTCCAGGTGTGTCAGTTTGTGGTGGCAGTGAACGGTGTGAACGTCCTCTCTCTGGACTACAAGACGGTCAGCAGCCTGATCCTGACGGGCCCGCGCACCGTCGTCATGGAGATCATGGAGGAGGCCGACTGCTGAAGAGCGAGGAAGAGGAAGAGGAAGACGAGGCCGTTCTGTGTGTTCCGCGTTTTGTTCTACTGGGTTCTTCTTCTCTAGGGAGTTCTGCTGACGTAACGTGAGAGGACGTTCGAAATGGTGTTCTTTTGGTTCCGCTGTGACAGGCAGACGTTTTTATCTCACAGAAGCTGAGCGTGAGATGCGTTGTTCACTTCCAACCGTCGAGCAGCAATCGTTTAACCTTTCCTTTGCAAAGGTAGAAGGGGTCCTGGAAACGTTATGTTGACTATCATCAGAGCCAAGACGTTTAACCTGAAAAGCAGGTATGTTTTAGAAGCATGGCCAGGCTGGTCCAGGAAGGCAGGCTAGTCCAGAGAATCCTAAAACGTCAAAGCAGCTGTTGCATTCATCGAGGTCTGTGTGGGACTTTTGATGGAGACGAATGACGTAACATTGTTGTTAATATCAAAATGGATGAGGACAATGTGTTAGTCTGCAACTCTAAGGGGGATTAACATCTGGTCCTAAACGAGGGACGACGCCATTATGTCCAGCTCTGCAAACAGTTGTCTTACATCATCAATGTGCGACTCTGACAGTGTTGACAATGAGCAAAATGTGCTTTTTTTTCTTCACTTGTTGCTGCTGTAGTTTAGACTTTTGACCTGTGTGACACATCACAGCTTTTCCCGAACACACACACACACACACACACGCACGCACGCACGCGCGCGCACACACACACACACACACACTCTCACTCTCCTTCCACTCAAGTAGACACACACACACATTAGTGCACACACACACACACACACACACACACACACACACGCAACCACACACACTGTTGACTTTTCCACCCCCCCATGGGGTGGGTAGTCAAAGGGTTCCTAGAACAGAATAGTCAATTTGGAACATCAACAGCTTGTAGGATTGTCTCTGATAAGAAGCTGAGATGGCATTCAATACCAGAGTATCTTTTGCTATTCAATATCTTCAGGTTTGAAACTATAGTCAACAAAAAATATATGATATCTGAAAACAATATACATTATCTCAAAACAATACACAATTGGAACTAATTAATTTGGGAATAGTTTCAGTTCACATTTTATTTCTGCTTATTTTGGCAAAGATGAGCGTTGCTAGACCCCTTTTACTGGGGCACGTTCATCACTATTGATTGGCTGTGCCCCAGCTAAATTGATAAAGCTCCTGCATTTGGCAGCGGGTTCATTTAGATTGATAATAACAAGAAAATAATGGATTTCTTTCTAATCCACAATGTCATAGCAACGCATTTCAAACCACAACACAAGCTGAGGTCCCTGAGTGCACACAGCAATCCTTGTGTTGCCGCTCAAGCATGAGTAACAGTGGTCTAGGCAAGGGAAGTTCATAGGGCGTTGTGCCACGTTAGAGCTTTATGTCCAGCAAGGCTGGGATGGGAAAACCTGACTGGTTTGTCATGGTAAATAATTTGACATAAAACCAGTACGTTTTATTTCAGAGTTCCACAGCACTACAGTGCTGTGCAAAAGTATTTGCCCCCTTACAGATTTCTTCTGTTTTTGCTTTTTTGTCACACTTAAAAGTTTCAGATCATCAAACAAATTTTTATGTCAGACAAGGATAACCTGAGTCAATACAAAAAGCTGTTTTTAAATGATTTCATTTATAAACGGAAAAAAGCCATCCAAACCAACCTGGCCCTATGTGAAAAATTAATTGCCCCCCTTTGTTAAATCATGAATTAACTGTGATTAACCATATTTTTTTTTAATTTGAGTTCAATTTCACTAGCCACACCCAGGCCTGATTACTGTCAGAACTGTATAATCAAGAAATCACTTAAATAGAACCTGTCTGACAACATGAAGTAGGCTTAAAGATCTCAAAAAGCAACACATCATGCCCCGATCTGAAGAAGTTCAAGAACAGATGAGAAACAAAGTCATTGACATCTATCAGTCTGGAAAGGGTTACAAAGCCATTTCTAAGGCTTTGGGACTCCAGCGAACCACAGTGAGATCCATTATCCACAAATGGAGAAAACATGGAACAGTAGTGAACCTTCCCATGAGTGGCCGGCCTACCAAAATTACTCCAAGAGCGCATCAACTCATCCAGGAGGTCACAAAAGAACCCAGAACAACATCTAAAGCACCGCAGGCCTCACTTGCCTCAGTTAAGGTCAGTGTTCATGATTCAACAATAAGAAAGAGGCTTGGCAAACATGGTATCCATGGGAGAATTCCAAGGCGAAAACCACTACTGACCAAAAAGAACTCAAAGGCCCGTCTCACATTTGCCAAATAACATCTTGATGATCCCCAAGACTTGGAAAAATATTCTGTGGACTGACGAGACAAAAGTGGAACTTTTTGGAAGGTGTGCGTCCCGTTACATCTGGTGTAAAACTAACACAGCATTTCAGGAAAAGAACATCATACCGATAGTCAAACATGGTGGTGGTAGTGTGATGGTCTGGGGCTGCTTTGCTGCTTCAGAACCTGGGCGACTTGCCGTAATTGATGGAACCATGAATTCTGCTCTCTACCAGAAAATCCTGAAGGAGAATGTCCGGCCATCCGTTTGTGACTTTAAGCTCAAGCGCACTTGGGTTATGCAGCAGGACAATGATCCGAAGCACACCAGCAAGTCCACCTCTGAACGGCTCAAAAAACCCAAAACGAAGGTTTTGGAGTGGCGTAGTCAAAGTCCGGACTTCAATCCGATTGAGATGCTGTGGCATGACCTTAAACAGGCCGTTCATGCTCGAAAACCCTCCAATGTGGCTGAATTAAAACAATTCTGCAAAGAAGAGTGGACCAAAATTCCTCCACAGCGATGTGAAAGACTCATTGCCAGCTATCGCAAACGCTTGATTGCAGTTGTTGCCGCCAAGGGTGGCACAACCAGTTATTAGGTTTAGGGGGCAATTACTTTTTAAGATAGGGCCAGGTTGGTTTGGATAGCTTTTTTTCCCTTAATAAATTAAATCATCATTAAAAAACTGCATTTTGTGTTCCCTCAGGTTGTCTTTGTCTGATATAAATATTTGTTTGATGATCTGAAAAATGTAAGTGTGACGAAGAAGAAAAAACAGAAGAAATCTGTAAGGGGGCAAATACTTTTGCACAGCACTGTATGTACAGCTTCACATTAAGTATACCTGTCAAAACGTTGCACAGCTTGTATGTGTCTCATTCAAATTACACAGCACTTGTATACTGGGGACAAGTTCTATACGATACAGTTCCATTAACAGTCATGACTAAAATGTCTATCCCCTCGGAATGGCTTGGAATGTGATGATTGTCATTTGTTTGAGAGACACAATCGCGCTTCTATTTCATTGTGTGTTCTTAGAACACTGGATTGCTGTGAAATGTCTCCTTATTTTTTTTTTATAAACCCTTTTTTTATTTTTTTTTTTTTTTTTTTTTGATCTATCAGTGTTGTCTTCTCTTCTGTGTAGAAACAGGCAGAGATAACGAAGGAACGCAGGAATGCAGGAATCTTATTGATCGATGACAAAGTATTTCCAACTCTATAAAGAGGTCAATAAAGAGTGACTCTAAACCAAGAGAAGTTCTTTAAACTGTAATAAAAGTAAAACATTTACCCAACACTGACAACACCATACCAAGACAACAGCTAAGTTAATGTGCAATCCATGTTGGAATAATGACAGATGCGGCCAGTAGATGGCAGTGTGTCCTACGTTATATTTTTGTTAAGTGCATGTGTACTGCTCAGAAAATCCTATTATTTCGGGAAGAGACTTTTTCAAATACACAGGATATGGTGTAATAATATCCATCATGTCATGATCCAAAATGAGCACTTTAGAAAGCAATGTTTAGAAGGATTTGGGTGGGCAGCTAATATCTCATTGTAGTTTTTAAATGGGAACCTTCCTTTTCCGATTGAAGAATGTACACCTTTTTTGGAATTTGCATTCAAACAAGATGGATGTATCAAAAATAATGCCTTTCCTCTTTGGCCACAACATAAAACATAAAATATATCTAGAACCTCGACAGTTGCAATTATATGACCTATGATCCCACAAATGGGGTCATAGTTCAAGGGTTCAAGATAGGGTTAAGGTCCTTGTTCAAAGCCATGGAATGTTAAGAAAGTTGAAAGTCGGGGTGTGAAAATGGCCTCACTTTCACTGAATGGCTACTGTCCTGATTAGTCCTGTTGGTGTTTAAACTTTGTGGATTCAGACTGATTGGGACCTTTCCATATTCTAATAAGTTTGAAGAAGGATAAGAATAAGTTTGATTGCTTTAATCCTTTGTTCAGACAGTTTCTGCCATGTTTCTGCAACGTGGGTAGATCATTTCTCTAAACACTGTAATCTACTAAAGACACGCCTCCCTGTACTTTAGGAACGTAAATTCAAAGAGTGCAGTAATCACTTTGAAAGAGGAGTATATTCAAAAGCAGATTGTGTGTGTGCACAAGAGGCCCCTGAACTATAAACACTGTCATCTCAATAATTCACTTAACCACTACAGGAAGAGGAGGAAGATCGCTCACAACTCTTTTTGTTTTCCTTTTAAAAAAATAAATGTCTAAGGAGGATTCCACGGGTAGTTGATTTTCCAACGAGGATTCCTTACCACCTCGGTCAAGTTCATGACCTTTGCTGTCATAGGGAAGATGGACACAGGGCATTCCGAAGCATTCCGAAGGAATCTCTCTCTCTCTCTCTCTCTCTCTCTCTCTCTCTCTCTCTCTCTCTCTCTCTCTCTCTCTCTCTCTCTCTCTCTCTCTCTCTCTCTCTCTCGCTCTCTCTCTCTCTCACCTCTATTTACAGCTCTTTCACCTATATTTCTCTCTTTCCCTCTTTCTTTATCTCTTTCTCTCTTTCTTTCTCTCTCCCTGCTTGTTCAGACACATTTGGTTTTGGAGTCTGGATCTAGGTGACGTGTTGCCTTCAGGTGTTCCAAAGGCCTTGAGGGAGCTGGTGCGAGAGAGTCATACAACTGACTCGAAAGAAGAAGAACGGCAGATCTAGAGTTTTATCTGACTTCAAATGATACAAATTATACATGTGTATGTTTAAGAAATGTGTCATGAAATATATACATTATATGTACACACAGTATGTACATATATACATATATACATATATATGTGTGTGTGTGTGTGTGTGTGTGTGTGTGTGTGTGTGTGTGTGCGTGTTTCATGAAACATCCCAAAAATAAAATACACACAAAGAAACATGCAGGTACCCCTAAAATACAACATGGATGGTGTTTCTACAGAGGTAAGGGCCCAGACTCTGTAGACTGTCAGCTTGACCTCCAATGAGGTCAGTGTTTATGCAGAGGAAAACAACGAGGGGTCATACAATGACACAAGCAGGTCTGCTAAAGATGCACGTGCTCGAGGATCGCGCCTTTAGATTTAACGCTGCATGGGGTTCAAATCTCTTTCAAACCCCGCACTCCGTTGGTGTACGTAAAATGAATGAAACGTTTGGTCACACTGCGAGAGATCTAAAACCTGCATTTCAGCTTTTGGGTTTTGATAAATGGAAACAGATGATATTAAGTAAATTAGGTGTGAATCTGACTTGATTTATATAATGCCGTGCACAGTAGGTGGGCTCGCGGGGTCTCCCTACTCCAATCAACTTTGAGCATGCTTGAGACAAGAGACTCAAATCGAGAACATGGCCTTGTTCTTCGTTTCACTATAATGACAGAGCTACTTAGGCCAAGTTACACATTCATTTATTAAATTATTATTGAAAAGTCAACTATCCTTTTTTTTCACAGCACAGTTTATTTTGGAGCAAGATCAAATTCCAGAAATTCTTCGTCTATGCCATGAGAAGCAATTTAAGTAGCCAAGGTAACTGCACTGAACCAACATGCCATGTGGTTTTGATTGAATATAGGGCCAACATTATCAGGATGCTTTATTTTCACAGTAGTAAAGTAAGGTGGAATTAAAACAAATATGTGCGTGTAAAGTGCCTTAGATTATAGATAATGTTAACCAGAGTAGTAATACTGCTATTATTATCGTTGTAGGGCCAAACTGTAAGTAC